>CM031240.1:330961043-331468543 GCA_018340775.1 Taxus wallichiana var. yunnanensis | reverse complement strand
TGCCTCCAAGTGCACTATCAACAACACACATAACACCTTATTTCTCCCTTTTTACCTATGCAAAATAACATATAAAACCTTTTACCTCCACATAGGTGGAGCACCTCTCCCACACTCCCTCCACATTTCCTCACTAACTCCCTTTTTCCTCCACAAAAGAACTCCATTTCTTTCTCCCACACCACTCTAAAGGAAATCTACCCATCCCCAACATATTACATTCACAACACACATACATATACTCAAACAAACACAAATTTCACATCTATATTCATAAATAAAAGAATAACAATAAGTGGAGATCCTACCTCTCCATTAATCTTTAAAAATCTTCACTCCACAAGTTTCCAACTCCTTCAAACCAAACACAATTCCAAAGAGCTCCAAGCATGCAACCTAAGTCAAAATTCCCAAAAGCGCCAATGTCGAAAAATGAGACAAGTAACCCCAAATCCTCCAAATTCATTCAATAAATAGAAAGGAGGTGAGGATGATGAGGTGGCTCCATGTAGGATGCCACTTCATCATCCCTCCATTCCAACTCAACAAGTCAACACACAAAGACCAATGCAATTAAATGAACAAGTAAGGTTATGACATGCACAAATGTACACTCCAACATGCACTCCATACCTTCCAAGGACATATTAAATGTGGTAAGTAGAAAAGTGACATTATTTACTCTTTTACACTCAAAAATGCATTAAAAAGGCTAAAATTAGCTCCATACTTCATAAGTATGGTTGGTAGATGAGTTTGAGATGTAAGGGACAAGGTTAACTTGTCCCACAAGTCTCAAAAAGTGGCCTATAAGGAAAAATTCGAGATTGGGAAAATAAGGAAGAGTACACACCTCTAAAATGCAATTAATTCATTCAACATAAAGCACAAATCAAGGACAATCTACCCTATTAATTACCCCATTGTCACATCTTCCTTTTAGTTTACAAATTAAGTTAAATTAGCTAATTAAAACATATTAACAAGTGCTAATAAAGTGACTAGATTTTCCAATTAATTAAATACATGCACCACAACTAAAATACACAAAATTAAAAGAAATGAAAACATCACAACCCATGGCCACACACATGAGGTCACTACTGGGAAACCTCCTAACCAAACATAACAATACAACAACATATACATAGAACACAAGTTGTCAAATTGGTCATGTTGCAAACACCGACATCCTTCTATGGTTGGTCCCCTATCCCCTTTCGATGTATAGTGATATAATTTTCCTGCAATCACAAACAAAAATACCTCTCTGGCCTCAAGGTCGCATCAATAACATCGAGAAATAACATATACATAGAAATCAATAGTCGTCATCAAAATTAGCAATTCTATCATCTATCAACCATATCAAAATAATTTGATTCTACCATTTTACTAACATCCATGAGATCACAATACTATTCGAACATCCAAACATAGGCAATGCATCATGAATATAACGTGTCAATATAAAATCAAAACAATGTAAACCAACATGTATAGAATTGTCCACCAATGTCATCTAGCATATCATAATCCAAAATATGAATCACAACACATCAATAATCCAAATGTCTATATAGTCTCCTCTGCTAATCAAAGTATAATAATCAGAATGTCAAAGTCTCTAATCAACAGTAATAAAAATAATAGTGAAATAGTGTTGAAGAGAAGTGGGCACTATACAGTTGTCATCTTTTAACATTCTTTTCAAGGTGTATTCCTCCTTGAATATACCTTCATACACAACCGAACATGCTTTGGAAGAAAGGTGGTTATGATACCACTAAAATACCCCTTTTAGGATATCACTTTAAAACTCATAAATTTATCAAAACCCACAAAATGAATTTTTTATTTTTCCAGACAACAAGGTACGAAAATCTAAAAATATATATCTTCCAAAATAACCACTTCCTACAATACCCAAAAGCTTCAAAAGTAGAAAAAAATATAGAGAACAATAAACAGATGAGAAATAATTTTTAATGGCCAACACTGAATTTATTTTATTAGTTTTATGACAATAGATGAGGAAAAAGTACAATGGACCATAAACTCTAGAATATCAATAGAAAATGATTGGAATAATTTTCTCAGACATCATTATGACAATAACAAGCTCAGATATTAAATCTCCGAAAATGAGCCATGAAAACCCCTTCAAAATGCTTCCCAAATTTCCTAAGTAGGTCGTCTCACTTGTGGGAGACACCTAAGAGCCCCAAATATTAAAATAAATAAAGCCCTTTATTGAAGAATGGTTGGCCTCCTTCTTTGAATTTGAATCTCGATTAATTCTCCAAATCGCCCAAAATTTTGAACCGTGCGAACATTGAGCTTTGGATATGAAGTGGAAACCCTCACCAAAGAATGCTTTACTAACTAGGGATAGATCTCTCACCACCAAAGATATGAATCCTACAAAATCGACCTCCACAAGCAATAAAGCTAAAAATAGTAATAGCTGAAAATAGTTGAATGTGTGAATGCCCTCTAAATTTTTTCCCATATGCATGACTATAAGTTAAGTGATTTTATTGTGCACATGCTAAAAATACACTTAAGTTGTCCGAATGAAGGAATAAAACATAAAATACCACCTAGTTGCCCATCACTTAAGTCAACGACGAAATATAACATAAAGTGAAGGTGGTAACAAAAAAACACACACCCACAACCTCCAATGTCTCTAGCCTCTTGGGTATAACCAAAGCTAAGACGAAAATAATCCTCTACACCTCTAACGTAGAAATGGGGACATTACATGTTCAATTAAACTTGTCCTAAACAAATCTCTTCATTTCAGTCTTTTGGGTTTGTTGATTTTGAATTTAGGTCGATTGCATTACAAAAGGTTCCAAATTCAAGTTATGATTACTATATAAACACATCACTCAAAACATTTTAAGGGGGGCTCATAACAAGATCAATACACTAGCCAAACATCTAAAGATATATTGCATAACCAAGCACACAATTGATTACTCTTATTTACAAATATGAAGCACATCCATTGACGCATCACCTCTTGTGTTATTCGGTTCAGAGAACGACATGTATAATTGTGTTGACTATCACATGTTCTCACACACCTATAAGGAGAAAGAAATATACTGGTTTGAGGTCTCTTTAGAGTAGTTATATGCTTGTAATTATGAAATCAATGAGGGGTTGAGGGAGTTTGACCATTGCAAATTAACTCCTTTTTCAAGTTTTCAAGCTAAGGTTTTGGTGGAGAAGAAGCCCTAAACTAGCTACAAATGTGAGATCACATACAGCTAGATATAGAACATTGTCCTAAAATACAAATAAAGATTATGTAAAAATTAGAATCAAGATTAGAAGCACATAAGACAAATCTAGGTCAAAATTTTGGACCCTAGGATTTCAATAAAATCGAATGACACCTTGCATAACCCTCCCACACACATTCAAATCACCATCACTTTCTTTTAGTTAGTGAATCAACGCAATCTTTTAACCCTAATTTGTACTTGTTTTATTTAGCTTAGTTAAATTTGTGAATGTTTCGTATTGATTTGGACATGATTTATGACCTATTTATTTACCATATGTTTACTTTTTTTCCCGGTCTTATTTCTTCTTTACACAAAGTAATATATCTTAATTAGATAAAACCCTAATTTTCATATTACAAATGTTGATTGGATATAATTGACAATACATATCTAATTGCATGAAAGGGGCTAAACTAGATAATAAGAATATTGGAAATGTTAAAATACTTTAAAGTCTAGGACCACAAGAAAGAGAATTAGGGTTTGAAAGGAGAATACCCTATTTCGAGATGATTATGTAGATGACTGTAACATGTGAACTCAAGAAAAAGGTGCCAACATATCTACAAATGAGGCCCAAGAAAAATCAATTTGTGACTATGTGTACTATGCCACTTTTGTTAGAATGCTTGTTGGTGTGTGTCACACACAAGTGGTCCTCTCCCGTTATAAATGGAAAAATAGGTAAAACACAATTTTCCTGATGACTTCCTACAAGGTGCCTTAATGCACAAAAAGTTGTCTCAAATTTTTTTCATCGTTCTTCAATCGGTGGGACTATGTCTCCTTGGAGGAAATCCTAATCTAACCTCAAAACCTAACAATACACTCAAAATAGAAAAAAATATGTAATGCCATTGTCAGACCACCTTGAGCGGAAGTTGCTCTACATATCGAGCTAAGAGTAAAGGCTTATGTAGTTTTATACATGCAAGTGACCGATTCCTTGTTTATTAATGGATGAGAAAACCATCAACCTTCTCATGTGCACCTAAACCTTATGATTTTAGACATTTCTTCATATAAAAGTCCTTCAACAAATAAAATAATATTTCTCCTATGCTCTTACACCTTCAATAAAAATTCTATATGGTCTCCTTGATTGCCCTTGTTGTAATTATGCCCCTAAATGCACTAGACACCTATGTTTATATATACGTCTTGAAATTCAAATTAGGGCCTACTAGTAGACAAGTTGACACATAAGGGATGGGAGAAGCTGATAAAAGAGGCACACAACTTGATAAAATAAGAAAATGACCCAAAAGAGAAGGGGGACCATTTCCATAACAATATGACCATTTGTGTGCCCCACATAATGGTCCATTTCTTACGAAAATGGAAAACAATGACTAAAAGCACACAACTTGATAAAATAAGGAAATGACCCAAAAGAGAAAGGGAAGCCTTTCCACAACAATATGACTATTCATGCATCCCACATAATGGTCCAATTTTTACGGAAATGAAAAAGACAACTAGAAAAGGCTAGGGATAAAGGATGAGAGAGAAAACTAGGTGAAATAGGCTAAACCAAGCTCAAGAGAGATAGGAACACCATATATCCAAAAAATGAGCTCAATAAGACAAGAAAAGTAACAAGACGAGAGAAAACACGTTAGTAAGAACCTAACTTAAACTAATGATTAATAAACATAAAAATAAACTAACAAGTTAACAAATAACTAATCTTGTACCAACGTTAGGTGTCTACACAAATACCTTAAAACAATGCAATTTTATAAAATGAAGTATCTACATATAATAATATTTTACGAAACAAAAAGTGAACGGAGTTAGAAGTTTAAGCTTCCCACCCTCTAACCTAATCGATTTAATTTTTGTATTGAAAATCAATGCAAACTAATTACAATTGGTGAAAAACTATAATGAGTGAGAAACCGGGTAACCCGAGGTTGGTAGAAATAACAAATTGTGCATGTGCCCACCACCACCAAGATTTTACCTATAACTCAATAAAATAAATGAACTCTAATTTATGAGGCTCCCAACCTCAATATTACGAGCCTTTTTAAGGAGTTTTTTTGAAATCGAGGTTTGGTTAGCCAAGGAGCCGAATAAGCCGCCATGAACATCATGGCATACGATCCCAACCCTTACTTAGCCAACATTACGGTGCATGGTCATTTTTATAGCTATATGAAAATGTGTGTTTCTACCATATGCCCTCTGTCTGGTTGAGGCTAGCAAACTCTCTATAACTCAGAGGAAGAAACAAAGTAAAATTAAGGTTCGTAGGAGCTCAAAGCTTTTCCATTAGTCCAATGAATAATAATAGACATAATGTGCAATATCAATATAATTTAAGTTCTATTTCTTGTTGTGGTTCACCAAGACATGCTCTTCGTACTATGAAATACTACCCCAGCTTTTTCCATTGTTAAATACAAAATTAGGGATTATTTAGCTATCCGTAAGGGTTGAATACAAGTAAGTTGCCCTAAAAATTTTCCCAACCGAGTTCCTAAGGATAAAAAAATCAACTCGATGATGAACTTCATTTGCTCACCCACACGTGCAAGATTTGCATGGGACCCCGAGGCTTTCGGGGATGATGGTACATGGAATTAAGAAGCCAAAATAAGAAGAATGAGGTCAAATGAATGTCAGAGCTTTATGAATCATCCTTAAGAAGTCAAGTAGGTTCCAAACTCTCATTTGAAAGCAATAGAGAAGAATTGAAGATTTTGGGCATAAAATGGCTTGGGCAAGCTGAGTTGATGACTTGGGCTTGTAGAGGATTCTTCCTAATTCATTTTGGTGGTGGTATCATTCTCCAGGTCAGTTGGTAAGGTACAAAAATAACTCTATTTTACAAGATTTTACTGGTACAATCGGGTATATAAGGTTTCAGGATGAAAACCTGATGTGGGAGCAAGCTTGGGATGCCCCATAATTGTTCATAAGAAGTTTAGGTAGGCATTTTACAATATTTTTGTGAGACATGTCACCCAAGATGACCTACCACTCGAGGCTGAAGAGGCAAAACCCTAAGATGACCTACCGCTTGAGGCTAGAAGAGGCAAAACTAGTCATGTTGCCTTGAAAGGGTGTTGATGTGAAAACTTGTTGCGAAGTGCAATATAAGCAATATGTGAAATCTATTTTGGGACAATTGTCCACCATAGTGCATTGATTCTAGTGGGTTTTTCTCCTTTAAAGGGTTTCCACATTAAACATGGTCTTCATGTGTGTGTTTTCTTGTTATTTACTCGTGTTTGAATGTTGTTGTTTCCTCATGGTTAAGGTTAATTAAGATGAATGGCTTGTTGAGGATTAAAATTATTTTCAAAGGTTAAAGAAGCACCGATTCACCCCTCCTCTCGGTGCTTGTGTTTCCAACACCTCCAACATCACTAGCCTCTTGGGTATGACCAAAGCTAAGACAAAAGTAAGCCTCACAGCCTCCTGGCGTAGGAATGGGGACATTACATTTTCAATTAAACTTGTCCAAAACAAACCTCTTCATTTTGGTCTTTGGGCTCTGTCGATTTTGAATTTAGGTCAATTGCATCTTTGAAAGGTTCCAAATTCAAGGTATGATTATTATATAAACACGTCACTCAAAACATTGTAAGGGGGACTTACAACAAGATCAATACACTAGCCAAACATCCAAAGATCTCTTGTACACTCAAGTACACAGTTGATTACTCTTATTTGCAAATCCAAAGCACATCCATTGCATGCATCACCTCATGTGTCATTTAGTTCTAGGGAATGACATGTATAATTGTGTTGATTGTCACATGTTCTCACACACCTATAAGGAGAAATAACTATACTTGGTTTGAGGCCTCTTTAGAGTAGTTATATGTATGAAATTCTTAAATCAACGAGGGGTCGAGGAGTTTGACCATTGCAAATTAACTCCTTTTTCAAGTTTTCAAGCTAAGGTTTTGGTGGATAAGAAGCCCTAAACTAGTCACAAATGTGAGATCACATACAACCTAGATATAGAACATTGTTCTAAAATACAAATAAAGATTGTGTAAAAACTAGAATCAAGATTAGAAGCACATAAGACAAATCTAGTTCAAAATTTTGGACTCCCCAAATTTCAAGAAAAATCGAATGACACCTCGCATAACCCTCCCACACACATTCAAATCACCATCACTCTCTTTTAGTTAGTGAATCAACGCAATCTTTTTAACCCTAATTTGTACTTGTTTTATTTAGCCTAGTTAAATTTGTGAATTTTTCGTATTGATTTGGACATGATTTATGACCTATGTCTTTACCATATGTTTACTTTTTTTCCGGTCTTATATATTCTTTACACAAAGTAATATATCTTAATTAGATTAAACCCTAATTTTCATATTACATATGTTGATTTGATATGATTGACAATACATATCTAATTCGTAGAAAGGGCCTAAACTAGATAATAAGAATATTGGAAATAGTAAAATACTTTAAAGTCTAGGACCACAAGAAAGAGAATTAGGGTTTGAAAGGAGAATACCCTATTTTAGATGATTATGTAGATGACTGTAACATGTGAACTCAAGAAAAAGGTGCCAACATCTCTACAAATGAGGCCAAGAAAAATCAATTTGTGACTATGTGTACTATGCCACTTTTGTTAGAATGCTTGTTGGTCAGGTGTCACACATAAGTGGTCCTCTCCGCTATAAATGGAAAAATAGGTACAAAACATAATTTTCCTTGATGACTTCCTATAAGGTGCCTTAATGCACAAAAAGTTGTCTCAAAATTTCTTCATCATTCTTCAATTAGTGGGACTATGTCTCCTTGGAGGAAATCTAATCCAACCTCAAAACCTAACAATACACTCAAAATAGAAAAAAATGTAATGTTATTGTCTAGACTACCTCGACCTTAAGTTTCTCTACATATCGAGGTAATAGTAAAGGCTCATGTAGTTTTATACATTCAAGTGACCCATTCCTTATTTATCAATGGATGAGAAAACCATCAACCTTCTCTATGTGCACCTAAACCTTATGATTTTAGACATTTCTCCATATAAGAGTGCTTCAACAAATAAAATCAAATTTCTCCTAAGCTCTTATGCCTTCAATAGAAATTTTCTATGGTCTCCTTGATTGCCCTTGTTGTGATTGTGCCCCTAAATGCACTAGTACACCTATGATTATATAAACTTCTTAAAATTCAAATTAGGGCCTATTAGTAGATAAACTGACACACAAGGGGTGGGAGAAGCTGATAAACGAGGCACATAACTCGATAATATAAGGAAATGATCCAAAAGAGCACGAGGAGCATTTCCATTACAACATGACCATTTGCATTCCCCACATAATGGTCAATTTCTTACGAAAATGGAAAAAGACAACTAGAAACACACAATTTGACAAAATAAGGAAATGAACAAAAAAGCAAGGGAACCCTTTCCACAACAATATGACTATTCATGCCCCACATAATGCTCCATTTCTTACGGAAATGAAAAAGACAACTAGAAAAAGCTAGGGATAGAGGATGAGAGAGAAAACTAGGAGAAATAGGCTAAACTAGGCTCAAGCGAGATAGTGGAACAACACATATCTAGAAAACAAGCTCAACAAGACAAAAAGTAACTAGATGAGAGAAAACACATCAATAAGAACCAAACTTGAACTAATGATTAATGAACATACAAATACACTAACAAGATAACAAATAACTAATCTTATACCAACTTTAGGTGTCTACACAAATACCTTAAGACAATGCAATTTTATAAAATGATATATCTATATAATATAATATTTTAGCTCGCACAAATTCTTTTCCCTCACATAATAGAAAATTCTACTTCACATACACATATTAAACATGCCTATAACAAAAAAGTGAATGGAGTTGGATCCTTAAGCTTCCCACCCTCTAACCTATAACTGATTTAATGTTTGTATTTAAAAATCAATGCGAACTAATTACAATAGGTGGAAAACTATAATGAGTGCCAAAACAGTAACAACTTGAAACAAAAATTGTGCAAGGATTTTGCACAACATAAAATGGCTTGGGCAAGTTGAGTTGATGACTTGGGATGTAGAGGATTCTTCCTAATTCATTTCGTGGTGGTTTCGTTTCTCCGTGTCAAATTGGTAAGGTACATAAATAACTCTATTTTACAAGATTTTGTTGGTACAATCGGGTATATAAGGTTTCAAGATGAAAACCCTGATGTGGGAGCAAGCTTGGGATGCCCCATAATTGTTCATAAGGTAGGCATTTTGCAATATTTTTGTGAGACATGTCACCCAAGATGACCTACCACTCGAGGCTAGAAGAGGAAAAACCCTAAGATGACCTACCACTTGAGGCTAGAAGAGGCAAAACCAGTCATGTTGCCTTGAAAGGGTGTTGATGTGAAAACTTGTTGCGAAGTGCAATATAAGCAATATATGAAATCTATTTTGGGACAATTGTCCACCATAGTGCATTGATTCCAATAGGTTTTTCTCCTTTAAAGGGTTTCCCACATTAAACATGGTCTTCATGTGTGTGTTTTCTTGTTATTTACTCGTGTTTGAATGTTGTTTTTCCTCATGGTTAAGGTTAATTATGATTGAATGGCTTGTTGAGGATTAACATTATTTTCAAAGGTTAGAAGCACCGATTCACCCCCTCTCGGTGCTTGTGTTTCCAACACCTCCAACGTCTCTAGCCTCTTGGGTATGACCAAAGCTAAGACAAGTAAGCCTCTAGGCCTCCGGCGTAGGAATGGGGACATTACATTTTCAATTAAACTTGTCCAAAACAAACCTCTTCATTTCGGTCTTTGGGCATTACGATTTTGAATTCAAGTCAATCGATTACATCTTGAAAGGTTCCAAATTCTAGGTATGATTATTATATAAACACATCACTCAAAACATCAGTAAGGGGACTCACAACAAGATCAATACACTAGCCAAAGATCCAAAGATATATTGCATAACCAAGCACACAATTGATTGCTCTTATTTACAAATATGAAGCACATCCATGTATGCATCACCTCCTATGTCATTCGGTTATAGGGAATGACATGTATAATTGTGTTGACTATCACATGTTCTCACACACCTACAAGGAGAAATACCTATCTTGGTTTGAGGCCTCTGTGGAGTAGTTATATGCATGAAATTCTTAAATCAACGAGGGGTTGAGGAGTTTGACCATTGCAAATTAACTCCTTTTTCAAGTTTTCAAGCTAAGGTTTTGGTGGATAAGAAGCCCTAAACTAGTCACAAATGTGAGATCAAATACAACTAGATATAGAACATTGTTCCTAAAATACAAATAAAGATTGTGTAAAAACTAATCAAGATTATAAGCACATAAGACAAATCTAGTTCGAGTTTTGGACCCCCAAATTTCAAGAAAAATTAAATGACACCTTCACATAACCCTCCCACACACATTCAAATCACCATCACTCTCTTTTAGTTAGTGAATTAATGCAATATTTTTAACCCTAATTTGTACTTGTTTTATTTAGCCTAGTTAAATTTGTGATTTTTCGTATTGATTTGGACATGATTTATGACCTATGTCTTTACCATATGTTTACTTTATTTCCGGTCTTATTTATTCTTTACACAAGGTAATATATCTTAATTAGATAAAACCCTAATTTTCATATTACATATGTTGATTTGATATGATTGACAATACATATCTAATTGCATGAAAGGGCCTAAACTAGATAATAAGAATATTGGAAATAGTAAAATACTTTAAAGTCTAGGACCACAAGAAAGAGAATTAGGGTTTGAAAGGAGAATACCTATTTCGGATGATTATGTAGATGACTGTAACATGTGAACTCAAGAAAAGGTGCCAACATCTCTACGAAAATGAGGCCAAGAAAAATCAATTTGTGACTATGTGTACTATGCTAGTTTTGTTAGAATGCTTGTTGGTTGTGTGTCACACATAAGTGATCCTCTCTCACTATAAATGGAAAAATAGGTGCAAAACATAATTTTCCTTGATGACTTCTCTATAAGGTGCCTTAATGCACAAAAAGTTGTCTCAAAATTTCTTCATCATTCTTCAATTAGTGGGACTATGTCTCCTTGGAGGAAATCCTAATCCAACCTCAAAACCTAACAATACACTCAAAATAGAAAAAAATGTAACGTTATTGTCTAGACTACCTCGACGGAAGTTTCTCTACATATCGAGGTAATAGTAAAGGCTCTTGTAGTTTTCTACATTCAAGTGACCCATTCCTTATTTATCAATGTATGAGAAAACCATCAACCTTCTCTATGTGCACCTAAACCTTATGCTTTTAGACATTTCTCCATATAAGAGTGCTTCAACAAATAAAATCAAATTTCTCCTCTGCTCTTATGCCTCAATAGAAATTTTCTATGGTCTCCTTGATTGCCCTTGTTGTGATTGTGCCCCCTAAATGCACTAGTACACCTATGCTTATATAAACTTCTTGAAATTCAAATTAGGGCCTATTAGTAGATAAGTTGACACACAAGGGGTGGGAGAAGTCGATAAAAGAGGCACATACCTCGATAAAATAAGGAAATGATCCAAAAGAGCACGAGGAGCATTTCCATTACAACATGACCATTTGCATGCCCCACATAATGGTCAATTTCTTACGAAAATGGAAAAAGACAACTAGAAACACACAATTTGACAAAATAAGGAAATAAACAAAAAAGCAAGGGAACCCTTTCCACAACAACATGACTATTCATAAGCGCCACATAATGCTCCATTTCTTACGAAATGAAAAAGACAACTAGAAAAAGCTAGGGATAGAGGATGAGAGAGAAAACTAGGAGAAATAGGCTAAACTAGGCTCAAGCGAGATAGGGAACAACACATATCTAGAAAACAAGCTCAACAAGACAAAAAAAGTAACTTGAGATGAGAGAAAACACATCAATAAGAACCAAACTTGAACTAATGATTAATGAACATACAAATACACTAACAAGATAACAAATAACTAATCTTATACCAACTTTAGGTGTCTACACAAATACCTTAAGACAATACAATTTTATAAAATGAAATATCTATATAATATAATATTTTAGCTCGTACAAATTCTTTTCCCTCACATAATAGAAAATTCTACTTCACACACACATATTAAACATACCTATAACAAAAAAAGTGAATGGAGTTGGATCCGTAAGCTTCCCACCCTCTAACCTATAACTGATTTAATGTTTGTATTTAAAAATCAATGCGAACTAATTACAATAGGTGGAAAACTATTATGAGTGCCAAAACCAGGTAACCAGAAACAAAAAATTGTGCAAGGATTTTGCCTATAAATCAATAAAATCTATGAATTCTAATTTCTGAGGCACCCTTTCGCAATTTCAAATTTCCTTATTTGGCGTACCACAGCCTCAGTACTACGAGCTTTTTTAAGGAGCAAAATTTTGAAATCCGAGGTTTGGTTAGCCAAGGAGTCGAATAAGCCAGCCATGAACATCATGTCATACGAGCTTATCCCTTGCTTAGCCGACATTGCGGTCGATGGTCAATTTTTATAGCTATCTGAAAATGTGTGTTTCTACCATATGCCCTCCAAGCTGGTTGAGGCTGGCGAACTCCCTGCAACTCAGAGGAAGCAGCAGAGTAAAATTAGGGTTTGGAGGAGCTCAAAGCTTTTCCATCAGTCAAATGAATAATAATAGTAATAATGTGCAATATCAATGGACTTTAAGGTCCATTTCTTGTTGTGCTTCACCAGTACATGCTCTTCGTACTACAGAAATACTACCCCGGTTTTTTCCGTTGTTAAATACGAAATTAGGGGTTATTCAGCTGTCCGCAAGGGTCGAATACATGTAAGCTGCCCTAAACTTTTGCCCTGTAATGAAAGTTTCGTTTCTGTTTTGAAAAGCACGTTGCAAAATAAATCCTTCACGGCGTTTGTTTATTTTTGAGTTAAAAGGACATATTATTTTGTCTGCAAAATTGTATACCAGGCTGTTTTTTTTTAAAAGTGAAAGATTGACTTTATGTATTTGTTTCTGAATATTATATTAATTGCTGTGGATCGGTTAGGACTCAAACCTAGGACCTTCCCATGACAATGCTCAGCATGCTGGGATGCTCTACCACTTTATCTACTGGCCCCATTTTGTTCATGCCACGGCTTATTTTTTTCCAACTTATTAAACTTAAATGTGATTAGACAGCAATGCGTATTTGTTGCATCGAAACAATGTTTAAAGGGATTCGAGTTATAGAACTGAAGTTTTTGAAGTGTTTGGCGAGATATTGAAATCTCACGACATCAATTAAATGCCGGGAATACACCATCAAAACTTACAAGACCTTTCAGCTTAAAAGTAATGCCTGAGGGGTTTCTATTTTGCCAAATTCATGTGGAACTTACATAGTGACACACAGACTTGTCTTCTGTGGCCAGCATTAAAACAGTCATTTTAACATGGGAGAATATGTCTAATGGTGTTTGAACTCAGATCATCCCCCTGTCACTAGTCACACCAGTAAATAATTGAACTAGTATGAGATTCATATTGTGAAGAAGATTATCCCCTCCCAACACCACTAAACACACCCCATTATACGGTAGTTTGCAGTGTGGTCCCACTTAAATCTAAGGGTATTGTATGCATGCGAAGTCAGAGACATGAAATAGGAATCAAACACGAAACAAAACCTAGCCTAAAACTTAACAAAACACTCCAAGATAAAACAAAGAAGGGAAATCAAATGCTTAAACACAGATAATTGCAAACCTCCCCTTGTTGTATGGACTTGCTTTAATGGATGTGGATGTAAAGCCAATTTGTGAAAGACTGGGCAGCGTGCTTGTAAGAAAGAGGACGAGGTAAGAAACTTTCCTAAAATAGAAGGATTTGGCGATTTGGCAAGGGTTTTACACAAGACGATTTTTCGATAAAGTAAGGTTTCTAAAAATAGAAAGCTTGCATGAGAGATGGTGTACAATGTACCTTTGGAAGGTCCTTTATATAGGTTTTAGCTGGGGAGGTTGGTTGATTTTAGTAGATGTGGGATAATGGAGATGTAGGACTAGTGGTTTGTTAAGAATGATTAATTGGTCATGGGATGTGTGATGTGATGAAGGTGTTTTAATTGATTAATGTCGGGGTGATTAATGGGATTTGTTTGGCAAGGAATGATTTATGAGTGGCGGATTAGGGGTGTCTTTAGGTATGTTGTTATTCTTTACTCTGTAAGGTCGCCTTACATCATTAGGGAAGATATAATGACAGACATAAACCTCACGTATGAGACCCCACTCTTATGGTCGGTACCACTTAATGAACACGATTACCGTCTTGGTAATTTGCAAATGTCATAACACCAGAGGAACATGATAAATTAAGGCAAACACAAACAATATGTTTCCTTTTTCCTTTTAGAGGCTGCTTCCTTCATGGCTGAAATTTCACATTGGCTGTGCTGCATTACTCTGGAGTCTGCTACTGCCATGAAGAGTCGTAGTAACAATCTGCCTCGTATATATAAATATAGTCAATTAAATATGTATACGTTCATATGATCCCTAATTAGCATAGATATTTCATAGCTAACTCATCAACATGAATCTTAACTTGTGTTCAAATGCCTTGGTGAATAATGCTTGCTGGATTCTAAGTATATTCCTTGAGAAACCAGTAAATTGCTGTAGAATTGTGATGCTTAAGTGCTGAAATTAATGTAGGTAATCACATATAGCAATTGAAAGCAAGAAATGAATTGAAACCTCTGGAAAAACGAAGCTCAATACATGGGTTTACTCTAGAGAAACCCAATTTGGGAATACACCAAAAGAATGGAGGCTATGTATTCTCTTGCCACTACCTTTTGCAATATTACAAACCAATTGCCTTTGGAGGCCTCCAAGAACATTAACATCACATCAGCAATGTTCTCCTAGCTTGCCTTTCTCAATAACTTACTTCAACAGAATCTCCCATGGCACTTACATTCTACAACTGCATTAGGATGCCTTTACATGACCCCCATGGGGTATATTCTCAACAAATGGAGTCTGCTATTTTAGTATTTTGTCTCTCTTGTATGGGTTGGAATCATACAAATCTGTTTTATTGTATTGTTCTGTGCAAGATGGTTTTGGCTGAAGACAAACCTGCATGATGAGTTTGGCTGAAGACAAACCGGCCTGATGAGTTTGGCTGAAAACGATCATGCCTGACAAGTTTGGTTATAGAGAAGCCCATTAGGTATGCTGATTTACTACAATTGCCTTGGCCACTGAGTGTCCAGATGCCCCAGAACCTTTATGTACCTGTTTCTTTTGCCAACTTTGTTTATTTACTGAATTGTCTTGTTAGGAGTATTGGAAGTTTTTCAAGTTGCATTACTTAGCTATTTTGACCACCGAATGAGGTTAGTGGCCTAGTTGAACTGAATTCAAATTGCTTTCAGGATCCCAATAAGAAGATTTTGGTCCCCAATGTTAGGTAAAACCTAGTAGTAGGTTAATTTAGCATTGTATTTACCATTTTACTATTTTACCATAGGTAATTATTTGTTACTGTGGTAGAGTAGTTACTATGGGTAAATAGGTTGTTTAATATTTGTTTTATGGTTATATGGTTCAAACCATATATTTGTCTGTATTATATTTTTATTATGCTTCCCGGATGTATTTAGGAAGCTGTTGTAACTGTGTTGGGTAGTTTGTTGTTGTCCAATACCTATAAGTATTGCAACACTCCATGGTCATGCAATCTGATTGATTCCCAGATTAATAAAATACTACAGACTACCTCCCTGTTTCCTCAGCATTTGGTATCATAGCGAGTTATGAGGAGCCTGTACAAGTGAGTAGAAGTTGTAGGAGATTGCAGAAGTGTGAAAAGGCGTGGAGAAGAAATCTGCCTACTAGGAGAGCCTGTGCTGCTTGAGAGAGAGTGAATGGAGTTCCAAGCGTGGCTACCGCACCTAGAAGATGGAGGAATTTCCAGTTCGTCACCTCTATTATAGTATTTTTAGCTAATACAGGGAAGTTTCCAGCCTTTACACCTTTAAGTTGTGCAAGAGGAAACTGGTTCTACTACTATTACACCATAGACATGTTGTTGGGGCAGTTGTTATCAGTCATGAACAACTTCCAGTGGGCACACTTTAGGGGAGCTTTTGGGGTGGAAGAAGTGGGAGAAAGGGCTCGGCTGAAGGGAATCATCAACACAGCCAACAGGGTACCCAGTTGGGTAAAATCTCAGGTGAGTTATGATTGTCCTGACTTATTTCCAGCCCCTACTCAATGTATTCTGAACTCTAGTTGGGAAGTTGTTCATTGTAACCCCTCTAAGGAAGCCATATGATCTTGCAAGTTGGATCACGAAGCTCAAATGAGTGTCCTAGATTTTCCATCACATGGGAAGAACCAAGGTGTGCAACAAAAACACAATGGTAAGTTTATATGGCAACTATGGGTCTTGTGTGGGCTCGGGGATATTTTCATGCAATGTCAAATAGAGGAAGAGCATTGTGAGAATGAATTGCACCCACTCATAATTGCTGGATTGTCTCCTACGATGCAAGGGTCATCCATAATCATTGTGGAGAATGGAGTTGGTAGTTGTATTGATTGGTAGGAGTTATCCCACTTAATAGGTACAAGATCTAGATTACATGGGCATTTCAGTTTGATTCATCACCTTGGTACGGTGATACTTGAGCACCTTGGTAATTGCAGACCAACCTTGCTTGAGGACAAGCAAATTTGGGGAGGGAGGACTGTAATGTCCCCTTTTCCAAGCTAGTTCGATTTGAAGACTTTGAGCCCATTCCACTTCCCGTGGGCAAGAAGGAAATGAACAAGGGGAGTAATTGTCATGTTTTTCAATTATTTTTATGAGCATTGCATTCTTTTTAGTAGTTTTCCTAAGTATAGTTAGGTCGGTGGGGAAATGAAAAGCCAATGGAAGAATAGAAGGAAAAAGAACTATTAATTCCCCCAAGGAGGTTGGTCTTCTTAAGAAAACTTTAATTGGTTTTGGTGCCACATCAAGGTATAAGAAGGGGTCTCTTGGCTCATTTGTGCATCATCATCTTGACTATTGATCAATGTTTTAAAAATTGGAGCTGAACTCGGAATTGGTTGAGGGTTGGACCGGAACCGGAACCGGTTCAAACTTTATGAACTAGTTTACTAAAAAACACATAAAAAATTACATTTTTAATGAAAACAATATTTGAAAGATTAGAAACCATGATTCCAACAATTACATGCAAAATATGCAAAGTTTGCTCATGTATATACTATATAACATGTAAGAAAGGTGTTTATAACAAAATGGCACGAACTTCAAGTAATAAAGGTGTTAAAAACAAAAATTTTAATGAAAAAATTGAATTTTTATACTCAGCGCCGTATGCACGCGTCTTTGCATGACTCGGCGGTTCAGTCAGAACCGGACCGATTCGATCGGTTTGGTACCGAATGGTATTGGTTCCATAACTGGTCGAACGATCTGGTTTTTTAACTGGTTTGTGCCTAAAAATGTCGAATCGGTCAAACCATCCGGTTCTAATTCTGGTTCGTTGGGTTTTAAAACACTGCTATAGCTAACTTTGCATGGTTTTTGGGCCGATTGCTTAACTATATCCACTTGAGGACAAAAACCCTCTTGTGTGGCCAACAAGTGAAGACGAAAATCTTCCTTGTTTGATTGAAGAACGAAAACTCTTCAATCCATTGAGGATTCTCCATCCTAGGGTTTCCAAGGAGCTTCAAAGAAGATTGATTTTGCAGATTTTCAGCTAGGGTTTGGTTGAAGAAGGGCTGCTAGGGTTCTGCAGAGATTTTCAGGCCTTCTCCTAGGGTGGCGACTTGCCCTAAGGTGGCATTTGGGGTTTTTAGGGCATGACGACATCCAACTCAACTATCATTGTGTTTGTCATATTTTTCTGAGCTAGAATCTACATTTGGACTTCATTTTTGGGCTTGGAATCCTTCATTTCCAGCCACTTTTGTAAGGGTGTTCACTGCTGTTATTTTATTTAATTAAATAAATTTCAGCTGGGGTTTGAAGGCTGATTTCTTGGCTAATATTTGTTCTAAAATATTTCTAAGTTTCCCTAGATGCTTTGGATGGTGTGAATGATGCATTTTTGAAGAGATATTGCATTTTTCTTGCTGCTGTTATAAAAAATCAGACTGCTGTACCTTGCTGTCATAATTTTCAGTTGGCTGCCATAATTTTCAGTTTACTTTCTATTGGGGTTTGTGCAATTTCCCTTTGTTTTCAGTTAGAGCCCGGAAAGGGACATTACATAGTGATTAGTCTAAGGCTTATAGGCTGATTGATATTTCCACTATCAAAGTAATTGTTAGTCGTGATGTTGATGTAAAAGAAATGAAGGCATTCCTTGCATGTGATCAACAAACAGTTGGCTGTAATCAGCAAGCAGTTGGGTGTGATCAGTAAGCCATATCTGAAAATATTGTGATTCATTTACCCAATGAACAGTCAGCTCATGTCATACTCCATGAACTCCACCTCAACAACTTATGAAATCTACAAGTGATACACTTGTATATAGAAGACATGAACTTGAATTGGTTCCTCATCCAGTAGAGCCTTAGTTTGAGACAAATTTCTTTAGTCTAATGAAGGTCTGATTCATTTTACTCCAATTTGCATGATGTGTTGGAGGATGAAATGCCTCAATCAGATGCACGGCCTTGGACGACTGGTAAGAAAATTGCTGATTTAGAGCATGTTCATTTTTCCTTTCTTTTGATCTTCACAAAATACCTGAGCCATAAAGATTCTCTGAAGCAAAAGACATACTTGAATGGGAAATTGCCATGTAAATAGAGTATGATGCCTTGATGAAGAACAATACCTCATCATTGGTGGAGTTTCCTCCATGGAAACAACCGATTATCTGCAAATGAGTATACAAAGTCAAGTGCACTTTGGATATATACAAAGCATGTCTTGTTGTGAAAGGCTTCTATGAACACGAGGGAATAGATTATGAGGAAACTTTTGCTCGTACTACAAAGATGGTCACTTTTTAGTTGCTTCTTTCAATTGCAGCTCAGTTTGGATTGAAGGTTTTTAGATGGATGTAAAGAGTGTCTTCTTGAATGGAGACTTGGTGGAGGAAGTCTATACGGTGTGGCTGAAGGGTTTCAGGCACGTGGTCATGAACATCTAGTTTATAGACTAATTAAGTTTTTGTATGAGCTTAAGTAGGCTCCTTGAGCTTGGTATATTAAAATAGATCAACATTTACAAGATTTTAGCTTCTCTTTATGTCAAAAGCGATGGTGATGACATTGTTATACTTATTGTTTATGTTGATGGTTTTGCCATCATAGGTGGTGGAGCCATTTACATTCAACGAGTAAAAATATATGTGTTGCTTTTGACATGATTGATTTAGGCCTCCTACACTATTTCCTAGGTGTAGAATTTTGGCAACATGATCATTTGATTTTCATAGCTCAAGTTAAGTATGCAATGAATTTGTTGTAGAAGTTTAGGATGTTTGATTGTAATCCTTCTTCTACACCTATGGAGGTCGGGCTGAAGTTATTAGCTCATGATGATTCACCTCGGCCAGATGAATCACTTTATAGACAATTGGTGCGTAACTCTGATATTCCTTATGTCCACCAGACCGACATATTTTTCTTTGTTAGTTATCTTTCTCGGTTTTCTAAACCGAAACCTACTCATTGGAGAGCAACAAAATGTAATGTCTCCTTTTCGAATTGAGGCCTAAATATGGACTTCTTGCCATTCCCTTTCCGAGGCAATGAAAGTGTAGTGAGCAAGGAAGGAATTGCATTACATTTCATTTCTCTTTTATTAATTTTTAAAATGTTTTTTTAACAAGGCAGGTCGGTCAGGTTGGAGGAGTCTTAAAGGCAAATCAAAAGATAAAAAGAAGCCCAAGGAGGTCGGTCCTTTCTAATTGGCCTTTGGCGCCAAACAAGGGCTATAAAAAAGACGCCCGATGACTTCATTTTCATCATCTATCTTTGGCACATTTACTCGCATTTGATCTTTGGGCTGATCGTTCATTATCATTCCACTATTGGGCGACAATCCATTAGTGCGACATTTCTAAGGAAGGCGAAGAGCTTCCTTGCAGCAGTGGAGGAGGAAAACCCTCCATTTTGGTGAAGTGAAGACGTCTTTTGAAGACCTCTTAAAGATTTGGACTTAGAGCATCAAGGAAGGTATCTCTGAGGGTTTTGCATGCACTTTGGACTTAGAGCATCACCTTTGGTTTGCCTATGGTTCAAGGTGAGAGTTGTTTACATGTTGTGGTTGATGGATTCACAAAACATGCCCCCTTTTGTACATTTCCGTGGGTAGAGTTACTTCATGGTGGCAAATGGAGTGTACTTTGGAGAACCATAGCTCAGAATTTTAGACTTGGTACTGCTGTCATTGTTCATATCAACCACCACATGATTTCATTTACATGCATACAAGTGGGTAGGTAAATATTTTCAGACAAGAGATGGAGCTTTTTTCGATTGATGGATGTTGGGAGAAAATTTTCAGCCATTAGAGAGGTGTTTTCAGTCATTGCAATGCTTGCATTTCCTAATTTTGCAAAAAGGTTTCAGTTTTGTAACAGCTGCTCCATTTTTTATTTTCTGGTTTTGATAAAATCAGATTATGAGTTGTTGTTTTCATACTTGAACAACTGCAAAAGTTATCATTTCGAGGACATGAATCATTGCAAGACGGTGGTAGTTGGTTTCAGCTGAGGAAGACAACTACTACATCCGATTTATAGCTCTAAATTGGGTGAAAAATCAGGTGAATTATGACTGTCATATTTTGTTTCTAGCCACCTACATTCTGATTTTGAGAGAAAAATACACGGTTACTGTTGTTTTTGGCCAACATTATTAAAGTTTTGGGATCCATCATTTGGGTGGAAATAATGAGTGAAACAAAGAAAGGGAAATAGAAGTATGTGTTTGTTTGGGTTGAGGCTCCATCATTTAACAAGCATCGAGTCCAGTTATGGGAACACTACAACATGTTCCTTCACTGGACATGATGATGCTTGGGCATATGAGTTTGCAATTGCTTGAAGGCAAGAAATTTGGGGAAGGGAGCTTTGTAATGTCCCCTTTTTTGAATTGAGGCCTAAATATGAACTTCTTGTCATTCCCTTTACGAGGCAATGAAGTGTGAGTGAGCAAGGAAGTAATTACATTCCATTTCATTTCTCTTTTGTTATTTTTTTAATGTTTTCTTTAGTGTTTTATTTAATAAGGCAGGTCGATTTGGGTTGGAGGAGTCGTAAAGGCAAATCAAAAGATAAAAAAGAAGCCCAAGGAGGTCGGTCCTTTCTAATTGGCCTTTGGCGCCAAGCAAGGGCTATAAAAGGAGGTTGATGACTTCATTTTCATCATCTATCTTTGGTGCATTTCTTGTACATTTGATCTTTGGGCTGATCGCTCATTATCATTCCACTATTGGGCGACAATCCATTAGTGTGGCATTTCAAGGAAGACGTAAAACTTCCTTGTGGCTTGGTGGAGGACGAAAACCTTCAATTTTTTGGTGAAGTGAAGACATCTTTTGAAGACCTCTTGTAGATTTGGACTTAGAGCATCAAGGAAGACATCTACAAGGGTTTTGCATGCACTTTGGAACCCTCTCTAAAGGAAGTGACTTGGGTCAAGTGGTTTTTGGGTGCCTTCTAGGGCAAATAATTCAGATTTTCTTTGATATTTGGACTCCACGTAATTTATAAGGCTGGACTCTATCATAGTTGGTGGTCATTGGGGTTTGGAAACCCTTCATTTCAATATTTCTTTGGGCTGTACTTCTGCTGTACTTAATTAATTTTCCAATTGAGTGTTTGATCAAATTTCATGGTGGAAAGTAGCTTAAATTCTTCCTAAAATATTTATCTATATTTTGGTTGAATTATTTGATGAGGATTGAGTGATTTTCCTTTCATTTTGGACTGCTGTTTTAAAAATCAAACTGCTGATTTCCAGTTGTCATAAAAGTCAGTTTGCTGGTCTAAAATCTGAATTTAATAATTTTGGGGTTTGTGTGATTTCCTCCTTTTTCAGTGGCAGTCCCAAAAGGGGACATTACACAAAAGGTGTTTTTCGATATGTCAAAGGTACTATTGACTTTAGCATTTTCTATCACAAAGTCACAAATTTTAGACTCTTTGGCTATGCAAACTCGATTTGGGAGGTTCGGTGGATACCGAAGATCTACTCTTCTGGATACATCTTCTCTTTTGGTTAAGGGGTGTTTCATGGTTTAGTAAGTTTCAATCCATCGTGGCTATCTCCTTCGCTGAAGTAGAATACAATGTAGTTGTCGGGGCCAATTTTGAAATGGTTTGGTTTGGCCGGATTCTCCTTGATCTTTAGGTTCCTCAGATTGCACCTACACCTATTTCCATTTTTTGTGGCAATCAAGGTGTGTTGAAGATGGTCAAGAATTGTGTATATCATGCTTGCACCAAGCATATTTAGATTCATCATCACTATATTCGATAGTTAGTTGATTCTAGTGATATCTCTTTTCACTTCTATCCTTCCAAGGACCAATCTGTTGATCTAATGATTAAACCTCTTGCTCCTCTCTTGTTTGTAATTAATGGGGAAAACTCGACATTGTTTTTGATTTAGTCATTAAGAGGGGTATTGAATATAATGAATATACTTAAATGCACACATATTCGTTGGTATTTTTCAGCCATGAGCTGTCTCAAAACCGTCCAACTATATTGTAACTACTCTAGACATAATAAAATGAAGGACACACATTCATTTGATGTGCAGTCCAATTAATCGTCATTCTTGCCTTGTTTACGATTCTTATGTGGTATGCCATAGGATTCTATGAAACAATTTTTTAATTAATTTTTTTATGTTATGCAATGAGATTGACCCACAAACATCACGTATATGGAAAGAACATTCTTAACCTTTGGTATGGTGAATTTTCAATCCATTCCTCGTAGAGCGTATTGCTTAATTTCCTTATCTTCCTAAGCACCACTATTATCTCATATCTTGGAACCAATAAAATCATGAATGTCTATCAAATGCTAATGATTCATTTTTTAAGATGTTAATTCTTCTACAATGGAAAGTAGTGATTGCCATCTATTTTTATACCAAAAAAAATCATAAAAGATTTATTTTGCCTAAGGTAGTAGAAAAATATTTAGTATTTTTATAGGTCTATATAATATTTCTTTAGATCCACTAAATTAGGTATAATGCACCTAATAATTCTATTGGAAAGAACAAACATTTAAAGATACTTCATTAATACTAGGATGAAATAAATGCAAGAATATAATAAAATATAGTATATTTAGGAGATAATGTTATGATCTAAAGAGTGTTGTGTTTATCATGATAAATGGACTGAGATGTATTGTGGACTCAAAATGGGATGAAGATGAGAAAAGCTAAGAATTTTATTGGATACATGAAAAATATAAATCATGATTTTGTATATAATCAATAATATTTATTTATAGAGTGGTTAGATTGCATAAATGTATATGTGTGCATCATATGACACTATGCACATCATTTGATGCTATAAAAAATGAGTTGCTTTGTATATGTATGGTGTGAAAAATTAAACAAGTTTTCTTTGTGTAATAAAATGTGGACATTAGGGTTCGATGTCATTTATCTTTTTGGTACATGGTGATTTTATACAAGATATATAGTTTTAGTGCTTGAAGACTAAGATTAATTTAAAGTGTCATGAATTACTTTTGTATTTTAATATATTCAAATTAATTTGGATAAGTTAATGTATACGAACAAGAGTGGTGCATTAAAAGTTATTGTTGGACCATAACATATATTTAATATAGAACTAGACTCTTACATTTTTGAAAAATGACAAGATAAAAGTCATCATCATTAGAAGATAAGTTAATGGTTACTGAAAAATGATAGAGATTTAATTAACTCACTTTGTATGATAGTAATGAAAATATGAAAATATTGTATGCATATCACATGATAGTTGGGGATGCTCATCGTGTATCCGTATTGTAGACATCAATACTAATTGCACACAATATTCTCCTTAATGTGTATATCA
This sequence comes from Taxus wallichiana var. yunnanensis, assembly GCA_018340775.1. NCBI lineage: Eukaryota > Viridiplantae > Streptophyta > Pinopsida > Cupressales > Taxaceae > Taxus > Taxus wallichiana. The sequence goes on along the minus strand of CM031240.1, from coordinate 331,444,158 downwards.
CATATAATTAAAAGGGGATATTTGGATCCCTATGGGGAAGCGACGACCTATACTGATTAAAAACCAATTCTATAATTCAACTTTAAAATGGCATTAAGGAAATGCCATAAATTTTTATGTCAATTCTAAAGCAACAAACTTAAGGTTGAAATCAATATTAGACTTATAGCAATAAACTTGAATGTTGTGGTTGTAAAATATCTATATCATGGTCAAATCAAGTTCATAGGACCTAGTATTGAAAATTTTCAATGCAAAAATTATTGATAAATGAACTAAGAAACTAAGAATTTGATGAATTGGAATGGAAATTTTGCAATGTTAATAATGCCATGCATGAAATTAAATATATTCTTTGGACTAAGTAGTCTTGTTTGTGATGTGTTTCGAGATAAATCCCTTATTATTAAGGACAAGAACAAAATTTATATGTGGATAATGTTATGTGACTAATTACCCATATGGTCTAAAAGTATGGGATAACATTTAAAGTCCACGAAGTAATATTTAATAAATGTTAAAATACCAAAAGTTATATGGGTATGGGATGAAAGAAAAGGGTTAGGTAAAAGAAAGAAGTTAAAAGGAAAGTAAAAGATAATTATGTGATTACCGAATAACATGGGTGATTATGAACAAATTAGTAAACTCGATGTGTGTAATTAATTTAATAATGTTATGGAAAGATGTGTGAAGGGTGAGACCCTTTGGAATATTATATATAATGAAGAGGACCTCGGTGGATGGGAGGAAAATATGTGATTGTGAAATATATGAGTGGATATGACTTAATGTATAAGAAATATTTTGTAATAGAACAACATTAATTGAAATCCGAAAACAAGTACCTTGTGAGTGAGGTGGGGTGTACGGGAATGCGTTCGATTTGGGAGTATAGGGTACACCTCAAACATCCATGACCAAGGATATTTATGTGTGTATATGATATGGAATTTCTCAATTGTGCAAGTTGTGATTGTGCTGAGTGCTTCCACTTTAAAGGTTGGGTCGCCATGTCGAAGTTCTTGCCAAGATACGTAACCTAAACCCTTTCAAATTAATATGATAGAGATATCGTGTTGTTAAATTTACATTAGTTAATTTCATTGCTTTTATACTTATGTTTTAATGTTATCTTAGTCATTATGGTTTAATATTAAGGTTTGACATCGTTAATCAATTATAAAATAATTCATGGTTTCTTGTTCGGGAAAAAGTCCCATTACATGGATAGAGTATTTGCTCTTTTGGTTTCAAATTGAAAGTTTTCATTGAGAAGATGAGATTGGATTCTTGAAGAGTCTTTAGAATTATGACTGAAAAGTATTGTTCCTTGGCATATCAAAATCACAAATAATGTTGGGGGGACGAGTAAGTTATCAACAAGCGAAGGCTAACTCGAAGGCATGGTGTGACTCATTTCAGAAATCATAAATTGAAAAAAAAGGACCAAGTATGGTCACATTGTCAGACAAACTACAACCTAAAGCGACACTACAAAAGCCACGATATAATGTCTAATGTAAGATAATCATAGGACGAATGAGTTTTCTTTTGAAGTTTAAAATAAAGGATGAATAGGAACTTGTAGTATTGTCAGATCGCTTTGAATCTCCCTATTTGGAACTTATAGTTAGGATTTTGAAGACAATTACGCTCATATTGTGGTTGAGGAGAAAATAGTTAGAACTAGGTAGGCATTTGTGTCTAGATTTTTAGGATAGTAAAGGAATTTTAATCTCAAGTGATGAGTAGTGGAAAACATGAAATCATGAGAACTTCATCAAGCAATGACATTGACTGGAATTCTTAAAACAAATGTCGAATCCAAATATCCTTGGGAACCACATAGATTATAGCTATATTCTTGTATGGTTTGTGAGAGGAACCAATTGAAAAAATTGTTTTTAGTAAAGTTAAGTAATAGTCATTTGATGAAATTGTTTGGTATCTTGAAATCTTTATACTCTAATCTTAAACTTTACCTTACATAGCTTAGAAGAAATGGAATTGAGAAATGAAGATATATATTAGTTTAAGCCGGGATTACGGAGGATGCTTGCATGGTTTGAACGGGTCATTGTTGCGATAAGGCTTTGACCTTCACCTCTAAACCGCATCCCGATGGACTTGCCTAATATTGCTCAATACTTTGATCTCTATAGCTTGCATGTAATATCCCTTTCTCGAAAGTAGCAGATCAAAGACCCTTAGCCTAATTTTGTTTCCCGATGGCTAAGGAAATGAGAAAAAGGGAAACTAAGTCCTAATTAATTAATTTTGAAGTGCATAATAAAATTTAATCATAAGCACTTAAATTAATTTATTAGTGACAAAATAAAAGAATAAAAGGAAAAGTCACCTTATTTTTATTTCTCCTTGAGGAAAAATGCGATCCATATGGGGATAGAAAGCAAGGGGATAAGAAATATTAAATAAAGGAAAGCAAGGGGATGAGAAATATTAAATAAAGTAAAGCAAGAGGAAATTTTTAATGAAGAGAAATGAACTGATTGGTTGTTTTGGGTGGCTAAAAGGCCAAGACAACCTATAAAAGAAAGTCACCATGCATTGGAGAGGACATCTTTTGACATCTTATCATTTCAGAATTTTGGTCTAAGCTTGCATCTTTCTATTTCTACTCCAAAGGACAAAAACCCTTTGAAGTGTTTTGCTTGAGAGGACGAAAACCCTCTTTAGCCTTGGAAGAAGAATGAAAACTCTTCTTCCCTTATGTGAGGAGGCTCTATTCAGGAGTTTCCATTGGTTTTCAAGGCTATATTTCAGATTTCCAGCAGTTGTTGAAGGTTAGAGTTGCAAATTTGTGTTGATTCCAGTGAGGGTTTGAAGGTGAAAGATAGTTGCGGATTTCTATCCTTCATTTCTAGCTTTTCTACAGTGGAGTGACCTACCTTGGGAGCATTTCAAAGTGATCTAGGGCATGTTTGGACCAGATTTGAATTGCTGTTCCAGAATCAGATTTTTAGAGGCCAAGACCAACTGATTTGCTTCTGTTTTGGGCTGAGGAAATTCTATTTCCAGCTAAGTCTGTAATTCTCATTTTGCAGATTTTTATAAATATAATTCCAGCTCTATTTGATCCAAATCTGGTATTTTTCAAGTGTGGTAAAGAATACAGTGATTTTACTTCAGTTTTGAGTGCCTCCAGTCTCCTAGGCAAGTCGCATTTTCCATGAATAAATCAGATCTGCAGTAATTTTATCAAGTAAATATTCTATTATTTGTTTTTAGAAATCAGATTTTCTGCTGTCCCATTTGGGGACATTACATTACATTGGTAAGATTCAAGAATACAGTCAGAAGAATCACCTTGGAATTGCCAAAACTTCTGAGCATTTTTCAGTTTGAGCCCAGAATGAATTGATCTGGTTTAGCTTTCAAGATTCTGCCAGACTCATAAAGAGTCGCCAAAACTTGTCTTGATCTTCCTGTGAAAAGTTCTAATCTACGCGCCATGAATTTGTTGAGTCTCTTACTGGATATTGGTGCTGAATTTTGCCAATAGCTGAGTCAACTTTGACTCTCTGCCTTGTTGAGTTTGAGTCTGGTGGCCACACACATAGACACACACACACCCCCACACACACATATATGCATATATACACATATATATGCATATATACACATATATATGTATATATACATACATATATATGTGTGTTTATATATACATATATATGCAATGTTGTTTATAGTGTGTCTAATTCATATCTATTTTGTGAATGCAACTATTCATGTCACAAAATTGAGAGACTAGCTTACGATCATTTTCTCTATTTTGTAATAATTATACAAAATTGAATTAATTACTCAGAAATACAGTGAAAACTCATTTATGGACATTTATGTTAAATGGGATGTGTTTTCAGTATTCATTGGAGACCTCTTTTGGTTTAGAGAAACCTCTTGAAAAGCCATCTAAATTAAGAAGAAAAAGAAACAAGTGTGGTTAAACAGATAACAAGGTGACAAGTTTCTGGATGCTCTGCTGGCAATGCCCATGCTTGTTAAAATATTATGGAGAATTTAAAACCGGTGTATGACGAATTTGTTTTCCTATGTTGAGTATCTATATGGAAATGCTATGATTTCTTGAAATAATTGGAAGAAATTAACTTTCGTACAACACAAATTTGTTTGGTTATAATTTCTAGGATCCTGTTTAAACTTTGCATCATTTGCTTTAGGACTCTTTTTGTTAGAGGAACTTGTTAGAAAGTGCAATAAATCTAAGTGAACTAGAGAGATTCTTGACGTGACAGATCGTGATGAGGCATGGGGGAATTTTGATTTTACAATGTTTAAACTTCAGCCCTATGATGCTCTTATTAATCCTTTTGTCTTTGAAAGGGGTTTAATGTTGGTTACGCTGGGCTACTGAATGTTGTTTATAAAGTTTCTTGAGCCCTTATCTATGTGTTGAATTATCTATTCATTTTACAACAACTCAGAGACTAGCTGATTCTCATGTGCTGTCTTTTGCAACACATGCAAGATTGAATTTGTTGCTTTCAAAACCAACTTAAAACTTATTTTTGAGAAATCTCTTTTATTGGGCTGTGTTTGCAGGATGCAGTGGAGGCCTCTTATAATTTAGAGGAACCTCTTGTTAAGCCATCTAGATTAAGAAGATCAGGAAGCAAGGTTGGCTAACAGATCCTGTCAGGTTGAGAAGCAAATTTCTGGATATCCTATTGGCAATGTCTGAATTTGTTGAAATGCTTGGAAGAATTCAGTTCCTTTGTATATAATAAATTTAGTTGCTGGTTATATATTGTACTGGACCTTGCTGTATGTGTCATTGGCAATGCCATTATTTCTTAAAATGTTTGGAATTTCAATTCGTAGTGCATGTCCAATTTGTTTTCCATGGTTTCTTGTCCTGGACCTTTTTGCCAGATTTACTTCAGGACTCTTCCTTATTAGAGGAACATATTGAAAAGGCCACTGAATCTAAAAAAACCAGAAAAAGGTTGATGCAATAATTCTAATGGGGAAAGAGGAAATCACGTGTGTATTCCGTTTTACTTGGTCATGCTTATTACCTTGTAGGCATTCTATAGTCCGATGTTTTCGCATGTTTTGTTGTCCTTGTGCTGCTTTTTCCTGTTATCAGTTCATTTGCCGTTTTGATGGCTATTCTTGTTGCCCGATCCTTTGGTACAAATATTGATGATACTGTCAGGTATTAATTATCTCATGTGCTACTGCGCATATGACCATTGACTGTCAGCATTAGATCCACTTACATCGAATCACTTATATCATATGCGTCATGCAAATTTGGATGCTGGGTATTGGTCTCAGCATGTGGCCATGGCTATTAATTTTGACATTTATGCATTATCGGTCCCAATCATAACTATATAATCCATAGTGGTTAAAGTAAATATGGTTTAAGTTTCTTTTGAATTTTATCATGTCTTGTGTTTTTAGTAGTGACAAGGTAAAGTACAGTATTTAGTGTGATTTATAATAAGTTATATAGTTCATTTAAAATTATATTTTTAGATCATTTTGCATCCAACATTCATAATAAGCCTTCAACAACATAAAAACTATAAGGCAAGTTTAGGTTTTGTTTTTATTAAAAGGTCAATGTTTTGTTTTTTTATTTTAATTGTCATTTTTAAAATTTTTTTCAACTAGGTCCTCGGCAAAATTATCTATTAGTTTTTATTAATGCTTGACATACCCTGTCATAAAATACACATTGGCATTTGACTTTAACTTTGTGAAACCCATACTGCAAGCAAGGGTTAAATTTGACGGCCATTTAGATGCTTTTCATGATTTTAGCTGTAAAATACTTGCAAATATTTGAAATAACTGTCTCATGTGACTTGCCTATTTAAATTATGACCGTCATTTTTAATATAGATTTGTATGCAGACTATTTTAATATGTATTAAAAGTTGTTAAATAACTATAAAATAATCTTTATATATTTTATTAGTAATGTATAAATAACACTGTCACATTTTTGAAGGGCAACATTGGAAAGTTACTGTCACCTAAAAATGTTTGACATGCATAGGTCGCCATCAAATTTAACCCTTGAAAGGAAGACATGGGTAATGCATGGATGCGTCTAAATTTGCTTTTCACACAATTTTACTAATTATGTAGTACATCGTGTATACTAATTCTGAAGCATGCCCTATTTATTTTACTTGATGCAAATCCATATTAAAAACATTAAAGACTTAATTTATTATAATTATTTTTTTTGACTTTCTTGGCGTACACTTGCACCCCGGGGAGCAACTGCTAGTTTTCCAGTGACTGAGAGACTGGTTGAATCTAATATTACTTCATTTGTAATGGTTATGAAAAATTTGATTAGTTACATGCAAAATTAACAGTTCATCTAATTTTTGAGGGACTAACTAAATCTCATATGCTCTCTTTTGTGGTGTCTATATAAAATTGAATTAGTTGTTACCAAAGCAATCCAAAACTTTGTTTTTATGAAGTTTATTTGATTTTGGTTGTGTTTATAGGATTCATTGGAGCCCTCTTTCCTATTAGAGGAACCTCTTGGGAGACCGTCTATTTCAAGAAAAACAAGAAGCAAGGTTGGCCTAACAGATCTCAACAAGGTGAGAAGTGAGTTTCTAGATATCATGTTGGCAACAATGCTTGGAATAATATTTCTAGTGTGTATGAAAATTTCATTTCCTGAAGTGTTTAGAAATCAAATCCCAGTGTATGGCGCCAAATATGTTTATTTACTTGGGTTGAAATTGTAGGATTCGGCGATGCCCTATTTTCCACATGTGGAACCTCTTGAAAAGCCATGCAATTCAAGAAGAACAAGAAGCAAGGTTGGCCAAACAGATACGAACAAGGTGAGAAGTGAATTTCTAGATATCCTACTAGCAATGCCCACATTTGTTAAAATGCTTGGAAAAATTTAGATCTTGTGTATAAGACTTTCATTTTCTAGTGGTTTCTTGGAAATGATATTTTTGAGGATTTGCTGCAGGAGCCTATTGGAAAGACCACCAAATTGAAGAAAACCAGGAGGCTTGATGTGACAGATTATAATGAGGCAAGAGGAAATTTTGTTTGTGCCACATTTTACTGGTGACACTTTTGTGTTATAATCATGGTAGCCATTCTTTAAACAAAACTAAATACAAGAGGTTTAAAGAAATGTAAAATACGTTTCAGCAAAACAATTCAGGATAAACAACATACAGGATTGGTTTCCATTTCCAAGACAACATTCCAAAGTTTGTAGTCTATAAATAACTTCATCAATATAGAATTTTCAATTTGCAGCAGTATAAGTAAAAGATTGAGTTCTATTAAGGTTAGTGTTGGAAAATGTGCACAAGGAAGAAATGAAGAGAAAGTGGAATGCACACATGTTCATTGTGTGTTTGTCAATTTATTATGTGTAAGATGGTTACAAAATGGTTGCTACAGTTACAACCGTTTATTAGTTAATACCTAACTAATAATATTTAAATTATAAGTCTTATATTTTAATACCCCCTCTTAAGACTTACACTATAGAAAGAAGATAGAATTACAATCTTCAGAAGCTTTTGTTTTGAATAATAGTTCTTGGACCAGGTAGAACTCCATCAAGTTGCCTCCCTAACCCTCGTAAAGGTGTAGTTCCCAAGCTGAATTCCCGAGGTCTCAAATTCCACCTCCCCGAACTCCTAAATTATAGTCTCCCAAATTGTTGGACAACCATCCATATTGAGCTTACTCCCATAGTGCTCCATCAAGTTGTCTTATGACCCTCGTAAGGGTAAATTCCCGAGAGCCACAGACTCTCTAACTATCTGGGCAACCATCCATGTTGAGTTTTACCTACACTAGACCCCTTCTTGTTATCAAACCACCGACTTCTTTAGAGTATGTATTCATCTTGTTCTTCATCAATAAAGTCTTCAACGTCTGGTGGATTGTCAATGAAGTCCACATTTACTTCTTTCGGATTATCTTTGAGTTTGCCTTTGAGAACATCATTAGCTCGAATGTGACAATTCTAGGTTGTATGGCCCCTTTTCTTGCAATAATAACATTCAACTTGCCTAGTGTCTTTATCTGATTTTCTGTGATTATTTCTCATGCTGGAGTATAGTGCACTTTTTGTGAAGAATTACCTTTTGTATTGTCCACAATTGTTCTGTTTTCTTCAACCAAGAGCATTGAAATCATATCTTCCAGGCTTGTGAAGGCGTTTGACTGACAGAAAATTACATTGCAGCATAAAGAATGCAAATTCTTTAACAAAATGGCTTTAGAATCTTCATCATCAACCGGAGCTTTAATCTTTGTTGACTGTCTAAGAAGAGATCTCAAATTGTTTATATGATTGTACATAGTAACATCACCAACCATCTTGATTCGAAACAGTTGAAGTTTTAAAAAAATTTGGCGTTCACTACTTTTGCCCCAAATAATCTATTCAGGTTATCCTAGATTTCTTTGGATGATTTATCTAAATCTATATGATGCAGTTCAGAGTTAGAAAGAGCAAGCCCGATTAAAGATTTCGTTTTATCGTCGCGGCTTTCCCACTCTAATAATTTGGCAACATCAATAGGTGGTTTTCTTTTCCATAATCTATACCCCACAATTTTTGTTCATTAATTGCATCTGGATTTTAGCTTTTCAGGAATGAAAATTAAAAGTAGAATATGTCTATTGGTAAAGAAAGCTCCATTCTTTAAAAAAACTAGGGTTTACTTGTGCTTGCAGAAATATTTAAGAGAAATAAGAGAGTTTATTTACTTGAAGTGCTTGAAATTCTAGCCCCAGCTGAGATTTATGACTGAAATTTTCATACTGGAAATTTCGTCCTGTGTTTATGCCCTTGGGCCACTGTATATTGTGTTTCCAGTCATGACTGAATCTAGAAAAGAGTCTAGAAAACCTAAACCTATTGTTCGTGACTGCATTCTCTTAAATTTATCCTCTCAATAGTCTATTCTCCTGAGTCGCAATTGGTAATGCTGTTTTTCCCACATTGTTTGACACCCTCGATGCTCTTGTTTGTGATTTTTAGTGACGATTGTGATTGTGACACGATGTGCTTGAAACTCGCAGTTTTGAGTTTGAAACAACCTCGTTTTATCTAAAATTCGTGATCTGAGAATTATACTCAGTTTTCTCCTTTTACGCCTTGAACTTTCTCAGATTTTGAGCCCCTTCGAGTAGGATTTACTTTGATAACAATGTTGGAAAACATGCACGAGGAAGAAATGTAGAGAAAACAGAATACACACATGTTCATTGTGTGTTTATCAATTTATTGTGTAAGATGGGTACAAAATGGTTGCACATTTACAACCGTTTATTAGTTAATATCTAACGAATAATAACTAAATTATAAGTCCTGTATTTTAATACTTAGGAGTGTGTCAACTTTTTGTTGTAAGTGTGAACACATTGTAACTGGTTTAGAACATTTCCTAACTAGTTCCTTTTGCGTTCACACCTAATACACTTCATTAGGGAGTTTGCTGGATTAGATGTCTTTTAAATCTATTTTTATGTGAGTTGTTTGTACTCATGTACTTGTTGTAAAGTGTTTAAGGATTTGTCTTCTCCTTGATTTGTGGAGATATCCTTATCTCCCAACATAGGTTGTCTCACTTATTTCTAAGGTGAGGATAGTCTTGTTTGCTGACCTATTTATTCACTGCTCCGATGTGGGAACATGAGCTTTTGCTCAATAATACCGATGTGTTTTTGGTGTATGCAATTGCTATTTTTTAATCAATTTGTAAGCATTTGTGTGCAAATCCTTTGTTGTGTTCTCTTGCGATCCTACGGAGTTTCCCATATGGTATCAAAGCAATTAGATCTCTCATTTGTTAACCTTCTTGTTTGTTGGTGCACATTTTGAGTTATAACAAAAGCGGGATCAACATTTTACTCGAATTGGAGATTTTGTTATTGTCTTGTTTGGCTCGTATTGAATCTTCGAACACAATCTCCTCTGGATACTCTATCTCAACTGCTTGACTCCTAACAGGGTCTAGTTGCTTTAGCTGTTTTGGCTCGCTTTACTTCACCTGGTTAGGCTCCGTGCATGTGGCGGTTTTGAACAAAGACTCAATTGTTTTGATCTGAAACAACTTATATCTAGACCTACTCACATCCGATAGCTCTTTGGCCGGCTTGATATTCATGTACGACCTTTTTTCTTTCTTGCTCGTTGGTCTAGGATTCTACCGGCTTGGGTTCAACCTAACCGTTGGTATGTCATACCTTGGCTCTAGCTCGATCACATCTTCTCCTTGGCTTGAGCTTGTCACATTTTGGCTCGACATTTGATTTTCCTTGCTCGATTTTGCTCGGCTCCTCGATCTTTGCTCGACTCATGTTTTGCTCCGGCTCGTCAACAATCAACTTGGTGCATTCGGTGTGGCTCGACCGTGCCTAGCATGACTCGATATCTCGGGATCTCTCCTTCATTGGCCTTAGCACCATCTCGAACCCTCGAGCTTGTCTTGCGCTTATACACGATGGCCGTCTCTGCGGATTCATGTTTTTCCTAATTGTTGGGCTTTGTTTTTCGTCACTGTTTACTAGTCCATATCCCTCTCTCGGCTTGACAAGTTTTGTTTTGGCTTGGCCCTTCACCTCGACATTGCGACCAAGCATGTGTGGCACGACAGTCTCTAAGAGTATTGTGTTGGCAATTTTTTTGTCTTGGCCAGTCCGAAATGATGGAATTTAGGGTTTTTACCCTAAAAAAATTAGGTCTCATCAAGCCTTTTTCTTTTTTCTTTTTGCTTTGAAAATCATTAAAGTTTATAAGGATCTTCCTCCATCCTTTATCACATAAGAGTGAGTGGCGCGTCGGTCAAGGTGTGTAGTTGAGATGTGCAAGGTCGTGGGTCTGAAGCCCTTGGTTGTTTATTCCACGTAACTCTTCTCCTAACTCGGCTCGCCCTCGAGCTCGATTCCTAACTCACTCAACATCTTGCTTTTAAGCTTGTTGAGTTGTTTTTCAAAGGAGGTATTGTTTAAAGAGATTTTTTTAAAAGTTTGGAGGAATTTTTTTTTAAAGGTGATTTTTTGAAGACTCTAAAGTGGCCTTGTGAATTTTGTTAAGAAGAGAATTTTTACGGGAGGAAAATTATTGGAGAAATAAGGGATTTTCTAAAGTGAACTTTTTTTAGGAAATGTAAATATACCATTATTGTTTTCGAGGGGGAAAGAGCTATAATTTTTTCGATCAATATGTCCAGTTCATCCTCATTTGTTTTTGCAAACATAATGGATATTTGTTTGTTCTAACCTCTAAATTCGACAAACTATCATGCTTGGAAACCGAAAATGGAACAATTGCTCAAATCTTAGGGTCTTTGACACGCGTCTTCCAAGAAACCGTACTGCATTCACGGTGAAAAAGACAAGTTCGAATATGTGTGCAAGTAAAATGATGTAATGTCCCCTTCTCAACGCTAGTTCTCTTTGAAGACCTTGAGCCCATTCCACTTCCCATGGGCAAAAAGGGAATGAGCAAGGAAGTTAATGTCATGATTTTCAATTGTTTTTGTGAGCTTTGCATTCTTTTAAAGTAATTTTCTAAGTATAGTTAGGTCGGCTGGGAAAAGGAGAAAAGCCAATTGAAAAATAAAAGAAAAAGGAACTATTATGTTCCCAAGGAGGTCGGTCCTCTTTAGAGGATTCTATTTGGTTTTTGGCACCACCTCTAGCTATTTAAAGGGGTCGCTTGGCTTGGAAGAGGTTTATGCTGCTTTTGGAATTTATTCTCTTAGAGTTGGAGCACGTTTTGCTTTCTCTCTCATCCATTGAGGACGAAACCCTCTTGGAAGACCTATTGAGAACGAAACCTCTCAATAGTGGGCTGGTTTGAGGACGAAACCCCTCAAGCTTGCAAAAGGGTGATCTCATAAGGAGTTGTATTCAGTTTTGAAGGCATTTCCAGCCCTTCCCAAGGGTGACGACTTGCCCTAAGGTGGAGTTTGGGGTATTCTAGGGAACGACAACTTCAAATTCAGTCATCATTATGTTCCTCCAATTTTTAGAAGCTGGATCTTCATTTGTAATTCAATTTGGGGCTTGGAATCCTTCATTTTCAATCATATTTGTAACGGTATTCACTGCTGTTAAGAAATTTCTAGCTGATATTTGATTTAACAAATATAAAATTTATAAAACCCTAGATATTAGAGTCACGTATGATAAATACATGCTAAAGTACAAATGTGACACAAGCAATAAACAAAGTAAATATAAAACCCTAAGTGCAATAGAGAGGATAATAGACTTAGCTGATTTCACACTTGATCCCGAAGTATATTGGAATGACAAGCGATGAAACAGAAGGGGAGATTGTTCTGTTGCACTTAGGAAATTCTGCGATTGTTGAAATAGGTTGGACTAGTGTGGCTGGAGTTGGGCTAGGGTGCATAGGCGCTAAAGATCTCTGCTAGGTGCCTGTGACTACGTAGGAGCTCAAAATCTGAATTTTCGGTGTCGTAAGGTGGTCGTGAACCTTCACTGATGGTCGCCTGTTTGTTAGTGGATGATCGCCGAATTCGCCTGTAACCTGCAAAGAGAAGATGTCTTGCAAAACCCCCAAAACACATCAAATCTTAAAAAAGAAAAGATGCAAATGGGGAGTTGGAATGACCAAGACGGTCACTGGACCGAGTGAACATACGACCAGAGCGTTGCACTACATCGCAGACTCCATGTAGTTCTTGTGCATGTGTGAAAGAATCGCGCCCTAAGAAGCCCTTATCAAGCGCACGCGATAACAGACGATAGCTAGATGTAACAATGTAAATAAATGTGTGGATGGAATAAATAAACTTCCCCTACTATGCGTGTAAGCAGAAAATGCGATCCCTTGTCCCTTGAATGGATGCTAGATGAATGCCTTTGATGCTCTTGGATGCCTTTGGATGCTGACCTTACTTGATGATAATAGATGTTTAGAGCTTGGTCCTTTATTATGGTCACATAGCTTTGTATTTATATGATGCCCTTGCTTGAATTTCGTAATTGACAACTAGAAGGCCCACCCGCAAGAAAACAGGATGCCCAAAAGATAAAAAGACCCAAAAGGGGTGAGTAAGATAGAAAGAGGTTGGGTGTGCTCGGAAGGACGAGGTGCTTGAGCGATGTCCTTTGCTTTAGGTGTTGGTGTCTAGAGTCAAGAAAGATAAAGCAATGAAGATTAGATTGGGCATACGGTGTGAAAGATCGAAAGAAGACCAAAGACAAAGCAAAAAGGCCAAAGATAGTTGTCAATTACTAGTTTTCTTGCTTAGGAATCATATGAATGCAAGTATGTGTTTAAGACCTAGAAATGTACCTAAGTGCGTGATTTTGTGTCTACATATTAAATCGGTAAAAATGATATATTTTCCCGTGCTTTTGTCTTGTAACATTCTCATATTTGAAGAATATTATTTTGAAGGGTTTCTAAATTATTTCCAACAAGTTTGTAGCTGATTTCTATCATAAAAAAATATATTTTAAGCCTTTTGCTAGGGTTTGGGAATTTAATTTCAGTTTGCTTGAGTTTACCATTTGCATTTCTTAAAATTCTTTGATTTTCAGTTTCACTGGAAAAGGGGTGTACAAATGAAGCCTTAGGACTCATTTCGCTGAATGTTGTGGACAACCTCCAACTTCACATTTTGTTGCCAAGGCTCCAAAAAGAGGTATGGGAGAAATTTGAAAGCTTATTTGCCAAAATAAGTGAGTTTAAAATATTGCAATTAGAAATGGAGTTGACCTCCTTTCACCTTAAAACTTTCCCTCCATTGAAGAATTTTTGACAAAATTTAAGGAACTTAGGAGTCAATTGAAAGTTGGTGGTCGAGATAAAAAGATGATGAATGTATTTTCTTGATTCTATCAAAGCTCAAAGGTCCTTTCACTATATTTACTTGTACTTTCATTTCCATAATGGATGCCTTGGGAGACCAGTTTCAAATGCCTCATTTGAGTTGTTTTATGATAGGTTGTCTTGTGAACAATCAAAATGAATGTCACTCGATGCCATACTAAGCTCTATTTAGGCATTGATAGCAAATTCTTATAAGGGTAAGCTGGAACACTAAGCGAAACCAAGATTTAAATGTGCAAAATCTTCAAAATACTCTCTTGCCACCATTAAATCTCCTAAAACTACTGATTTTCCTAAACCTTCCAGTCTTGATAAAGAGAAAAAGCCTTTCAAGAAGAAGGTATATGATCCATGCCCTTATTGTTGCAAGACAAATCATTACGAGTCTAGATGCTTTGTGAGAATAGAGCCTTTGGAGAAGACTTCAAAACAACACAAACTTCTGTTCCACCTCCGTCATCTTCTTCCATTAATGGTAAAGGAAAAGCTCTATTTGCATGGGCCTTCTCTTCGTTGAAAGATGAGTGGATTTTTGATTATGGTGCCACACATCATCAATGTCATTCTCAAGATTTGTTGAGTTCGGTTTCTGCCTACAACACTTAAAAAAATTGTCATGGGCAACTCTATTTCTGTTGATGTTTTGGGAGTTGGTACTATTAACATGCCAAATGGTCTCATATAGGATGTTCTCTATGTTCCCAAAATTTCTTCAAATTTGTTGTCTATTGATCAAATTTTTCATTTTAATGATGGGAAAACTGTTGAATTCTTACCACAAGTATAGGGAGGATCTATATAGAACTGGGGCCCAATTATGAACTCTATTTGATATCCGGTATGGTATCCGCTGCAGCCTAGATTTGAGCATAGAATCCCCAGAGAGGATAGAGGGGCGCCATATAGATAGTTCAGGGTGGGCCATAGATCGAGAGCGATCGGTATGGGGAATAGAATATTCCATCCGTTCGAGCCCAACTGGACGGGACGTTGAATGCAGGGGCAGGGTGGAGGAACTGATGACTATGGAATGCCGGGCCGGGGTAGCCGATAGCCGTTCACATCCGAGTTCATATCCGGCCGAGAGAACTACCTGTTGGCCCGATAGGGCCATGTCCGATCCATATGACCGATTCGCGATAGACTGGATCCATGACATGAGAGTGGGTTCAATGCCGTGTTGATATCGTAGCTACAGGGAGTGGTGGACCCATCTTAGATTGTATCTCTTTGAGAAATTTGACACTTTTGCAAGATCTTCACTAATTGCTCACTCGATTCGTGAGTAAAAGATAGCATGAGAGGTTTGGTCACCTCAACTATAGATATCTACAACAACTTTCATCATAGAACATGGTTATTGGCCTTCCAAAAGTTTCATCTAAGGATGGTGTTTGTTCGTGTTGCATGCTTGGAAAGCAACATCAAGATCCCTTTCCAAAGGGACAAGGCTTGTCATGAGTTAGTACATAATGACATAATGACTTTTCCTTCACGGTCATTTTTAGCGCTAAATATGTGCTAATGTTCTTTGATGATTTCACTAGAAGAATTTGGGTGTATTTCTTGAAATATAAAAGTGATGTATTTGATAATTTCAGTGCTTTCAAAGCCTTTGATGAAAAGCAATTAGGACATTCACTTAAAAAGCTCCACACTCACAATGGGGGAATACATAAATAATTCATTTAGAGATTTTTATATTAATTATTGCATTTGACATCGTATTTGGTGCCTTGCGCCCCTCAGCGTAATGGTGTTGCAGAGTGGAAAACCGGATACTCAAGGAGATGGCTAGCTCGCATGATTAAGTCCAAGAACTTACTATCCGAGTTCTAGGTTGAAGCTGTAAATTGTGTGAACTTCATTCAAAACAAAATTCCTTACAAAACAATTCAAGGGGTCACTCTTGAGAAAGCATGGTCGGTGAGAAACCCGATGTATCTGATTTTCGTGCTTTTAGAAGCAAACATGGGCTGTTTTTCCGACGACAAGTGAAAATCCATGGAGAAAAAGAGAACGGAGCTTATATTCGTCGGACATTGTGAACATGTGAAGGCATATCGCCTTTCGGATCTTGTTACCCAAGAGGTTTTCTATTAGAGAGATGTTCGTGCCGATGAATCGACACTCCTACGGATGTTGAGGCTACTTTTCCTCTTCCTTCTTTTGTACCTTACTTGGAGGAAAAGTTTTTGATTCGATGTTGATCTTGATGTGGAGCATGGTCCACCAGCTCCAGCTCCAGCTCCACCTCCTCTTGCTCAACAAATGCCCAGATGGCTTCAATCCACTCTGATCTGCTGGTGATTTAGCTGGTAATGCGAGTGTTTCATGTCGTACCAAAGCTCAAATTTTTTGTAATGTTGATTTTCATTGCACTCACTCAATGCCTTTTGGAATGGCTATTTTGAGTCCAGCTATTTCATCCGATTGAATTACTTTTTATGAGGCAAGTGGTTATCTGAATGGGATGAAACTATGTAGGATGAGTATTTGTAATGTCCCTTTCTAGGGCTAAAGCTGAAAAAAGGGTTTGACCACAACCCCAAATGAATAGAATCTGAAAATACACCATTAACCAACAAACATCAATCTGAAAATGACTGGAACCACACTTTAATCTTATTCAAACAATCAATAATCAGTTGTTTAGGGCAGCAAACTGTATAGGCACTTCAAATCATCATTCAACCATGTAATAGCGACTGAAAATGCTTCTAAATAGTTATTTCAAACACGACAACACTTATCCATCCAAATTACATCAAAAGAATAGAGAAAATAAGAGATTACACCCAGCTGCAATTAATTTTATGACAACAATAGGGCAGCCACAAACAAGAGCTGAAAATAGCTCATAAACCTCTCCAAAAATCACTAGATTAAATATTCTAGCCTTATAAAATACGAAGAACAATAATATCAGCTCAAATTGTCCAAAAGTGCCCTAGATGATATCAAACCCTCCACCCAAGCAAGTCGCGTAGGGTTAGAAGGGAAGAAATAAATATGAAATCCTTCGTAAAGCTCACTTGTGACCTCCGTATGAAGCCACCAATGCACAAATGAGGGTTTCCGTCCCCAAGTGTGATTCTATTGAAGGGTATTGTCTTCAATAGGTGACCAAGGAAGGGTTTTCGTCCTTAATGGCAAGAAGAGAAGCTACACTAGCTCCAACTTCAAGTAAATGTCAAAATAGATGAAAGATGATGATCCTCCTCTCCATTCGAACTTCCTTAAGTACCCCTCCTTTGGTGTCAATGATGAATTAGAAGCCCCAACTTCATGGCCGACCTCCTAATGCACTTTTTAAATCTTCACTTAAGAAGACCAACCTCATAATGAAGAAATAGAAATTCTCCTTGTTAAGTCTTCTTTCCCCTAGTCTAATCATTCCAATGACATGAGTAATATATGAAATAATTAATCATGAAGGTACATCACTTACAACCATGGCGAGTTCCCCTCCCTTGCTTCTTCCTTGATGCCCACTAGGTGGAGAAATTGGCGTAACATCTTCCATAGCGACTAACTTGGAAAAGGGGACATTACAATATTCTTCTTTGTTGAAGAATCATACTTGGGAGTTAGTTCCTTTTCCTAAGGAAAAAACTAGTGAGATGTAAATGGGTCTATATGATCGGGTGTGCAATTCAAACAAGGCTCACCTTGTCGCAAAGAGGTTTTCTCAAGTTGAAGGAGTATATTAATTTGAAACTTTTGCTCTTGTGGTGAAAAGGGATAAAGTAAGCCTTGTTCTTTCCCTCTTTGCATCTCATAGATGACTAGTGTATCAAATGGCTGTTAGAAGTGCCTTCTTGCATGGTGATTTCCATGAGGAGATTTATATGAAGCAACCTCGGGGTTTTGTGCGGGATAAGTACTTGGTTATAAGCTTTGTCGGTCTCTTTACGGTTTTGGTATGAGAAAATGGATGATCTCTTATCGATGCTAGCTTTTATCATTGTGAGACAGATCACAATGTTTGTTTTTGAAAGTAGCGAGGATTTATTTATCTTGGTATTGTATATTGATGATCTAATCCTTGTTGGGAGTTCGACTCTTTGGTTTAGGACATACAACAAAAATTGAAGGCAACTTTTGATATGACAAATATGGGTGTATTGCATAACTTCCTTGGTCTCCAAGTTCATCAATCTTCGGAGAGTATATCCATTGGGCAACAAAAATATGCTACAAATTTGCTTCAAAATATCAACATGACCACTTGTAAGCCTTCACCTGCTCCATATCAGTCAGGTATTGAATTGAATGTTGATTGTAAAACTAATTTGGTTGATCCTACTTTGTTTAGACTGTTGGTAGGTTGTTTCCTATACCGACACATACTCGCCCTGATATAACCTTTCCTGTTAACCTTGTCTCTCGTTTTTCACATGAACCTTATGAGCATCATTGGAAAGCAACTAAGCTTATTCTGTGTTATATTTAGGGGTCTTTATTTTTGGTATGCACTATTCACCACATGAATCTTATATTGTTAAAGGGCTGACAGATTCAGATTGGGGTGGATGTCATGACACACAACAATCTACGTTTGGCTTCTTTTTTCACCTTGATTCGGGTCCAGTTGGTTGGGCTTGTAAGAAAACATATAGCTATTGCTCTATCTTCTACTGAGGCAGAATACGAAAGTGTAGTGAAGGTTGGTTACGAAGCTCTTTGGCTTCGAAAGATACTTGATGAATTTGGCTTCTCACAAGATTCTCCAACTTTGATTTGGTGTGATAATTATAGTGCCATTGAAATCGCTCGAAACCCAATTGAGCATCAAAGGACCAAACATATTGAGATTCACATGCACTTTATTCGCAAGTTGATTCATGATGGTGATGTTCATCTGGAGTTTGTTCCCACTGCCGTGTACATTGCTGATATTTTCACAAAGCCTCTACCCTCTCCTCGTTTTCTTCAGTTACAAGAGTTGTTGGGGGTTAAAGAAGTACTTGGGGGATCTAGTATAAGTCCTTTCTTTTGCTGTATTATTTACTTTATTGGCATAGTAGCCGGGGCCTCTGCTTGTTGTTTTTCACTCCCTGGCATTTGCTTAAGGGAGGGGTTGTTGTTGTAAGTGTGAACACACCACAAGTGGTTTATGACATTTCCTTACTAGTTCCTTTTTGTTTTCACACTGAATAAACTTCATTAGGGGAGTTTTTTTAAAACAACACCCATTTTATTTCATAGAAAAATTAAATTTACATATTCTACTGTGCCAGGCATGAAAGCTATTAGTCCTAACCTGGGCATTGTACACAAAAGGATACATGTGAATAGCTAGCATTAATGCAAGTCTAGATCCAAATCTGTCTCAGATCTTCTTGGGTCTTGTTCGACCACCACAACAGTGGCAAGCCATAACATATAAGATCATGATTATCAAGAGCCCAGTTAGCTAATGCATCTGCCACTTTGTTGATCTCTCTAGGGACATGACTGAATTGGACCTCTTGGAACTTATCCTGCAATCTATGAATTTTCCCCAGCTCTCTTGCAATTTGCCAATTTTTGTCTGAACCTTATCAGGAGTGGATAACAATTTAACAATCAGCAGGGAATCAGATTCCACCTGAATTTTCTTCCATCCAATTTTCAGAGCTTCCTGCAGCCCCCTATAGACTGCCTTTATCTCAGCTAGGTTATTCGTAGAATAATCCAATTTCTCGGAAAAGAAGAAGGCCACAAAATCATCTAAAGATCTACCAATGCCTCCCATACTTGCCTGACCTGGATTTCCTCTAGAGGCGCCATCAGTATTCAATTTCCCATAACCAGCAAGAGGAGCTGTCCACTTTCTATCCAGCTGGTTTGTCTTTCTTGGTATTAAGGCAGCCATGGTAGAAGATCGAGGCTGCAAAGGAAGCATATTGCATAGATGATCCCATTCAGGCGAAGGAGATTGGGGCTGACAAATCTTATGCTTGATTCTTTCAAACCAAAGACCCGTCTCGACTTTCTTGCTGGAAAATTCTTCTGTTTTTCATTAGGGAGTTTGTTAGATTAGATGTCTTTTAAATCTATTTTTATGTGAGTTGTTTGTACTCATGTACTTGTTGTGGAGTGTTTAAGGATTTGTTTTCTCCTTGATTTGTGGAGATACCCTTATCTCCCAACATAGGTTGTCTCACCTATTTCTTAAGTGAGGATAATCTTGTTGCAGCCTTTTTATTCACCTTTTCTCTAAGTAGCCGATATGTTTTGGATACGGGTACGGGTACGGAGTATTCGATACGCAGATACAGCAAATGTTTTTTGGCCCTGGATACAGCATTGGATACGACTGTACAAAATATATGTATAAATTAAAACATATATATATTCCAGCCTGCTAAGTAGGAATTAACCACATATTATGTTTATGAAAAACAAAACAACCTAAATAACCACAACAAACTACTCATACATTCCTAATTTCAAATGTCCCTACCATATCTAGTTGAGGTGTTTATTACATTTATGATTTATCTCATACATGCTATTTTTATCCATGTTTATGATGACTTGTACTTGGTACCTTCGGTAATATAATGGTGCTGTGAAAATTGTAATTTCTGCTGTAATGATAGATTAAATTTAAACTATACCTTCTGTAGAATAATGGTGCTGTGAAAACTGTAATTTCTGGTGTAATGATCTAAGTTACCAAAACGGCAGGCAGGGGCCTCGGGAGCGGATGACGATATGGAGTGGGAGCGGCGGAGGAGCGGCCGCGAGGCCCGTGGATTCTTTTTTTTCCCTTTTTGGCAAGTTTTTCCGTTTTTGGATTTTCGGTGAAAAAAACACAAGGAAAGAAAAAAATTGCCATTTTTGGAAAGGGTGCAGGGAAGATGTAGATGCAAAAACTTGGATGAGCCATAACTTTCATTACTGGCCCGTTAGTGTCGTTTTTCTAAAAGTGTATATTTTCTCGAGCTCTACGCATTGATGGCAATATTTTCTTATTTTCATAAAATCCATTTTTGCACCTTTTGGACCAAGCAACTTCTTGCAATCTTTAAGAATTTAATTTTATTCTTTTGTATATACTGTACATTATTATAAATTTATAGTTAATAGTATAACTTGTCTTTTATCTTGTTTTTCATATACATAATATGTGGTTTATAATTAAATTCCTATTTAGAAGGCTGAGATTTATATATTTTTTAATTTTTATATAGTTTTTGTACTGCCGTATCCTACGCCGTATCCGGGGTCAAAATTTTTTTGCCGTTTCCGCGTATCGGATACCCCGCTCCCGCTCCTGTATCCAAAAGTTTTTCGGCTACTTAGGTAATGATATATTAAATTTAAATTATACAAGAGTAGAATAATAGTGTGAAAACTGTAATTTCTCCTGTAATGATATATTAAATTTAAACTAGAAAAAAACACAGTTTTGGGAAGAAGTGCACTAAGCGCAAGGATACGGCTAGGTATGTCAGATACGGCCGGGTACATCTGCAGAAGTACCCGGCTGTACCCGGACCTGCCTGGCCATTGACGGGCATTTCAAGCACATATCCGGGCCATACCATCATTCAGGTATGTTTCATACCGGTAGTGTGTGCCCTAGGGGTGCCGTATCGGCTTCATAGCCTTTTCTTGGATGTGGGAACATGAATTTTTGCTGAATAATACTGGTGTGTTTTTGGTGTGTGCAATTGCTGTTTTTAAATAAATTTCTTAGTATTTTTGTGCAAATCCTTTCTGTGTTCTCTGCACG
Organism: Taxus wallichiana var. yunnanensis; assembly: GCA_018340775.1. Taxonomy (NCBI): domain Eukaryota; kingdom Viridiplantae; phylum Streptophyta; class Pinopsida; order Cupressales; family Taxaceae; genus Taxus; species Taxus wallichiana. The sequence goes on along the minus strand of CM031240.1, from coordinate 331,422,544 downwards.
ATCCTCTAGGTTGCTCCCATACTTTTACCCCCTGCCAAAAATGCCCAGTTTATTCATATAGCAGTAAAAATGAGAAAACGTGTATTCCCGTTTTTTTTCATTATGAAGGTTTTATGATTCTATTATTATAGCTTATAATCTACAAGGTAACTAATCCTTATGTTCATTAAAGTGGGCTTATAATTTGTTTATTCATCCTATGTTGCTGATTGTGCTGTGCTAGTGAATATTGTTTATAATTTATAAAGTGTCCCTTTATGTCATTTATTTTGTGAATTGAAGTATACATTTACAACACTTGAGGCACTATCTAAATCTTGTGTGGCATCTTTTTTAGATGCTTGTACAAAGTGATTTAGTTGCTTACACATGAACTAATAACTCAGCTTTGAGATGTTTATTTAAGGGCTGTATTTGCAGGAACCATTGGAGGCCTCTTTTCATTCAAATAAACCTCTTGACAAGCCATTTAAATCAAAAAGAATTAGATGCAAGATTGGCATAATAAATACTGACAAGGTGAGAAACAACTTTCTGGATATTGTGTTGGCAATATCTATGTTGTGTTGAAAAGATTATTTTATGCATGAAATATTTATGTTTTAGTGTTTTATTGGTTTCTTGTTTGGACCATGTTGGATATCTCTTTAGGATTCCAATTATTTTGTGAAATTCTTGGAAGAAATTAAAATTTTTATGCATCACGAAATGGTCGCTAGGGTTGTATTTATTTTCATAATTGGTTCGTAGGATAAAAGCTCTAGAGTTGTTGATGCAATTTTTTCGATGAAGTTTGTCGTAATACTTATCAAATAGAAATAAGATCTTTCTATAACTCAATATTCACTTCTAAAAGGAATCCAGAAATAGATATTAAGATGTCACTGGATATACTCCAACAATTAACATGTTATTGTGCATGGCTTTAGGCCTTTGGCTACATGCTATTATTCTTCTCTAGGCTCCAGAAATTGATTGGCAATGATGCTCAAACTTAGTGCTGTCATGCTGTTGAGGGCTTCATTGACGATTTTCAGAGTTTGATGTTCTTAGGTTTTTGTTGTGAAAATTAATATTATATTAGGGTCCTATTTTAGTGATCACATTAAACGATAACTGACCAACATTAAATACTTGTCAGTAAGGGAGTTAATGTGTTTGATTAACGAGAGTGTGTAAGTTACGACTTTGCTAATGTAATCAAATGGGTTCTTGAATAATAAAGTGTCCATTTATTGCTTGCTCGCCCTTTCTCGTGTGATTGTCTATTAGAGCATATAGTAGAGGCCACTTTGATTCAAGGATTGAATGTAAGAAAGAAAGAAATAATGAAATTATATAAGTGTCCGTAGAAGCTCATTTTGAGATGTTTGTTTAAAAATGCCATCATTTTTCTCTTTTGAACATAGTTATCTAGAGACCTATATCCCGATCTTTTGGTACTAGCCTCCTATATTGGAAACGTGTCCCTGTATTAGAGGCACATGTGGGAAACTTTCCATACATTATGAGACTTCCGATGATGTTTCCCAGTGTCTATACTTCTCCTAGAAGCTTCCCTTGTTGAAATACTTCCTATAAATGCTTCTTAGATATATCACATAAATTACCATGTTTGTTTCCTCGGGTGCTAGTAAGTAGTTGACAAAAGTTAAAGGAACTAAAGAAAAACATTAATACACATGCCGAGTCACATATACTAGACTAGGCCCGATCGATAGATATGGATCGAGGGCCCCCCTCTATATCTCTCTCTATATGGCCATATATAGATAGGGGGGGGCCAACTAAACTAAAACTACATATGCCAGAGTCGGCCAGTTCTATTCTATCTATATACAGGGCCGGCCTTCCCCTTCCCCATATATAGATAGTGCCGGGGCCCCCTCCCTGAACTATCTTATCTTATCTTATCTAATCTATTTGGGCCGGAGGAAGTTCATCCACCATGACTGGGCATATGACAGTAGGGGCTCCTCCACATGCATGTGATTTAGGGAAGGGGTAGGGCGGTCTGTTCGAATTGCCTCCATAGATCTATATGGGTTCCATCCCATATGACCTAATTGTATAATTTTTGAATGAAAAATTATGAGTTCTAACTTTTCTATAGCAGAAAACTTTCTAATCAAAGCCCGAGTGATCTATGTCGAGCCCAAGGGTGGCATGGAGGGCAATACTCAACTTATGCGGTAGAATAGATTTTACCCATTAGAACTGTGAATAAAAATGAACACAAATGGAAAGTAAACAAAGATATGCAGAAGAAACCATTGCACATCCAATAAACAAGACATAGTAAAATAAGCTCATGTATGTGTCTTGAATAGGATCATAGTGTGCATACTCATACTCGGCCAATACTTAGCAGACCATTTTTTTGACTCGGGTGAAACTTGGCAATACTCTGCAACTTAATATAATACTTAATAAAAAAGCTTTACATTATTCATCAAATTTTTAACGTTTGAAATGCCAAGTGAATAAAGAATTATTAAAATGCTACTTGTAAAAACCACTATCATAACACACGTTAAGTAGTAATATAAATTTAAGATAGGTAAACATAATGATAAGTCTGTATAATATTCCATGAGACCACATTTATTTGAGGTATTTCGCCAAACAATTCCCAATGGCATACATGTCTACGAAGGCATAAACAACTACAACATTAGACAATCCCACTTTCACTTTATTTCTGCGATTTAACTTCAAAAAGGCTGTTAATGCTGTTAAATATACTCTTTTCCCCAAGAGAAACCCTAATGGAGGAAGCAAAATCCTAATGGGTGCAACAAAACCCTAATGGAGGCAGATACAAACCAGATCTCGTGATTTTATATCTAAGCAGATAAGACAAACCAGAAAACGACTAGGAAAACTTGAAAAACCAGAAAAAGTGCAGAGTTGCGAGTTAAATAAGAAAATACTCGGCTAGGGAAAAAGAAGCGAGTCATTGCAAACTAGTTGATTATTTAGCGAGTCTTCCATCTATGAATAGGATCAATTAAAATGAACAATGCTAAAGCTGTGTTATTACCATGAGCAGAATCTTGTGAAGGATTGTATTGGTGTTGCAAACATGGACAAGTAAAGCAGGCGCCTATAAGAGAAAAGGACTATGTATGTCTTCCGTCTTTGTGTCCCTTATATATGCTACCTAGATGCTAACATATATAACAATATGTTAAAGAGGAAAATGGTTACAATAACCATTCACATTCCAACCGCTTTAACTTCCTTGGTTCTTTATTGAACAAGGAAGCTGAAGTGTTAATTGGTCGTGTGATGTAGATGCCATTGTTGAAAATACCTTTTTGTGTAGTACTTGTGGAAACCATCACGTTGGTGTGTGTTGAGCAACATCGCTTAAGAAGTGTGAAATGCGTGGTGCACAACAAAGGGAGGTGCCTAACACTAAGAGGTTGCACAATGTGGAAATGGTGTAGGGCCCCTATCTATATATGGTGCCTCCCTCTATATATTGGTAGATAGGGGGCTTTGCATGTAGGTGGGGGGGAGGGGGAGCTACTTACTCTATATAGTTAGATAGCCTTGCATGTAGGCGGGGCGGGGGAAGGGGGCTACTTACTCTATATAGTTATATAGGGTGTCTACTATAGAGAGTTTCCCTCAACAATAAGGGTTTGAGTGCATGAATACCATCCAAAGATTTAGAGGGGTTGTCGAGGAAAGCAAAGCAACCAACTACACAATGAGTCACTTATCTTGTACTCTTTTGATCATTGAACCAATTGGTACCCTATATATTATATGGGGAGATGATGCACACCGTGGAGATGGAAAACAATGAAGACGAGGTCCGTAAGGCGCAAAACAAGATTTGGAAGTGTGCGGAAGGTGCATAAAATCCTTGGGAAGATGTGCAAATGTTTTTGAAGTGCTGTGTCTCTCGAGATCACAAAGTGGTACTTGTAAGAAGAGAAAATAATAAGGCTTAATGTGTCTATGTGCACAATTTTTTTATCAATTGGTTGAGGGATCTTTGCATGGTTGGAGCATGTGCTTATAAAGTATATGATATATATGTTAAACTAACTCTATAAATATGCCATATTTATAAATTTATTATTTTGTATTATATATATTGATTTATTTTTATATTTTCTTGTTTCGAGTACCCCATACCATATTTTTAAATAAGGTTATCTTTTTCCTTGTCTTCATCCCCCGGACACATCTCTTGTCCTCGGGTGACTTGAAATCCTCCTTGCATCCTTATTTCAACTTATGGTTTTGTTGGAGTTGAGAATTGCACCCTTGTTTGGATCATGGAAGATTCAAAATTCTGGGCCAACATGGGATTGTCTCCAAGTGTGGGACCTTGTGGCTTGAGACAAACCTCCAGAGAAGGCTGACTTCTCGACCTATCTAATCTAACACTGAACCACCCGTAAGCTAACCTACACTAACACATCCAAGAGACTAGGGAGAGAGGGATGCAAAAAGAAAAGCGAGCTAAAACAAAGGTGGTAGCCTTTGGAAAAGAGGGTGATCTTCGTCCAGAGGGGAAGAAAGGGGATAAAATGCAGGGAGAGGGCGGACGGATGTGCCACATGGACTAGAAACCACACGAACTAACCCCTTCGACACAATGACAACACACCGAAATGGAAACATGCAAATGTGAGGCACACAACATAACAAAGAAGGAAATAGAGAGGGAAGAACACAATGAACACAAGCATAGGGCAAAGGATAACCATGAACACAAGATTGATTGCTTAAATGATGAGCAATTGATTACATTCATGGTAGAAGGCAAAAATACATTGTAGAGATCAAATCCGAGGTCTAGAACTCGTGGGAAGTCGGCCACCATTTTGGCATGGTGCCATAAACAAAGAAGGATCCCTTTTTAATGGAATTAGTTCCATACTTACGAGAAAAAGGGAAAGAGAAAGAGGTGCCAATGGAGGAGAGATTTAAACACTAAGGACCAATCACCATAGATGTCTGTAGATAGGTATGGGTGCCCTGATATGGCCCCAATCGCATGCCATTAGATTTGTAGGTCGAGGAAGGTGGTGCCCACACTTCATTAAATTCTGGTTGGTGGAGTGGTTGAATGTTAATTTGAAATTAGGCACGGCTCCTGTGCGCAATTCACAAACTTTTGATGTTTCACGGTTTCCCGCGGCCTTCACACCCTCAAGATGACATGCAAAATCATTTCTGACCACTGCAATACAGTAAACCATTTGCGCTCTGCTCCTTCATTGCACATAGTTTCTAAGTGTTAACATTATTTTTTACGTCCCATGCGGCCTTCGACCTCATCCTTCGGTTGTTCCTTGTTGTGCGGCTTTGAATATTTCACAACTTCCGTTCACGCTTAGAAAACTTCCACACTTTTCCTTAGCACTTTACCACTATGCCTCGAGAGGTCTTCTTTCTTCCGTGCGACACTTTATGTGCGGTTATGTTTCTTTGTTATGCAACTCGTGAGAGCCTACGAAGTCACTTCAATGAGAAACCCGTGGGACACTGTTTCATGGTTTCCAACCTTAGTCGCATTTGAACTTGCTTTTCTTTTGCGCATGGTGCCTTGCGGCACCTTCTTCTTCGCATCGCGGCTTTTAACTTGGCGGACTTCATCCTTGGTTCCATGGAATTGACAAACTCCACAAAATGTTATGTGGTCCAAGTCCGCATGACTTTGTGTTTCTTCGTGCACCGTGAAACACAAAGCTTCTCATTCCTTCCTTGGCCATTTTTCTAACTTTTTCGTGGGCACGAAACCCCGTGGTGCTCTGGCTTGCCTTCGACCCACAAGAGATTGATTTGGTGTCTCGTAAAGATTGAGTTAGTGCCGTGAAAGACTAACAAATCTCCGTGAAGCACTATCTCCATTAAAAGTATGTGTAAGTTCTTGCTTGATGCTTCCATGTTTTGCGGGTTAGGAGAACCCACAAAACACTATGTGACTGCACTCGTGGAAGGCTAACTTAGTCTTGCATGGCTTTCCGAGAAAAAAATGGCTAAGTCCATTTTTGATGAGTTGTTCAAAATTACATGGGGTGTAATTTTGGACAACATGTTTCTTGAACATTTCGATGTTGATATATTCTTTTGTGCGGTATTGCCCCACCAAAGTGTTCATGCTTACGAAAAGAGAGCATCTAAAGGGTATGCGGTCAAAATATAGCTTATGAGGCAATGGGAGGATTTGATCGTGGTTTTTTTGCTAGAGGCTTGATAGATCAATGTAGTCACATATCTTGGCATATGTGTCCAATGAGTTATATAAGATAGCCTTTCCAAATAATTCCGATCATCAATGAACTTGATTGTTTTTTCACGTGGAGTTTATTAAGAGTATTTATGTCCAGGATCAAATGGAGCCCATGGTTGCATACACAACCTAGAGTTGTAGAAGAATCAAGGTTCCCTAGAAAAGATCAATTCCCTTATCCTCCATGGATCTAAAAATGGCTATCAAAAATTAAGTCATAAATCTAATCTCTACTATATACTTTGATTTCTGTTTTGTGTTTACTCATCCATATATGGCTGCCATTGCAACACGTTCCCATCAACTTACAAATCATAGCTTTGGAAAATAAGAATCTTTCCTCCATCGGGATTTCTATGTTTGTGAGCTCCAATACTAGGTCTTCATCGCCAAGTGGATGATCAATCTCCCCTGTTTTCTTGATTGCTAAAAATGTTGAGTGAATAATTCCATCAATAAAGTTGTCCTAGGTTTTTGACAATGAAGATGTGTGCAAGGTGTGAGACAAGACCTAGAAGTGCACAGGAGGTGTGCAAATGTTTTCCGAAAGTGCTTGTGCAAAGTGGTGTGCAAATGCGTTCCCAAATGTGTTCCATCAATAAATTAGTAATAAGAGAAAATAATAAGAAGGCTTAAGACGTTTGTGTGCACAAAAGTTTTATCAATAAATGGTGGGTACTATATGGCAGAAACTTGTGCCTATCAATTATATACAATATATGTAACACTGTCTCTAAAATTTTGAAATATATATATATATATATATATATATATATTACTTTGTATTATATATTGATTTATTTGTATATTTTTCTGTCTCTCATTACCCCCATAATATGTTCTAAAAATTGGCATCTTTGTCCTAGACTTCATCTCCCATACACGGGTCTCGTCTCAAGTGACTTGAAATCCTCGTATCCTTACTTAATCTTGTGGGTTTTCGAAAGTTTTTGATGATATATATTTTTGTGGGCAATCCCTTTTAAGGTTCCGTGCTTCGACAAAGGAATCATCTAAAGGGCATGCAGTTAAAAACTATGGAAAAGAATTGAGCCGGAAATCAGATCATTACTATGTACTTTGTTTTTTGTTTTACATTTACTCATCGTTAACTAGGTTGGTATCTTAGTTCAAAAACTTGTACTTGACAATTTCTCGGCAGCCCAAAATTTTGAGTCGGACTTTGGACTCTACAATTACTTGGTAACTTGATCACTTCTCAATAAAATAAAAAATTTGTACAATAAACTTCATGCAGCTAAAACAACGGAAAATCACCTTAGTAGAGCAAAAACAATAGAAAATCTCAATCGTATACAAATAATGACATTTCCCCCATGGGAGGTTATATTCTGCCATTTATTAAAATTTTAGACTTATAATTTAGTATTTAGTTAATATTAGTTAAGTATTAACTAATAAATGGTTATAACCACTTTAACCATTTTGTAACCATCTCTCACATATAAAATGAGACACAAAATGAACACATGTGCATTTTGCTTTCTTATCATTCCTTGTGCACATATTCTAAAATTGGTATCAGAGCCCTTGGTGCTCGAAGGGATCTACAAACCGAAGGAAGAACATTCAAAATATTTTTGAGCGTCATATAGGTCATACTACCTATGAACTAGGCACAAAATAAAGGTTTCAGTTTAAAAGGACATAAAATACAATTGCAAAGGGTACAAAAGCCTATCTAGAAAGTCGTGAATGTAGAAAATGTCATTTACAGTAGTCGTGAAGGGCTGGAAAGCTCAAAAACAAAGTCATCATTGATTTATCCAGTCGTGAGCATAAAGTTGCCATTACATTACCAGTTCCAAACGGTTTTTTTGACAAGTTTCAAAGGGCACAAGATATACAATTGAAAAAGGGCAAAATACAAACGTCCAGGCAAATATAGATTGCATCGAAGGGTACAACAATTGTGGTTTTTGAGGGAGCCAAGTATCTAGTCAAAACAATCAGTCGTGATTTTCGAGGAGCAAAAACAACTAGTTACGAATTTGTACGGCACGAGGCACAAAATTTGTTTGTTTCACTCTTGAAAAAGACAAATTTCTATGGTATTTTTCTAATTTCTATAGCAGTGCAGTTATTTATATTATTTATTGGTCACAACTGCTGCATTAATCGCAGAGGTACATTTTTTAGAATGGAAAATTTGTTGGAGAAGTATTCTAGATTTAACTTTCACACTTGGAAAGTTAAAATATAAATTCAATTAATGAATCAAAAAATTGCGGGGTATTGTTAATGGAAAAGAAATACAACCCACAAATGCTGCCAAATTGTTAGAGTGGGAAAGCCACAATGATAAAGAGTGCTATAATTGGGCTTGCTCTTTCGGATTCTGAACTCCATCATATAGGTTTAGACATATTGTTCAAAGATATATGGGATAACCTGAATAGGTTCTTTGGGGCAAAAGTAGTGAACACTAAATTTTCTTTAAAGCTTCAACTCTTTCGATTTAAGATGGTTGATGATGTTACTATGTCCAGTCATATAAATAATTTGAGATCTCTTCTTAGACAGTTAGCAGAGGTTAAAGCTCTAGTAGATGATGAAGATTCTAAAGCCATTTTGTTAAATAGTTTGCCTTCTTTGTATAACAATGTCATTTTTACTCTCAGTTAGATGCCTTCGCAAAGCATGGAAGATATGATTTCAACTCTTCTAGTTGAAGAAAAGAGAACAATCATGGATGATACAAAAGGTAATTCTTCACATGAAAATGCACTATACTCCCGCATGAGAAATAATCACAAAATATCAAATAAAAATACCAAGCAAGTTAAGTGTTACTATTGCAAGAAAAGAGGTCATACACCCTAACATTGTCGCATTTGAGCCTATGATGTTCTCAAGGAAATTCAAAGATAGCCCGAAAGAAGAAAATGTGGCCTTTGTTGAAAATCAACCAGATTCTCAATTCACCTTTATAGCATGGAAACATCCCCCACTGTACCCTCGTGGAAATGTTTTGGGTATGGGTACAAAAACGGAGGGGATACATCCCCAAAGGCATACACATATCGGGTATGGCTTGAAAGCGTCGTGGGTATGGTTCTACCATACAGGACTTTTCCGTGCCGTGCTGTTGCCATGGGTATATCAAAGTTCAAAAAAAAAAAAAAAGCACTCTTTTTTAGCATTTATTGGAGAAAAATCTAGATGACATATTCTAGAATCTACATTATAATCATGTATATATGAAATTGTAACCCGTTGAATATTTTGAACTTCAATGAATACAAAATGTTTTGATTGCTTTATCTCTCATGGACTAAAATTTTGAAAATGAGTAATGTGTATTATATATATATTTGAATTTTTATAATATATTGTATGAGATGTTTCGCTAACTTTTCGTACCCAAGGATTTTTGAACATCGGTGTTTTTGCGTTTGTGACCCCTACCCGTTTCCTAGCAACATTGAAGTTTATTGGAGATTTTATTTATGAAGAAGATGAATATGTATTTTAAATGAAGCCCCACACTTGGAAGATAGTAAGGGATCTTGTGTAGGTAAAACTCGAAATGGATGGCTGCCCATATAGTTTGTGCGTTTGTGAATGTCGGAAATTTACTCTTACAAGGGTCACGAGACAACTTGGAGTATGGAGGGAATAGCTTAGCATGTAGGGTTATCCGACACCCGGGAGATTCTGAAATTTAGGAGTTTGGGGAAGTGGAATCCGGGAATGGGGAATGTAGATTGAAAACTACATCTTTATGAGGGTTAGGGAGGTAGCTTGATGGAGTTCTACTTGGTCCAAGAACCGTTCAAAACAAAAGCTTACGAAGATTGCATGTCCATCTTTTTATAGCGTAAGTCTTAAGAGGGGGTATTAAAATATAAGACTTATACTTCAAGTATTTTACTATTTAGTTAATAGTAGTTAAGTATTAACTAATAAAAGCTTGTAAGGTTGGGTAAATATCTACTAATTAGGAGTTAAGAATGTAAATAAGTGTAAATTTATAGTTATGAAAGGTTCCACTTCAACCATTTTGTAACCATCTCTCATATGATAAAGTGAAGGACACACAATGAACATGTGTGCATTTCGGTTTCTCTTCATTCCTTCCTAAGACTTATGAGTCTTTGGTGGCTAATTGCAATCAATTCTATTTTTAGCCAATACTCGTGAGTCCAAGCCTCTACTCAGCTCGCGAGTAGTGAGCGATCACTCGGCTATGGAAAAAGTGCGGAGTTAATCACAAGTAAATTTAGTGTCCCCAATGGGATAATTTTTTTCCCCAAACAGAACAACAATAAATCCAAGTAAAACAACAATCTCTAGAAGATATAGTCAAACAACATAATGCAGATCTGAATTATTACTGAAATGTGCGACTTCCATAGGAGATGGAAGTCACTCGAAACTGAAGTAAAATCAATGAAATCTTTCACCAAACAAATCAGCAATTTTTATTTAGTTGAGAACTTCAAGAAAATACTAGATTGGATCAAATGAAGGGCCGTAATTTATTTATAAAAATCTGCAGAATGCTAGTTACAAACTTAGCTGAAAATGGGGTTTCTAAGCCCCAAAAATATGCAACTTAGCTGATGTTGGCCTCTAAATATATGACAAAGATGTATCAAAATCCGGGACATCTGAGCCTAGAATGTATCAAAATCCATCCACGGGGAGTGCGAGATACCCTAGATCTCGCCTGAATTTGAAGGTAGAAATATGCCCCAACACTTGTGTCTTTTTTTTTGGATTGAGGGTAAATTGAGGGTGTTTGAAAGGACCCACATCCTTGTACACATGAGGATTTTTTGAGAGGATCCACAACCTGGTTACAATGAAGGGGACCACTCAATAGGAACCCAATTGAAGCAACCATGAAACCGAAGTGAAGATGCAGCGACCGTCGACAACGACCGCAGCGAGTGGGACAATTTAGAGTAGCTACCAGTGTCGGCAGCGAGAGGAGCAGCCACCAGGATCAGCAGCAAGCGGAGCAGCCACAAGTGTCAGTAGCGAGAGGAGCAACCACGACCGCAGCGAGAGGAGCAGCACTAAAGAGCGGAGCAGCCACCGGCGTCAGCAGAAGAGGAGAAGGAGCCACCGGCGTCGACGACAACGAGAGGAGCAGCCACCGGCGTCGGCGCAGGTGAGGAGTAATCACCGGTGTCGGCACGAGCGAGAGATGCCGCTTCAGAGCGAAACCACCTCCGAGGAGGATCGTGCCTCGGGGATTTGAAACCGGTGGACAAGCACACAACCAAGTGTCTTGACCGCACCACTCCCACCCCATCGGCCCCAACACTTGTGTCTTCAAACCCTAGCTGGAAACAATATAAATCTGCAACTTTGCTCTCAACAACTGCTGGAAATCTGAAATATAGCTTTGAAAATCAATGAAAGCTCTTGAATAGAACCTCCTCACATAAGGGAAGAAGAGTTTTCATTCTTCTTCCAAGGCTAAAGAGGGTTTTCGTCCTCTAAACCAGAACTACAAAGGGTTTCGTCCTTTGGAGTTGAATTGGAAAGCATGCAAGCTTAGACCAAAATTCTGAATTGATAAGATGTCAAAAGATATCCTCTCCTATGCATGGCAACTCCTTTTATAAGTTGTCTTGGCCTTTTAGCCACCCACAACCACCAATCAAATTTCTTTCCCCACATTTAATATTTTTCTTTACCTTTTTTCTCCTCCACATGGGTCGCATTTTCCTTGGGGAAAATAAAATAAAGTGACTTTTCTTTTTCTAATTTTATTTTGTCACTTTTTCTTTTCTTTTTAACTTTGTCATTAATAAATTAATAAAAGTGCTTATAATAATATTTTATGATGCACTTTATGATTAATTCATTATGACTAAGTTTCCTTTGTTTCATCCCTTAGCCGTCGAGAAACAAAATTGGGCTAAGGGTCTTCTGACCGAGAAGGGGATATTACAGTTCCATTGAGTACTTGTGAGTTTTAGAATAAAGTCCTAATCAAGTTACAAATCATAGCTTTGCCAAAGAAGAATCTTTCCTCTATTGGTTTTTTTTGTTACCTCAAGCTTCGGTCTTCATCTACTTCTTAGATCATCAAGTTCCATATTTTCTTGATATATGAAAAATGTTTAATGAATAATTGCATCAATAGAGCTATCCCTAGGGTTTATAAAAATGGCTTCCTATAATTATAACTATTTTTGCTCGTCATTTTTAATATTAACAATTGTTTTCCTGATTGGGACTATACAACACTTTGCATAACTCTATGTTGAGGATAAAGCCACAAATAATGCAATGAGTGCTTTCCTCTAGAGGGATGTTGGATAATACAAATACAAGAATATGGATTTTAGACTTACATTTGAATGAGATTTCTTTCTTGTAGCCTTCCAAAGATTTTGATATGCTGCATGTTTGTGTGCTAAGGTCAAGTAATTGGTAACAACTTACTGACCTAGGGTTTTTGCAGAAACGATAGAACAATAACAATAAAAGTTATGAGTAGGGATGAAATATGTTGGAATACAAACCTCCTCTTTGTTCGAGAGATCTTTTCATGGGAAGTGATTATTAGGAGAATTATATGCTTATTCACTTAGGGAATGTTGGTCACGCTCTTCCGCGCAACAAGAAATTGATGGGAGCCGAGTACCTCCCATGTTCAAGGTCATAAAGCTTTTCATGACTGACACAAAATAATAGTGGAGGCACCGAAACAATAGAGGCTGTAGGTACTTATGTTGGAGGTGCTTTGTTAAGGTATATAATTGTCTAAGTAGCTGAAATGTTTTGGATACGGGAGCGGGAGTGGGGTATCCGATACGCGAAACGGCAATTTTTTTGACCCCGGATACGGCAGTACAAAAACTATATAAAAATTAAAAATATATAAATTTCAACCTTCTAAATAGGAATTTAATTATTAACCACATATTATGCATATGAAAGACAAGATAAAAGACAAGTTATAAGCTAAATAAATGAATAACCACAAAAAACAAGCTAGGATACCGATAAAACTTAGAAATTTAAAAGCTTAAAAATTAAATTAAAATACTTAAATCGAACACAATGTGAATGTCATGATATATTAAATTCAATCATAGATCAATATTCAAAGTTCAAACTATCTTTCATCATCAATATTTATTATTCATCATATTCCTCTTCATCAAGAGGATCAAGATCAACTACATCATCATCATCATTATGTGGTTCATTAGAACCACATGGGCTCGAACCACTCGCACTAGGGCCACCGCCATTGCACCCCCCTTGTGCATGTAGGTCTCGTGGTGCCGTAACTCCCCTCATCATCATATGCTCCATGGTGGGAAATGGAAGCATCCAAGTCAACTATCTCTCGGATCAATGTCCCAATGTCTTGTTGACCCTTGTACTCTGTACATTGCTTGTGAGATAAAAGACGCAAGTTGGAATGTATGTATACCAAATCTTGACCCTTTTAGCCCCCAACCGTTACGTTTTCTGCGAGTGGATGAAACTATACGTACTTGATTGCGCTTAGAGGAAGATGAACTTGCAACCTATTAAGGCAACCCAAATTTCAAAGTCAATGCAAAGTTCAACTTCAAATTTAAACACTCAAACTTAAATTTTAAAAAACTAAAAGAAAAGAGAAAAAAATTAAAAACTTACCTGTGCCAAGACCTTGATTGCAAGAGGTTGCAAGTAAACCGATGAAGTACCATGGAGGTACCACCACATATGAGCATCCATCTTGTATTTGCTCCGAAGAGCGAGAAGGCTATGACCCGTTTCTGCTATGAAATTGCCAAACTCTACCATAACCTGGTCTTGGGCCTCAGGATCAGGGAAGAGCCTAGCCAATGCTGCCATATATCCCTCACTGACTTCCGCATCCTTGTATGGTGCTACCCTCCTGGCAAGGAAAGGATCTCTGTGTTATAAAATCTAGGAGTCAATGCAAAAGCTAGTAGATGTAATGGGGTGGTCATTTTGTTCCACCGCTCAATGAGGATTGACTTCACTTGTTTGAAAAATATTTCCTCGAGATCTTGTTCTTTTGCATTTATGACGGCTTTTATTTTCTCAATCATTGAGTCGATGCCGTCATATATCTCTCCTAGACATGGCTGATCCATGTCAGTAAACCGGATCATGCTCATAGTGGGCTCCAGTAAAACTCAGCGAGATAATCCACTCTATCCCACCAAGGGTCCTCTAAGATCGGAGTTCTTCACTTTTTGAGCTGTTGAGTGTTTGATTGCCTCCATACTGGACCAAAGATTGGATGTTACCATCCTCATGAGTGCCTTTCGCACCTTCACTAGTTGTCTCAAGATGATTGTGTGTGATGCAACCGAGTCTCAAAGAACCTAATAAGAACGAGGAACAAAAATTAAAAATAAAATTTAAATTATAAAATTGAAAGCTAAAAGAATACTAAAAACTTATATTAAATTTTAAATTAAAAAAAAAGAAAGAAAGCTTTTCCTTACCTTCAGTAGCTCCAACTACGAGAATGATCTAAAAATGCCCTGTGACATGTGGTGGTTGGTGACAAACATTTGGATCTCTTCAGCTTCTTGCATACACTTGCTGGATCCACTCTATTTTGTTTGCCATTTTCTTTAGCATTAAATTCAATGAATGCACAACACAAGGTGTCCAAAAAATATGCCCATACCGTGCCTCAACTAACATCCCCATGACTTTGCAATTTTTGGCATTGTCCGTTATGACTTGGACAACATTTTCAGGCCCCACTGCCTCAATGGACTCAAAGAGAATGTTGGCTATGAATTGGGCATCCTTCACTTGCCCCTCACAATCAACCGCTTTCAAAAACATTGCCCCCTTAGGGCATACTGCAATCACATTGATTAAAGGGCGGTTTCTTGCATCTTTCCATCCATCAGAAACAATGGACACACCAGTTTTGGTCCATGAGTCCCTAATTGGTTGCAAGGAGGTTTCCACATATTTTTTTGTCTATCCAAAAGGGTGGTGCGGATCTTCTCATATCCTGGTGGTTTATACCCTTTTGGTGCCTCATTGATGGCTTTCACCATCTCATGCCAATAAGGTGATCTCACAACATTAAAAAAACCCATTAACAAATACACACCTTGCGATGTGTTCATCTGCAATCTCCCCTCTCTCATTCTGAAAGGCCTTTTCCAATGGCCCTTTTGTCTTACTTTTCTTTCGTGCAAGGGAAACATCCTCATCCGTGGAGATAGGAGCCACAAATGGATGTGGCATGGCCACAATTGGGGATCCACTAGATGATGGAGCAACTGGAGGCCTCGCTGAACGAGATGAACCTCCTCTTTTGGCCAATGGATGACCCACTCTCATAGCCACTTTTGCCTCTGCATCTTCCTGCTCTTTGATATATGCCAAAACTTTTGCTTTTGGCACCCCAACATTATTCCTCCCCTTGCATACTCTTATACCATTACCCGTTATGGCACACAAGTGGCTTTTCACCCTACTATAAGAGCCTTTGAATAGTCCATCACACTCATTGCATTTCTATTCAAAACAACCACCACTTGCAAGTTGTTGAACTATTGTTACGTGCCTCCATAACGGTGAATTTGGGTCAAAGTCCTTGGCCAAAGATTGCCCAGAAGAAGCAAAACTTGTTGCCATTGTAGAAATACCTACAAGGTTAAAAAAAATTAAGCAAAGAAAACAATGGCATGCAATTGCATTGTGATTGAACAATGAAAATTAAAAAAATTAAATAGAAAGAGCAAAATAAAAATGAACATAAGCAAAAAAAATGTAATGTGTGAAAGATTAAATAATTAAAAAAAAAAGAGAACAAGGCTAGAAATTAAAAAAAAACGTACCTTCATTTAGTAAACCACAAATCCTTCACAAATCCTCCTCTTTTGCAGCTCCTCACACTCCTACAAGCTTAGCAATAGCTCTTCAATCCCTAGACAAGCACAATGCAATTTTGGAGAGCCACAATGTGAGTTTGTTTGCTTTATGTTTTGTTTTTGTGTTGTTCTTTTGTTTTATTGTTTAGAGGTAACTTTTAGGTTTTAGATTAGAAGAATTTTTAATTTTTTATTGTTGTGGGGCTTTAAAAACATGAAAAAAAAAATAAAATAAAAAATACGTTTTTTTGCATGTGGGAGCGGGCAGGGAGCGGGCGGGGGCTGCGGAAACGCCAGTGCACGGCACAAGCCATACCCGAGCGTTTCGCAGCCCCTGCGCGCTCCGCTCCCTCGCCGCTCGCGCTCGCGCTCCCGAGGCCCCCAACCGCGTTTACGGTAAACACGAGATAATTGTATTAGGCTTAAAATTGTCATCTTAAAACCACTAAAGACGATGCTTTCAGATGGTTGTGATTGTATTAATCCAAAGTGAAAGCTTCTTGCCCATTCTTCTTCCCTTGGGCAAGAAGAAGATGAACAAGGGAAGTCCTTGGATCACATTTCAGATTTCTTTTATTAATATTTATGTTTTTATTTTGTATTTTGGCCTCTAAGGCAGGTTGGCTAGGTTGGAGAGCTCCCAAAGTGAAATTAGAAATTAAAGCAAGCTTCAAAGAAGTCGGTTCGGGTAATTCATCTCTTAGACCTTTGATGCCACCATAAGGGTATAAAGGGAGTCGCATAGGCTTTTCTACTTGGTTCTAGGGCTGATTGCTCTAATCCAATTCCACTAAGGGGCGAAAATCCATTAGTGTGGCATCAAGGAGGACGAAACCCTTGTGGGATATTGGAGAACGAAAACTCTCCAAGTTGGTGGTGTGAAGGCATTCATTGAAGACCATCTTGCTGGTTTGCAGCTAGGGCATCAAGAAGAAGACATATCAAGGGTTTTGACATTGTTTGGAGCCCCTCTCCTAGGGAGTGACTTGTATAGGAGTGTGATTTGGTGTCCTCTAGGGCACGAATTAACATTCCAAGTTGATATTTGGACTTCTCATATTTTATAAGGCTGATATATTGCATATTTGTCATTTGTTGGGGTTTGGAGACCTCACTTTTAGCTCATTTTGTGGACTGCACTTCTGCTGTCATAAAATTAATTGCAGCTGGGTATTATTTCATATTTGGCACATGTTTTGGGTTGTTTTGGCTTGGTGTTTGTTCCATTAATTCAAAATAATTTGGAGAAGGATTTGTACACTTGTTTTCAGCTTGTTTGGAGGGTGTTTGATGCCCTAAAGTGTAATTTTCAGTTCGCTGCTAGGGTTTCAGTTGTGGTTGGATCTGCTGTTATAAAAATCAGATTTCATTCATGTTTGGAATTGTATGATTTCCTTGTTTGTATGTTTCAGCCCTAGAAAGGGACATTACAGTGGGGAGAAATTAGTGTAAGAGCTTTGCATGAAGTAGTTTCAATCCAGGGCACTAGAGACTCACAAGAAAGAACTTGTGTTGTATTTCAGAGGTTAATCGAGTAATTGTTTTACATGACCTAAACTTGTAGGTAAGCTGTTCATGATGTCTGTGTTGAAGTTGTGCAGACTGTATGGCTGCTGTACATATATTAAATGTGTTTTATTTATAAATGTAATACCAAGTTATGTGTTGTGCATCAGCTATTTTTATGGTCTCTTCTAAACTTTGATTCCTCCATGCATGTGTGTCCAACGCTATTTCTTTATTTTAGATTTGCACCTCGAGATTCATTATATTTTATCCTTATTGAAAATAGGTGGCAATGAATATAATTAAATTTATGATTCCTTTCCATTGGCTATGGATTCCTTGATTTGGATGTATCAAGTTGTTTTGTAGCTAGCTAGAAGCATGATTTTTGGGTAGCTATCACCTCAATTCAAGGGTGAACCCTTCATTTAAGACATTTTATCTCACAATTTTAGGATAAGGAGAGAACAACTTTTACAAATTAAAAATGGTCATATCACCTTGAATTCAAGCTATTAGGACCTATTGCATGTTGAAGTCATCTAGTTTATCCCATGCACTATTTTGTATAAATGATTCTATGTTTGTTGCAATTGTAATTTTTATAATATTTTAAAGTTATTATTTTACATATGATGAGAAAAAATGTTACATAGCTCCCTTTGCATTAGGAATTGCATTAAGATTTACGTTATAAATTTCATTAATTTTTTTATGTGAGAATTGTTTCTTTGTATATTTTTGGTACAATGATAAATCTTTTTCCTCTTAAAAGTTTAAAACAAAGATAGAATCCATTTATAAACTGCCATTCATTAAACTACTGCTTGAGGACACCTAATCACATGAGTATCACATTGCATCATATTCTATGTCCACATGGCACTTATGTTAGATCTAAGATATTGTTCCCGATTTCCTTCACCTAGACATAATTCCTAATCTTCTTTTGATTTAATTTAGTCAAGAGCTGAGTATACCCTTGTTTAAAAAAAAACACAGATACGAATTGTATTAGAAGCTATTAAGAGATACGAATTCTGCAATGCCATGCATGGAAACTATTAGTCTAGGCTCGGGCATTATGTAACAACACAGATATACAATTATTCATTGTAGAGAGCCGAACTCTAAAATCTTTCTAATGTCCTCCTGTACTTTACCGGACCACCATTGTGGTGGTAAGCCATAACATACAATATTTTGGTTGTCCAGAGCCCAATTGGCCAAGGCATCAACAACTTTATTGCGTTGTCTAAAGGTATGTCCAAAGAATACTTTTTGAAACTGTTCTTGCAACCTTTTTATTTTCCATATTTCTCTTACAATCTGCCAATTAGAACTCCGCTGCTCATTGGAATCCTATAGTAATTCTACTATGACTTTGGAATCCGATTCAATGTACACTTTAGTCCAGCCAATTTTCAGAGCTTCCTGCATTCCTTTACAGACTGCTCTCAGTTCTGCAACATTATTAGTAGTGATGCCTAAGTTTTCCGCAAAAAAGAAGACCACTCCATCATATGTTCTCGCCATAGTATGCATACTCGGCGAGTACTCGCCATTTTTCCCCTGGCTGAATATTTGCACGAAAAACTCGCCAAAACCTGCACAGCTGAGTTTTTGGCGAATACTCGTGAGTCTTTGGCAAATATTCACGAATATTTGCGAAGTTTTTGGCAAATATTCGCGAATACTCACGAGTTTTTGGAGAGACTTTTTTTTAATATTTTGCTTAAAATTTATGTTTTTAAAAGAAATTTGCGTATTTTTAAGTTGCCGAGTATTGCCGAATATTCGCCGAGTCTTGCCAAGTTTTTGCCGAGTCAATTTTTTTGGGTCTGTCGAGTATTCGCCGAATACGAGTATGCGAACTATGGTTCTTGCAATTCCTGCTATTGCTGCTAGTCTCGGATTTCCCTTGAAGCTCCATCAATATTTATTTTGCCATATTCCATGGGAGGAGGTATCCATTGCCCATTTCTATCATTTTTCTTTTTGGTTTTAAATGTTGGTATTGTAGCGCTTGTGGGCAGCATTGGTAGTATTTTACAGATACTTTCCCATTGTGGGGTGAGTATAGAAGGAAGAGATATTTTATGTTTGATGGTTTCGGCAAGGTTAATCCTGGTTTTTTGCCACACATATACCATGTCTTTGCTTTCTTGTTGAAAAATTATGGCATTTCGTTCTTTCCATATGTTCCAAAGTAGAAGAGAAATACCTGTCCACAGGACTGGAGATAAATTTTAGCCTTTAGCCTTTAGGTATACATCTTTGCCAATCTTTGATGAGCTGTTCAAAAGACTGTATACCAAACAATTGAATATTTAGCAATCTAGCAAGAAGCTGCCATAGTGGTATAACCCATGGGAATGAAAAAAATATGTCTACTAGTTTCCTCTGCCTCCCTACATAACTGACATCTAAATGGTCCATAGATTCCTCTTTTCATAAGTCGTTCTCCCGTTAAGACTCTTCCATGTACTAACAACCAAACAAAAAAGATGACCTTTGGCCATAGTGCTAACTGCCATATTTGATGAAATATATTTTTGAAAGGATGAGGCGTACCCTTAGTCAGTGCAATATACCCCAACGAACTGTATACTCTCCTTCGAGAGAGTTTCCCCATCCTGAGGAGTCCGGCCTTGGTGAGGTACTTACAGGGCGATCTTTCAGAACATTATTAATTGTAGCTTGCTCCATTGGACCAATAGAAATGGGCCATTTAGTAGGTTGGATCCAGCTTTTTCCAATTTCCCACGGATGATCTGCATTTCTAGAGTAATGTTTAATCCTTGTCCAGCCTACTGCATGCATCTCTGCCATAATATTCCTTAGCTATCCAAAAATACGGCTGATCACCATTATTTATAATCCAGAACAGTTGTTTTTTAATAATGTCTTCCCCTATTTTAAGGACAACAAGGATAGGCGAACCTTTAGTTGGAAGAGAGAGTCGGATGATTCTTTCGGGAGAATGATTTCTTGCATATTTTGCACGAATATTGTTTGCCCATAACTCATCCGGATATTTTAACATTCTCCAGTATAATTTGGCTGCTAGGGCCTTTGCTTGTTTAGAAGAAGATCTAAATCCTAACCCACCTGCTTGCTTAGACTGGCACAGGGAATCCCATTTGATAAGGGACCATTTTTTAGTATTTTGTAAGCCACTCTAGAGAAATTCTGGGACCATATAGACAAGAAGAACAAATTCTTAATACCCTTCATTATAATAGGGGCCCTCTTCCAATCAAATATTTAGGTGTTCCTATAGCCCCTAAGCAGATAAGAGATTGGAGTTGGCTCATCCATAAACTGCAGGCCAAAATGCAGAAATGGATAACCAGGTGGCTCTCTACAGGTGGAAGGATGACGTTGGTTAAGGCGGTTCTTCAGGCAATGCCCATATATGTTTCAACTATACTCAATATTCCAGGAACAATCTTAAAACAAATAGATGATATATGCAAGAAATTTCTCTGGAGTGGCTTACAAAATACTAAAAAATGGTCCCTTATCAAATGGGATTCCCTGTGCCAGTCTAAGCAAGCAGGTGGGTTAGGATTTGACTGGCACAGGGAATCCCATTTGATAAGGGACCATTTTTAGTATTTTGTCAGCCACTCTAGAGAAATTTCTTGCATATATCATCTATTGGTTTTAAGATTGTTCCTGGAATATTGAGTATAGTTGAAACATATATGGGCATTGCCTGAAGAACCACCTTAACCAACGTCATCCTTCCACCTGTAGAGAGCCACCTGGTTATCCATTTCTGCATTTTGGCCTCCAGTTTATGGATGAGCCAACTCCAATCTCTTATCTGCTTAGGGGCTATAGGAACACCTAAATATTTGATTGGAAGAGGGCCCCTATTATAATGAAGGGTATCAAGAATTTGTTCTTCTTGTCTATATGATTTTGTGTCATCGATCTTGTCCGGTTATAATTCATTCTGCTGAGTATACCCTTGTTATTAATCTTGTCTGGTTATAATTCATTTTATTGAGTTTTTTTCTGTATTTGGGGCTCTACAATACTGTATTACTACTACCATCTAGTCTGACCGACTTTTATCAGCCCATGCTCTTTTGGGATTCTTACTCCCCCACATGACTATTGGTATTGGTACTATAACCACATGGATTAGGGCCTTATTACTTTGGGTTTACCCGTCCTCGCTTATCTATAGTGCTTTTGTTATTTTTGTTTGGTTAGTCTTTTATCCTAGAGTCCTTTCACCCTAGCAATTTCTATTGTAATTGCATGTATTCTCGAGTCCCATTGATCTTCTTTTGGTCATTTGTGGACATTAATATAATTTCTTTCTTTCTATGTTGAGGATAAAGCCACAAATGATGCAACAAGTTCTTTCGTCTGGAAGGCTATTGGATAATACAAAGGTAGAGCCCGCTTTTGTAGCAAATTTGGGAAAAATCTGGCCATGTTTTTGGAAACAAAATATAATCAAATAAATAACAAAAATATTAAATCACTCTCACTCGTAAGTTTTTTCCACAATAGCACCAACAATACCTGTTAACAAAATTTTTGCACCCAGAGGTGCAACTGCTAGCATAATTATTTGTCATTCAATACTGTTGCTCTGTTTTAGGTACTTGAACATAAGAGAATGGGATCTAGTCGAAGAAGTGGAATAATTTATGGAGAGTGAAAGCCGCAAGAAGTGGTGCGAGTATAAGAAATCCTGGAGAATAGAAGATGAAATGTAGTCCAGGTAATAACTGGAGATGCCATGTTCACTGCCTCTACCACATTTGCTGGTGTTCTGTTTGTTGGTCACTGCTTCCCTTTCACCGCTCACAATCACAACTAACCTATTTGCCATCAATGCTTGCATATCCTGTTGTTCACTTCTCCCATATTCACAATTTCGTTGTTTTGTCTGTTGTTTATGTCTCTGTTGATTGATCTGTTATTTGCTTCATCAAGGGTTCAAGCCTTTTTCCATTCTGTTTGCCACCTTTCTGCTGAATACCCTTTCACTGCATTTCCTTGCTGCATTCACTGTGATCTCTCACATTTTCTCCCCAAAGACTAAGTCATAGGTATTGATACTGTCGCTTTCAATGACCTCAAGAGACATGCAACAAGCAATGGTCTCCCATTACTCATCGTTCTTTTGTATTTTTGATCTTCCATCATTTGCTGCATTGCTCCTTGCCTGTTCGTTACATCTGCTGCAACGTTGCTCACCTGTTTACTGACTTTGACAATGTTGGTAAAAACAATTGCTTTGCAGACCATAATCTTATTTTAGTGCTCAGGTGTAGACACCTTGTTCAGGGCATTCGATATTTGGGGACAATATTGTTTTCGTCGATATTGGATTTCTTTGTGGACGATGTTGGTGATATCAGACAAATGGACCTCCTAGTCATTATGTCTGCATTTGCTTAAGGCAATGGTTGTTTCCTTAAAACTACTCCTATCATGTTCATCTCTGCCAAACATCTGCTCCTATCCTTGCCAAAAATCTACCCCTATCCTCGCAGAAAATTTCTCCCACAATGTTTTTTTTTGTTTAACTGTTTGTTTTAGTTTCAATTCCTTAGGTGTTATTTGAAATAAATCTCTTTTTAATTTACTAACCTTTTAACTTGTTAATTTCAAGTTTGGTCAATTCTGATGGTAGGTCTTGGGATGTAGTTTTCCAAAGGTGGCAATATCAATCACCACAACTTTGTATTTTCCAAAGCTCTGTGAACATGGTCACATAGTTTTAAATCTAAAACAATTCTGCTTGCAGAATTTATTTTAGAACTCTTTCTCGTTGGAAGAACTGTTTGTGTATTTAATTAACCGTACACTAGTATATGTAATTAAAATGCACTTGTAGTATTCATTATATTATAATCAGTGGACAATGCACTAACTGGTGCACACTTATCCATATGCTATTTATAGAGAAGGGTATCAATCAAGTTATTAACTTGATTAACTTCTGCAAGTTAACTACTCTTCAAACCCTAACCCTAGCTTGTGCCTTGTCTTTATAAAAAGTATAGAAAGCCAGTGCTTTTGGTATCACTGTGGATGAGAGTTATTGTTATATTGACAAATTTATGCCAAAGCTTTTAATCTAAAGAGGTAGTCATGCTACATGTGGTCTAAGTTTGTGTAATGTCTTTATTTTAAGCTTTCATTGCCTTATACTACTGCGAGTATGTCTTATGGTTGTTTACAACAATTCTAGAGTATACCTAGTCACTTTATTAAGAATGTGTTGGAAAGACCTTTAATTGTAAAAATTTAAAATGAGCTTGATGCAATAAAATTTGAGGAGTCAAAGACTCGTGATTGATGATGACGATGATGAATTTATGCCAGATCTAAAGAGTTAGTCATGCTACCTGTGTTCTATGTTTCTATTTTAAGCTTTCATTGCCTTATAGTATTGCATGTATGTGGGTGTATGTCTTATGGTTGTTTACAACGGTTTTGGAGAATACACAGTCACTTTAATAAGAACTTATTAGAAAACGGTAAACCATTAAATGTAACAATTTAAAATGAGTTTGATGCAAAAAAATTCGAGGAGTCGAAAGCTCATGATTGTATGATGATGATCTGTTTGGTGATTATTTTCTTTGCTCTGAGCTATTATGCAACTAATTGGTTTGTTCTTGAATGTGGCTTAATAACTCAAAGTCATTTTCCATGTTTTTGGTTGTGCTGGGATACTCAATATCATTCATAAAAGTGCGTTTAGCCTCATTTAATTTGTTAATTTGCTAGTCATGTCAAAACAATAGACATTAGCTAAATATTGCATGCCTTCATTTGCAGTGCTTATATGAAATTTAAATTGCTTGTTTAATTGGGTTGTTTTTGCAGAATTCATTGGATACTGCTTTCCCTTCTGTTGAACCTCTTGAAAAGACATCTAAACCAAGAAGAACAAGAAGAAAGGTTGACCAAGCAGATCCCAACAAGGTGAGAGGAATATTTCAAGGTGCCCTATTGGCAATGCCTGTATTTCTTTAAATGCCTCGCAGAATACAGATGATGTTTATGAAAAGTTCATTTTGAGTAGTTTAATGTACTAGGTTTTGTTACATATCTCATTAGCAATGTCATTTGTAGGGAAAACTAAAATTTTTATGTATGAAAATGTTCATTGCAAATTGTTTCATGTCCTAGATCGTCTTTGCAAGACTTGTTTCAGTTCTCTTCTCTAGTAGAGAAATCTTGTGGAAAGGATACTAAATCTATAGAGACCAAAAAGAAGCTTGATGTCACAGATTCTAATGAAGCAAGAAATCTTGTTTGTACCCTAGATTACTTTTTGTTGCCCCTTTCAACAATTTAGATGCTATTAGACTGTGTGTGACCTCATTTGTAGTGCTTATATAATATTGAACCAGTGCCTTACAAATCTAACTATTCATCTTGCAACAATTGAGAAAGTAGCAAAATTTTGTATGCTGTCTTTTGAAATTAAAACCAAATTATTCATGTTGAAACCAACTGAGAAGTGAAAGTTCGTTTTTAAGAGATTCCTTTGATTGAACTGTGTTTTTAGGGTTCATTGGAGACCTCTTTTCCATTGCAGGAACCTCTTGAAATGCCATCTAATTCGAAGAGGACTAGAACCAACTTTTGCCTAATCGATCGCAACAAGGTGAGAAGTAAATATCTCGAAATCCAGTTGGCAATACTTGAAGGAGCAAATATCCTGTGAACCTTGTTGTATATCTCATTGGCATTGCTGGTTTTCATCGAAATGCTTGGAGAGTAAATTATTTTTGTATGGGTACTTTATGTGCAAATGGTTTCTTGTCCTTGATCCATTTTGCAGGATTTATTTTCAAAATCTACCCTATCAAAGGAACTTATTGGGAAGGCCATGAAATCTAAGAATGCTAGAAGGAAGCTTGATGTGATAGATTCTAATAAGGCAAGAGGCAAATTTTGCTGTACTTCATTTTACTTGGTGATGCTCTTTTTAATATATAATCTACCAAGCATCTAATCATTTTGTTTGTAAAAAGGGGGATTATGTTTCATTCCTTCACATTGATTTCAAGCTCAGAAAGATAAACACAGAAATACAAAAGAACACAAAATATTATGCCGCAAAATCAAGCTTTCTTCTTGCTTATGATTTCATTCATGTACAAAGATATATAATATTTTATTCAACAACTCCCTTTTAATTCATGGCAGAAACCAAAGGTCAAGTGTCACCTTTCACCTTCTGATTCCTTTGTGCAACTTTGGAATGTATTTTCATTTTATTATCTTATTTACTTTGGATCAATTTCTGACACACCCTCAGTGGCCATAGTCTGTTGAACTCATTTTTGGCAATTGAAATGATGCATGAATCATGTTGAAACTCTGTATGCCACATTGCTCTAATAGAATCCTCTCAATATTATGGTACTACATTGTTCACTTGTGTGTCAAACAATCTGAAATTGTTCACTACAAAGATGAATTGTATATGCCAGATTTCACTTTATAAGAATCTCATTTGATCCTGCACTACAATTCTTCAAATCTCTCTTAATGTGGTATGTCATGTTGTTTCTGTGATGAATATACAAATCCCCGTGAGGTCAACTGCCTCATTATGCTTCAAGAGAGCTCTCAAACACGTGACTTCTCATCATGTCATGTTGATGAAGGACAATCATCTTGATGGCCTATAATGAAGGACCATTCTTCTAATGGTATCTAGAGTCGATGACTTTTATCTTCAGAAAATCATGCTAATACAAAAATTGCATGTGGTAGAACTGTGCCATCTATCATCTCTCAAACGATATATAATTGTTGTCTCCCCAATTACAATCTCGACTCACAAAATCAACTCTGAAATATCCAATGCTGAAAAGTAGTCTCTAGATATCACCAATTGGGTCAACCCAAAGAGTCTAGAAAATTATGAAATGCAACGATATGTCCAGCTACAACTTTTCGAATATTCCGATGTAGCCGATCTTGGTATAGGTACTGTATGATAATGTTTTTGTGTGCCTATGCATGGTATTGAGTACGAGTGTACAAAAAATTTCAAAAATCTCACCCAAACATAGATGATCCATATCAACAAATTTGAGCATACTCATGATGAACTTGGTAAAATTGAGCAAGTACTCCACATGATCCCTCCACATGTCATCAAGGATCAACTCTTTCACCTTTGTGGCCCTCTCAATGTTTGCTCGCCTCCAAACACCCCAAAGGCTGCTGATAACCATGCTGCTCAATGCCTCTAACACCTTCACAACTCATTTCATGACGAGTGTGTGTGAGGCAAATTGAGCCACCACAACCTAACAAGAAATCAAAACACATAGAATAAAAAACAATTAAAATACTCAAAAATCAAAATTCTACAATTATAATCTTACAAAATTAATTTAATGATTAAAAAAAAAGATAATTACCTTAACAATTACAAAACTTCGAGAAGCTCGTGAAGATGGCTTAGGACATGTGATGGTTGTTGATGAACATTTGGATCTCACATGTCTTGTCAATGGTCATAGACTTGTTTGATCCAAGAAAATTTTGTGCCTATTTTTTTTGTAACATTAGGTTGATGGCATAAATGACACAAGGTGTTTGAAATATGTGCCCGTACCTTGTCTCAACCAACATCTCCACAATTTTGCAATTTTTTGCGGTCTATTATCATTGGACAACATTTCGAGGCTTCCCTTCCACCTCAACAGACTTTGATGATGTTTGAAATGAATTGGGCATTCTTTCCCTGCCCCTCTCAATCAACAACCCTTTGAAACTTTGCCCCTTTAGGGCACACACTGAAACCACATAGATCAATGGCCTATTTGATGCATTTTGCCATCCATCGGAAATGATGGACACCCTTGTTTGAATCCATGACTCCTTAGTGGTCTGTAATGAATCTTTAACATCTTTTCTTTCTTTTGCCAATACACTTTAAGGGGTATCATCAATCGCTTTCACCATATCCCACTAGCTAACGATCTGATGTAATATCCCTTTCAAGGGCTGCAACTGAAAAAGAAGGAAACCACATAAACCCAAGTGAAGTAAAATCTGATTTTTATAACAGCAGCTGTAATATTCTTTAAAACCCTAGCAGCGAACCGTATAGGGACTCAAATGCACCATAAAACAATGCACAATAACTTGAAATTACGTCTAAATAATTACTTCAACTATGACAACCAATATCTATCCAATTTGCAACAAATAAATGGAGAACCAGCGATGATACATTGCTGTAATTAAATTTACGATAGCAGCAACGCAGCCTCACACAAGGGCTGAAAACAATGGATAAATTCCTCCAAAAATAGTCAAATTATGGATTCGGCTTTATAAATTATGGAGAATCAGAATATAAAATAATATATGAATTATGTGCCCTAGAAGGCACCGAACCAACACCAAACCCTAGTCGCTCCCCTAGGGAAGAGCTCCAAAAATCATGCAAAGCTTTTGTAATCCTTCTTCTTGATGTCCCTGATCCAAATCAGCAAGCAAGTCTTCAAGAGATGTCTTCAATGCACCACCATGGAGAGTTTTCGTTTCTCCACCAAGCCACAAGGAAGGTTTCCGTCCTCCTTGGATGCCACACAAGAGGGTTTTCGTCCTCAAGTGGAAAGGTATTGAGCAACTAGCCCAACAAACCAAATGTAGATGTAAATGCACCAAAGATGATCTTCAAATGAAGTCATACAATCCCTTTTATACTCCTTGCTTGGCGCCAAAGGCCAATTAGATGAGGACTGACCTCTTAAGCTTCACTTTATCTTTTAATTTGCCTCTTTAATTCCTCCAACCCAGCCAACCTGCCTCATAAAGGAAAACACTAAAAGAAAACATTAAAAATAATAAAAGAAAATTGAAATGAAGTGCAATTCCTTCCCTTGTTCACGTTTTCTTCTTTGCCACGGGAAGAGCGGCAAAAAGTTTTCATTTGTTATTAATTCGAAAAAGGGGACATTACAGATCTCCCTTCCGAATTTGTTTGGCCTTTAGAAAATGCAAGCTTGGCTGATCTGAAACCTTAGTCTTCTTCATCTTCTCAATATATAGGCCAATATCATCCCAAGAGAAAGGAAGTGGCTTCCTTGACAAATCATTTGTCACCTTATTATTTTTATACACCCTTTTGAAGGATAATTCGTTTCCATATGGGCTGAAAGCAAAAAGATGTGCATATTTTTTTATATCATATGTAAAAGCCTCCCATCTTGGAACCAAGAATGCAAGTAAGCATTTCAAATGCCCTTTTAAGGTTTGAAAATTTCCATAACACATACTTTCTCAAGATGATCTTCCTTAATGATGTTGTAATTTGTTCCTTCCAAGAAAATACACAAATCATCTTGTGTGCAGATAGAAAACAAAGTATGGTAGTCATGAATCACCTGATTTTCCACCCAACTTGGAGCTATGTTGGTTGAAGTAGTTGTTTCCTCCAGCTGAAACCATTTACCACTATTTTCCCATGATTTAATGACTTCAAAATGAACACTCTTATAGCTGTTCAAATCTGGAAACAACTCATAATCTGATTGTATCAAAATCAACAATTTAAATTCTCCTATAAACTTATTGGGTGACTGAATTTGTGCATGCCCAACTATAATTATGTTCTTCCAAGGAGCTGATATATGAAGAAGAGAACCATAATGAAATTTTCCCAAAAACTGAAACCATTGCATCCTGCAAACAACAGTAACTTCAGCTGGCTTAATTTCAAGAAAAACATTACATACCTTGCACCTTCCCATGAAATTTGACAGCTGTACTATGTTCTTTTTGCAAGGCATGAAAATACTATTGACATTGGTGACCTTGAAGCCTCCAAAGTTAATCATGCTCAACCCATGCTTAACTGTAAGTTCTCCTCTAATTAATTTATGAGTGGTGCCATTATCTACGAGCATTACTATTCCATGGCCAAATAAGAAACCAATTACCTGGGAAAGTTGGTATGTATGAGAGCTGAACCAAAATGCAAAGGTGTGAGTCATTCCCGGACACTCAAAGATGAGATTATAAATCAAATTGATCTTGCAATCAGACCTTCTTCCCCTTTTGAGGCCCACAATGGTACCAACCCCACATATGCTAAAGCAAATTTGGTATTGCACCCATGCATCCTTGCACCCTTTGCTACACCATTCACTTCTTACCTTCTTTCTACTTGGCACAAGCTGATCATGAGAGTAAAAACACAGCAATATCATGGAGCGGAGCAATGCAACATAGTCATTATACTTCCCGAATTGTGCATGGTGAAAACCGAATTGTTTTGGCATGTTGGTAAGCAATGAAACTGAAATATTTTTGGGCCACGAGCTGTCCCTAACCTTCTTACAACTCAGAATTTCTGAGTTAGAATCAGCACTCAGAAAATATTTCAAAGACACCTTACCTCCATGGACTTGCTCTTCCCTAGTGTCATTCTTGAGGGTTCCTTGCAAAACTGATTGGTCTTGTGGATTGTGGAGGTGAAAACATGGTAGCATCATAAGAGAGAGTACATAGTTATCATTCCTTCCCATCTGTTCATGATATCCATAATTTTGACATGGTATAATGATAGGCAATAAATCTGAATTGTCTCTAGGTCCAGGGATGCTTACCTTCACTTTATCATTTTGCTTCTTCAAGCTAGTAATGGTACTCATGCACGGGACTTTATTATGACTGAATATATTGGTAATTCTCCCACGTTTGACTACCGTTGATAACAATCCAGCAGCTTCACCCATTGCTATCCTTGGTGCCTCATGGAGAATTTCTCTCTCTATCCTTGGCCTTATCAATTTTGTTTAGTTACCCTCAATGCATTTACCATTGTGACCCAAAAATTCTTTTCTATATGCATGTGTATCATTTAAGATATAATCCAAATGGAAAACATAAATGGTTACCTTTATGAGCATACCATGGTCTTTGGAAGGGGGTAACTTTTCACCAATTCCATCTTGGCCCATGTACATAAAGGGAGCTCCACACAGTTATTAGGTTGCACGAGAGGGTGTATGTGCTCCTTACCATCTAATGTGCTGTCCCTACTACCCCTTGGATGGTCATCAAGGTGTTCCTTCTTCTTGGTCCTTGTTTCTTCAATAATTGGAGCCTCCCCTTTTCGTACTATCTCTCCACCTTGATCACTTGTGCTTGGGATGTCTTTGTGGCTCTTACCAAAGCCTAATTCTTCATCATTATGTTCTTCATTGTCTGCTGTTATGGACAATCCAACAAACTTACTGTCATCACATCTATTTGGGAAAGGGTTTCCAACCATCCCTTTCTCTTCACCCTCTTGCTCATCATGCCTCCTTTCAACCCTGAATTCATCACATGCTAAAATAACATCAATATTAACCAAACAATGATCATTAATTACCTCATAATGTTGTTCCTCCATAACAATCATGGGAGTTAGGGCTGAATCTTCATCAAGGTTTGTAGCCTCTTCTTTCCTTGCCAACATGAAAGGGCCCTTCTCCTTTGTCTTAGATTCAACAAGTGAAACTCTTTCCGCCCTAGCTTCATCCATATTTTGTTGACACATGCTTGGGACATCTTCATGGTTCTTGCCGAAGTCATGTGTTCCATCAACTTGCCTCTGATTGACTGCTGTTCCTAAAATTCCAGCAAGCGGATTGTCAATATTATCATCCGAAAATGGGGCTCTATCCACCAATTCTTTTCCACAATGCGGTGTATCATATTTCCCTTCTTCTTTGGGCTCATGCTCCATGGTCTCTTCACCAAACACATGTCCATTCACCCGGCTGTCCTGAAAATCAGTCAATGGCTCATCCTTAGGGAAAATGATAGTTATTTCTACCCCATTTTTTTTTTGGTGTGGTGATGTCCTCAAATGGACACTTTTCAACCCCAAACGGATTTGAGGGAAATCCCACACCCAAATACATTATAGAAGATATATCAAATATTTATAATGCAGATCTGATTTTTATACATAAATGGCGACTTGGCTAGAGTATGAGACTCATCCAAAATAGAAGATAAATCACTATATTTTTACCATAAACTGATCAGCTGAATTTATTAAGCCAAAACACAAAAACAATACCAAATTTGGGACCCAAAGGAGGCTGAAATAATTTATTAAAAATCTGCAAATACTTGCCTTCAGACACAGCTGTAAATATGATATTTTTGAGCCAAAATCCCCTCCAAAAAGGCTGATTTGGATGACTAAAAATCTGCAA
The DNA here is from genome assembly GCA_018340775.1 of Taxus wallichiana var. yunnanensis. Taxonomy (NCBI): domain Eukaryota; kingdom Viridiplantae; phylum Streptophyta; class Pinopsida; order Cupressales; family Taxaceae; genus Taxus; species Taxus wallichiana. The sequence continues at coordinate 331,390,691 of CM031240.1, read as the reverse complement.
CTAGAACAACAACCCAGATCTGATTTTTAGCAGCTCAAAATACCTCCAAACAGTCCTCTATGCAAGTCGCACCACCTAGAACAAGCTGGAAACAAAGAAGAGATGCAACAACAAATTCCCTCCTTCAAACCCTTGTCCAAATCTGCAAACTTCAGACCTCAATACCGTAGGAAAACTATTGGAAAACATAAATAAATCCTTGATCCGCAATGGAAACCCCTGTATGGAGAATCCTCTCAACTAGAAGAAGAGTTTTCGTTCTTCTACTAGATCTCTTAGAGGGTTTTCGTCCTCAAGAGAATATCTCTAAGGGTTTTGTTCGTAGTAATTATTTTTGTAAGCTCACAAGCTCAGACAAAACTTAGAAATTTATAAAATGAAAGTGATACCTCTCACAAGCAAGTCGACTTGCTTTTATAATGAAATTTAGCTTAGTAGCCACCCACAACCACCAATCATCTTCCATTGCTTGCTTTTAATTATTTTTTTGCCTTGACCCCTCTCAACATGGGTCACATTTTCTCCTGAGGGGAAGTAATAAATATAAAATGACTTTCCTTTTTTATCTTATTTTTACTTTATCACTTTATCTTTTTTTTTAAAAAAATCTGACTTTATCATTAATAAATTAATATAAAGTGCTTATAATATTATTTTATATTGCACTTTAATAATTAATTCATTATGATAAGTTTCCTTTCTATCACCTTTAGCTGTCAGAAAATAGAATTTGGCTAAAGGTTTTCGACTGATTATTTTTAGGAAGTGGGACATTTCAGATTTCACCTCAAAGCCCTCCTGCAGATTTGATTTTTCTTCTTATTCTTTCAAGAGAAACCCCTTTGGGTTGGGCTCTTTGGCACTTTTTGTAGTCTAGGGTTAAACCCTAACATCGTTTTCCATGCTCTAGCTGTCACATTGTTGGAATCATCAAATGTGGAGAGTGTCACCCTCCTCGAGGCATGTTAAAGACCCTCATGTGGTACTTGAGGTCTAGGTTTGGGCCCACACCTACCCTTATGTTGTCATGCAAAACAAGTAACATGAAAATTGAAAATTTTGAAGCATGCCAACTAAGCTCCTAATTGAAAATAAGGCTTCCCTTATAGACAAAATTTTCTAACCGGACAATTTGTCATGGCCACGAACAGGCGAAAATTGCACGAAACTAGAATAAATCTTCCTCTCACAAAACTTGGTAATTTTTCTTTCAGAGTGGTGTTGAAATCTCTCCGACCTCCATTAATGGTTGACATGCCACAACAGAAAAATGACAACAAGTTGCTTTTTTGATTCTACGGAGATTCAAGCGAGCGAAATCATCCAAAACTTGGAGTGAATGTTCTTGAAAAATCTACTTTCATCCGAGCCATTTTTGCATGATGAGGTGGCTGATTTTTGGAGATATGGAGGACTAAGTTTTTCTTAGTATTTTGCCCCCTTCGATGAAATTCTCATTTTCCCGCCAATCCGGACAAGAAAATCATCTAAAAATCGAAGCAGAGCATCCTCAAAAAATCACGAAACTTTTGAGACCAGTTTCATCTCAATCGACACTTGCAGTTCTCCTTTCTAAAAATAGCAAGTACTCAAAGCCATGAGTGTCTAAAAATAGTAAATTTCTAAAATAGTAAGTTTTGGGAATTGGTGACACTCGAATGAACAAGAAACATTAGGAAGTGAAAACAGTGAAAAATTGCTAAAAATAGTAGTCTTGGATAAGACTTGTTAAAAAAGTAAGTACTGTAATAGAGCTCAAAAAGCTATGATAACTCCCATTTTGCTGATGTCATTGATTTTTGCCATCATTGCAAATCCAGGAAGGTGTCTCCTGGTCAAAACAGAAAAGAAAATCCCCGCATGCCCTCTAAGCATCTCAGTCTTGAGGTGATTTCTGCAAGGCACAATTTGATGCAAAGAGGTTGGAAGGTCCTTATCATCCTAATTGTGGCATAAGAGAGTCATCCTAAGTATGTTTCCATCATGAAGGAGACATCATTGTCACTAACCCTCTCCCCAAAGGTGAGGATCATCATATGAATCACATTATGATGAGAAACAAATTAGAGTGAGTCACTGTGTGTGTGAATTACAATCACTTGGACAATAGGTGAAATCAGGAACATCGTGAGGTCTGCGGAGGATCTGAAACATCAAGAACCTCATTGTAATTGAAACCATCAAGGGAATGATCATCACGAGCATGATGAGAGAAGATCACCATGAGTGATGCTAGTAGTCATCTCGAGCTCATCTGTCTCCTAAGAGTGTTTCTAAACAATTAATCAATGCCTGGTAGTGAGAGAGGTGGCGCTTTGCAGTGTTTCGGTGCGGTGACGAAGTCAAGAAAATGAAAGCTGATTCTCGAGACATTCCTTCAAGTTTCATTTAGGGACCAATCCTTATCGAAGAGGAAACTCATTTCCGCAGAGTAACTAAGCAAAGGAGTGACCAGAGTCCATAAGTATGTTTCCACTCAAGTGACATCTTGGCTAGGGAAGTGAATTGTGAAGTAGAAAAAACGGATGTTGTCATGTTTAAAGGTGAAATGAGAAGCTCATGTAGTAAGTTGAGGATCATCATATCCCGACTCTACCGTCATGTTCAAACCTCGTCAAGGAACAAGTCGGGTTGAGCTAGTTTGGCCATCGAGACATCCGGGACCATCATGTATAAAGGATAAAAAGTCATCCATTCCCATAAGAGGTATATGAGCAAGAAGGTGAGGATTTTGGAACTAGAAAGGGCAAGAGGATAATCTTCATTTGGAGTACCATGTTTGCAAGAACGAGAAACCATCTCAGTTTCACTGTTGCAATTCACATAGTAGTGTTCCTAAACACTCATTCATCACTTGGTAGTGTGATCACACCTCAAAGGAAGAAGCATGTGCAATCACCTCATTTTGGTTCAATGGATGGCCATAGGATAGGAATCTCATCGAGGGAGCAATCCTCTATCTGCAAAGTGATGATCTCATTTCAGTAAGAAGCAGACAAGCATCAAGAGGATCGAACATCATAGAGTTGATTCGTGGTCACTAAAGTGAATTGTGAAGGCCTAGAGAGGTAAGAAAGTGATCCTCAGTCCTTCCTTGTTATCAGAAGATATCATCGTGTTTCCATCACAATGCAAATCTCATAACATGGTTTTGAACACTTATTCGATGCTTTGGAATATTCCCATATCTCTCAGTGCTTCAAGCCAACAAGCTCCGCATCGGCAAAGGCTTCATCGTCATTGGATTGGTCAACCCTTCTCTCTTTGTGTTTGTTTTCTCTTTCCATATTCTAATTCTTCACCAAGAATGTACTTTTTCCCTATTTTGTCTTATTCACTTAAGTGACCCTCAATTCAACATTGTAAGAGTCCTTTTTCATCAATAAGAAAAAGACTCACTTCTAGGAATGTGGAAGGTCACAAGTGATGAGGAAAGGTGAAAAGTCATGTGGGGGAGATGAAAGGACAATTTGTAATGCTATAAATTGGAATGGCTTCTCCATTCCAAAGGGTTGACAATTGTGGATTATTGTATGTTGTTGAGCTTTGTATCACCACTACATCAAGAAATGAAAGCTGCATTTCCTCTATTTTCTATGCTTATGTTCCTCTACTCTCTCTCTCTCTACTTTCCAACTTTGTAAGCATGGTAATCTTGCATAACCAAGAAGGAACTTTATGTCCTTGATCAATGAACCTACAAAATTGTGTGTCTCTAGTTTGTTAGTCTTGCTAATTGCTTACATTGTTGTGTTCTTCTAATTGAATGTGGACCTACTTTGGTTGATGTGAATTCTGTAAGCCTACTCACAACATTAACCCTCTCTCCTTATTTCTCCTACTCCCCTTTACCTCTCCTCATAGATAATTCCTCCCTTGTCTTTGTGTATAAGCACTTTGCCTTTGGTTTAGTGGAGTATTCTGTGTGATCCCGATCTAAAGACCATCCCACAACTTTTAGTTAGTTTACATTTAATAATGGGAGCCTCCTCATATCCAAGGAGGAGCTTTGCCTCATGATCATTGGTGAAAACCAATAATTTGTACTGCAACAAATTATTTCACCTGTGATTTTAGTGACTCTGTTAGGGAATATTTGCCCTTTGTGAAGTTGTAAAAGATATCTGAAAATCTCAAAAAAATACATATTCAAAAAATCCTTAAAAACTAAAAAACTGAAAAATACCAAAAAAAACCATCCAACTTTTTGATAGCTTTGTTGTAATCTTGTTGAAAAATCTGCATTTTTCCAAGTTGCAGTGCTATCTAACACTTTGAGCAAATTGACAGAAAAGAGACACACTCGAGCTGATTGTGCAAGTGGCATAATTGATCCGACATTTGAAGAATCAATCAAGATAAAGATAAAGATAAAGATAAATATATTAATGTCCAACGAATGACCACAAAAGTAGGTCAATGGGACTGCAACCCAAACAATATACAAAGTGCGAGTGGGGAAAACTCAAAATGAGTTCCCAAAAACAAAAGAAAGGAAAAAAACCAAAACAAACAAGAACCCGAAGCCAAACCCCCACAGGTAGGGGCAATGAAACAAACGGGGGAGAAAGAAGGGAGAAGCAGAGAAGGGAATGAAGGAGGGGGCAAACAAGGACCAAAGTAGTCTACTCAAAAATGGTAGCCGCCACATTTCTCCTAACATTCGAGGTGACAAAAAGAGGCACTGATGGAATGGTGATCTCGAAGAGGGGGCGAGGGCCCCCTCCCCTACTGAGATCTAAAACTAAAACGCGGCCAAGGAGATAGGTGGTGTAGTTGTGTTGCTCTGCAGTGCGAGTGTGAGGCCGAGCCTACTAGTGGTGGCTAGGGGAGATGTGAAGGTCCAACCGGGGATGAATTGATCTATGCACTGTAATTGGGTCAGAATGGCTCAACCATTTAGTTCCTCCAAATGCGGGTAGAACCGGAAAGAAGGCTGTAATCCGTCTCGTGGGAGTAACTCTCGGAGGGGGATGAAGAATGCGGTCTGGGCGGCAAGATGACTCACGGATGTAGAGGGTAATTCACTGCTGGTCAATATATCTAAAGAAAACCGGGAGGGTTTGAACCCCTTTGAAGAGGCAATGAAATTGTCCGCTGATCTCATAGTATATGGGGCAGCGGAAGATGAAATGAGTCTTGGTCTCCACCTCTTAAAGGCTACAGAGCCTACAAAGTCTGTCATCCGCTCAATATGGTGATCGAGTCACGCACCGAAATTTGTGGGTTCCAACCCGAAGCCCGACCTAGAGGTATGCAGAGGGCATGCATCCAATGACGAAAGGTGTACTAAGGGAGGATGATGAGTCCATCTCTGATCTCAAGAAAATGCTCTGTATAAAAGGACATCTTAGGGCGCAAACCCCCATGAGGATTCACCCAAATAGTCTGAATAAAGCACCTATCGATATCCTCCGGATAGACTGTTCAACACTTACTTGGTGGGCAAGAGATGATCGGAAGCATTCAGGGAATATTGAAAAGGGGGGAGACGATCAATCTGGATACCAACCGAATCCAATAAAGCAAAAGTCTCGGAAAACCAGCAGCGGCCCATAGCCTGGGCAATACTCACAGAGGAACAATAAGCGAGATACGGGTACCTATCACGCTCATCGGAGAAATCACCAAACCTCCTGATACGGTGAAGAAAGGCCGATATGTCAAATATGGTCTCAGACAGAAAGGTTGGGCTCGAACTCCGCCAAAATAATATATTGGGAACCGTCTGCTTGCATTTGATGAAGTGGCGAAGGAGGAGAGTTTGAATCCTCTCGAAAAAAGCCCAATCTGTATCTAAGAGGGAGGGTCCCCAGACAACTGACCCATATAGAACAATGGGCCGGATGAGGGAGTTCATAAGAGACATCTTGGAGATGTCTTGAAAGTGGTTCTGAAAGCATTGTCTCTCGAGAGTGGCTAGAGACCCGTACCCTTTATTCATCATCGGTGAAGAGCATGCCTCATCTTGAATCTAGGCCTGAGAAGCTGGACTCCCAGGATAGGTGCATGTATTAGTGATTTCAGCCTCCTGTCCCACGAAAAAGAAATGGAAATGTGATATCTTGACCCATTGAAGACCATGACCTTGGTCTTACCAGATTAATAGTTAAATGCCGAAGATCAAATAAGGCAAGTGCATCAAGCTATCTACGAGGCCCCTTAGGAGAAGAGGCGAGTAAAACAATACCATCGGCGAATAGGAGAATAGAAATAAGGACGTGGTGAAGAAGGCACCCATCCCCTTCCTGAATGTGATCCTGAAGAAAAGATTCCAACTCATCAATGTAAATGCGAAAGAGAGTAGGAGACAGGGGGTGACCTTGTTTGAATCCAGTGGTGTTTCGATGAAATCAAATATTCGTGTGCGGTAGGAAGGCGACTAAGGACGGACTCACGAGAGGCGCGCATGATGGCAATAATTAGCGTCTTAGAAATACCGATGTCTCTGAGTCTCTGAGAGAGGGCCATGCAAGTTACGGAGTCAAAAGCTTTTCGAAAGTCTACAAAACAACAATAAATTTTCGAAGAGCGGTGAAGGGTCTCCTCAATAATAGCCCAAAGGGTGAAGATGTGGTAACAGGTGGCGAAAACCAACTTGACCTCTAGCTCGAGCTACCGCTGCTCCAAAACATCGGACAACTTGTGGAGAAGCGTAACATAGAGTTTGGGAAAAAGTGGCCCACCATGATAGTCCTATAATTGTTCGGATCCGAAATGGACTCGGCTTTGTGGATAGGGTGAATGATATGATGAGACCAAGTAGGAGGAAATCCATGTGAACCACGATTGAAAAGATCAATCAAATAGTTACCAAAGGCCTCAAAACCTACTTGAAGAACTTGGCACTGAAATCTTCCACATCATTTGCCTTGCTCTCTTGTTCAAGAACCTTATTGCCTCTTTCATATTTCTTGTAAGTGAAGGGATTACAGGTGGAGGAATGACAATCTGGATAGATCTGCTGCCTTGGAATATTGTAAAGAGTAGATGTGTGGGAAAAAAATTGAGATATGACCGATCACTGCGGAGGAGGGGAGTGGCGGGGAAAGAAAGTACGCCAGAAGGACCGAGGATTAGTCCTAAGGGAGGTGGAAAGAATATATTTGCGGTGGGAAATGAAGGATCGCTTCTTACGGCGGAGAAGGCACCAATAGGCTGCCTTAAGAGTGGGGAAGGAGGGGAGGGCATGGGTAAAGGCATGACAGAGGCGACGGTGGAGGGATTTGCACTCTACATCATACCATTGGTTCATAGGGCAAGATTTAGTAGTACTAGTGGTTGAGGGATGGGTAATGGAGTCTGGGAAAGGATCTTAGGGCGACCGCCCACATGGCAGAGGATAGGCATGTATACTTGGCCTCTGCACTAGGCAGGTTGGAGAAGTGAGGCTCAAAGGGGAGAAGGTCACAGATGTGAAATGAGTAAGTTTCATAATCCCCATTATTAAACTAGAAGGAAATGCGAGGGTAGTGTGGAGGAGGGTTGGTGGTGGGAGGAGTACTAGTGACCGAGAGATAAAGATAGGACAAGGGGAATGGGGGAAACGAAGGAGCAAAAAAGAGGTGAGATATCCAGCTGACAAGGACATAATCTACCACACTAGTGCCATTGCCATGGGGACGACAAGTGAAGAAATGTGAATTCGAGAATCGCTCTATCCCATTAAGGATCACCATCCCCTGTGATTCCCGAGCTGGAGGAGGAACCATCCATAAGTTGTGAAAGGGTCATCTGTATCCTCGAAATCCCTATGCGAGACAAGTGACTCTTGATCGATCCTTTGTTTTGCGAGAATGTACCCACCGATCTGATCGTCATGGAGAGGAACTTGTAAGTGCCTAGTATGGGCATTAAAATCACCCAAAATGATAACCTCACAGGGGAGTCTTGACTAATCTTGTCATATAAGTTAAAGAAAAATCGTCAACTGGGCCATTATGAATGGCGTAAGGAAAAGATGCCAGAGGAAAGTAGCAAACTGCTATATAGAAATCCCTAGAGAATCGAGCGACCCCACTAATATGAATTCACATGTACAGCGAGACTCATCGGTACCGACCCTTTGAGATCCTATTTTGGAGGAGTCCTGTAAAACAGCAACCCCACGAGCCCCGACACCACCCGACCCTCGAGTCTCCTGTCTGCAAGTTGATAGCCAAAGAAAGCCAATAATACTCGGGAGAGGACGAACCAGGCTCTCGTGTGTCTTTGTGTTGAAGAGGATATCATGACCCAAGCATCTAACAAAATGCGAGGCAAGACCAGAGAGAAACCATTCCCATTCCAGCAACTGATAGATAAGCCTCTGACCTGATACCTCTCCCACTTGGCCCGTCATTTGGGAACCCCTTGGCTGGGGCTCCCAACCAGGAGGAGGTGAGTCCCTAATAACAACCCGAAGATTCCTGATAACCGCCCATTTACCTTCTTTCTTTGCTCTTTATAACTTGCTCCTTAGAGCGTTTTAGCTCCCAATTTGTATTACGGTAATATCTTCATCAAGGAAGACCTTGTCTGGGCGTGAAAACAAAACCCTCTTAGCCTTGAGAGCTCGCAACTGTTAGAAGCTGTCTTGAAACGGATGAAAAGTGTGGAATCATAACCAACCCAAGCTCTCTCTAGTGTAATGTCAGGGATCCCCAAAGTATCTATGATGAAGGAGATACTAGCTAGCGTCGATGGGTCTTGTGTCGTGTGGGGGGTGGGAGACCCCTCACCTTGAGGTTTAGTTCCCTATCACGACTAGTGCGTTCCTCAATTAACTTGGCCTACACAACGGCCTCTTTGCAGCCAAATGTGGGGAAACACTGTCCTTCCCGCTAGTAACCTTGGTCCATGATTCCGTTTCTAGTTTTAAGGAAGCCTGATTATTTTCGATTTCCTCCTGTTGAGACCGGAGATCTACGATTTCTGCATGTAGGGCATCATTAGGGGGGTTGGTATTATTCGTGTTGTTGGCTAGTTTTTCTCTCAAGACGGCATTCTCAGATTCAACATCCGTGACCCTGCTAATAAGTGTGCATACCTTAGTTTGGAGTTGTTGATTAGCATTTTCAATTTTCTGGATTCGGTTGAGTAGTTCGATAAAATGTTTCTTTGTCTTGCTAGAGTTGTTACTGGGGGATTCCCGATCGTGCATTCTTTAGGAGGAGTTTGCGGGGCCATGACCGTAGTCAAATCGCTAGAATAAATCACCTGAAGAGAGGAGAGATTGAGAGGCGGACCAAAGAGCTTATCAAAAACGGTAGAATCGGTATTGGGAGAAATCCAACTGCAATGATCTGTCATCATATAAGGTCTCGAAAGGTCTCTAATAACTTGTAATGTCTTCCACGACTAGTAATGTGACCTCTAACCTTCGTTCTTCTGCTCCCACGACACGAAATGTCTCCCACAACCCGAAATGTCTCCCACGACCCTAACTTTCTGAATTTGATCCTAACTTATCATTGAAGGTCACATTGTAGAAGCGATTATAAAACCTCTAGACCTCATTCTTGCAGGAAGAAGAAAGAGAAGAACCAGAGGAAGAAGGAGAAAGAATGATTGCACCTCTGCCATGGGGACAAAACACCGGTCCACTAGCTTTGGCTCCTCCACTCCATGAATTACCAAAAGGATCAAGAAAGAACTTTCCCAAATTCTATGGAGATGGAAAACAATGTCTAGATGATCATATCACAACTTTTATCACAACATGTGGTGTTCTTGGAGTACAACACAAAGATGTTGCCGTGTGGTTATTCGTGGAATCATTGCAAGATGCGGTAGTGGATTGGTTTTACTACTTGCCATCACGTTTAATTACGATTGGGATGATATGAAAACCAAGTTTGAAGCAAGATTCAAGACTACAGAAGATGCTCATGCCCTCCTTGCTCAACTTGCTTAGATGAAGAAAGAACCACAAGAGCCCATGAGAGAATTTGTAGTAAAGTTCAATAAGTTGATCAACAAGATTCCTATTGATGCTCGTCCTATTGTGGATAATCAGAAAAGGTTCTTTGTGAATGCTCGGTTCCCGAAGTTGGTTTCATACTACGGAGAGTGCAACCGAACAATTTGGACAATGCTCAAGAACTTGCCATTGATGTGGAAGATGATCTTATCATGTCAAGAAAAATCAAGAACCATTCAATGAAGGATAAGGCCCAAAGTTTCAAAGATGAAAGAGCTGATCCATTACTGCAAAAGTTGGTCAATGACTTGACTTCATTGAAGAAGGAAATTGCTCAACGTGCCTCACATCAAAACAGGAACAAGAATCAAATTACAGGAGCACCCGAAGGCTTGCCTTGGAAGCTCCACCGATTAATGCAATATGCGGGACTAGTGAGGATGAAGGGAATAAGTTGCTGAATCATAAATTGAAGAAGGCAAAGATGGATGTGCTAGGATTGGGTATTTTGAATACTCACCCGAAAAAGATTTTGAAGAATCCATGGATAGCTACACCTATGCATTATTCACTCGATCACAAATGGACAAAGAAGCGTCTTCTTCCATGCCCAAGCTAAGCATTTGGATCCTCAAGTGACGACTCTACGAAAAACAACAAAAGGAGGAGCATTGATGATCGCTTCCATGGGGTTAGCCAAGAAGAAGCCCGAGACTACCTCGATCAAGAATCCAATCACCTCTTCAAGTAAGTCTCTTTCATCTCCTCTTGACAAATCAATTTCGCCTCTGTTGATCCTAAGAATACAAATCTTTCTCATGTCAAGGCTACCATAGTTCTTGATGTGCTCACCACTTCTACACCTTTTGACATCATTGAACATTGCAAGAAAGCCAAGATTTAGATTTATGAGTCTGAGTACTTGAGAACTCATCCCAAGCGATTTGATAGGCATGTTCGGTTTATCAAAGTGAGTAATTCAAGTTCATATTCCAAAATGCCTTTGCCAAAGAACTACCTCCCGCTCCTCTTACCACTCCTACTCAGAACATTCTTGCTTCCACACCATCCACCTTAGGGAAGATAGAACCATTCTACCTCACCTTGTTGGTCAATGGATATAAACTGAATACTTGTATTATCGACTTTGGAGCCTTTGATAATATCATTCCTGCAAAAGTTGTTAAAACCCTCGGTCTCTCTCTCATTCCCGTTGCTGGTCATTGTTACTCCATGGAAACCAAAGAAGTACCTCTTTGGCCGAGGTCAAGGGTGCTCAGTAAGCGTTGCATATTTGCTTGATAAGAAAATCACGATGAAAATATTTGTAGCGGACATGCCAACCTCATATGGTATGTTGTTGAGTGAAGCTTCAGTAGAGACATTAGCGGAGATATCTGAGATGGATTGGTCACATGCCACCATTTAAGTCAATGGTAAGATGAAGAAGCTCCTTCCCATCAGGGAAATGAAATTCACCGTTCAAAGACTAGATGACCGAAGAGTGGATATCCCATTTCAAGATTCGAGGTATTACAAATTTTCATAGTTTCGAGAGGAATATCTGAGCTTCCCATGTTGATGGAGGAGTACCCAAGTATGAGCCAGACGATCGGAAGCATCATGGTGATTTGATGGAATCGAATTTGAAAGCATGTACTTCCCATTGGAGGTGAGCATGAATACAATTTCTCTATTGGGTTGTGATGAGGGTTACGTAAGTCTTGACTTGCAGAAAAGCAACCCCGAGATGATGAACAATGCGGATCAAGAAGAAAAAAGGATGACATCAAGCAACTTCTTGGTAGGGGAGTCGATGTTTCCAATCATGTTCTCAATGTTCAACATGAACTACCATTCTACGAGTATGATTGTGAATATGAATCTTTCTCTTTCCCATCGGGAGAGAATGACTCTTGCAACGAGGAATGCATGAATGAAAAATGCTTCAACTTATTGAAGTCGTGCCTACTCAAGAAGAGGATGAATTCACCATGGAAATGGACTCCCTAGTTCATGGTGGTCAAGATTGGGAAAATGATAAACTAGATATTTTAGCACCAATCTTGTGCTCATTCCCTCTTCATGAGCACGGGGAATTGGTCAATCCTTTTCTCTCTCTCCTTATCGACAAAGGCTTCATCGTCATCAGATTGGTCAACGCTTCTCTCTCTCTCTACATATTCTAATTCTTCACCAAGAATGTTCTTTTTCCCTATTTTGTCTTATTCACTTAAGTGACCCTCAATTCAACATTGTAAGAGTCTTTTTATCGATAAGAAAAAGATTCCCTAGGAATGTGGAAGGTCACAAGTGATGAGGAAAGGTGAAAAGTCATGTAGGGGAGATGAAAAGACATTTGTAATGCTATAAATTGGAATGGCTTCTCCATTCCAAAGGGTTGTGCAATTGTGGATTGTTGTATGTTGTTGAGCTTTGTATCACCACCGCATCGAAATGAAAGTTGCATCTCCTCTATTCTCTATGCTTATGTTCCTTGACTCTCTCTCTCTCTACTTTCCAACTTTGTAAGCATGGTTATCTTACATAACCAAAACAAAACTTTGTGTCTTTGATCAATGAACTGTAGAATTGTGTGTCTCTAGTTCATTAGTCTTGCTAATTGCTCACATTGTTGTGTTCTTCTAATTGAATGCGGACCTACTCTGGTTGATGTATGAGAATTTTGTAAGCTTACTCACAACATTAACCCTCTCTCCTTATTTCTTCTATTTTCCTTTACCTCTTCCCACAACAAATTTCTCCCTTGTCGTGTGTACAAGCACTTTGCCACAACTTTAGTGGAGTATTCTGTGTGATCCCGGCCTACCGACTACCCCGCAACTTTTAGTTAGTTTACATTCAATAATGGGAGCCTCCCGTATCGAAGGAGGGGCTTTGCCCGTGATTGTTAGTGAAAACCAATAATTTGCACCGCAATAAATTATTTCGCCAATGCCTTGCTTACCACTATGAATCCACCAAGCAAAATAACTTCACGGATCTCCTTCAAAAGAGCCCTATATTCTTCATAGATAGCCACAATGTTGTGACCCTCTAGTTGCTGTGTTTCCGCTTCCGACATGACTTCTTTCTTTGGTAAGAACCTAGGTCGCCATTCCATTTTTGTATTGTCACTGCCTTGCACAAATACCCTCAGGCTGGGAAGACCAAAGCTCGATACCACTATAATATCCCTTTCAAGGGCTGAAACTGAAAAAGAAGGAAACCACACAAACCCAAGTGAAGTAAAATCTGATTTTTATAACAGCTGTAATATTCTTTAAAACCCTAGCAGCGAACTGTATAGGGACTCAAATGCACCATAAAACCATGCACAATAGCTTGAAATTACTTCTAAATAATTACTTCAACTACGGCAACCAATATCCATCCAATTTGCAATAAATAAATGGAGAAAACCAACGATGATACACTGCTGTAATTAAATTTGTGACAGCAGCAGGGCAACCTCACACAAGGGCTGAAAACAATAGATAAATTCCTCCAAAAATAGTCAAATTATGGATTTCAGCCTTATAAATTATGGAGAATCAGAATATAAAATAATATATGAATTATGTGCCCTAGAAAGCACCAAACCAACACCAAACCCTAGTCGCTCCCCTAGGGAAGAGCTCCAAAAATCATGCAAAGCTTTTGTAATCCTTCTTCTTGATGTCCTTTATCCAAATCAACAAGCAAGTCTTCAAGAGATGTCTTCAATGCACCACCACGGAGAGTTTTCTTTCTCCACCAAGCCACAAGGAAGGTTTCCGTCCTCCTTGGATGCCACACAACAGGGTTTTTGTCCTCAAGTGGGATGGTATTGAGCAACTAGCTCAACAAACCAAATGTAGATGTAAAATGTGCCAAAGATAATCTTCAAATGAACTCATGCAATCCGATCCCTTGTATACTCCTTGCTTGTGCCAAAGGCCAATTAGATGAGGACCGACCTCTTAAGCTTCATTTTATTGTTTAATTTGCCCCTTTAATTTTTCCAACCCATCCGACCTGCCTCATAAAGGAAAACACTAAAAGAAAACATTAAAAATAATAAAAGAAAACTAAAATGGAGTGCAATTCCTTCCCTTGTTCACTTATTCTTCTTTGCCACGAGAGAGAGTGGCAAGAAGTCTTCATTTGGTATTAATTCGAAAAAGGGGACATTACATTTGAAAATACAATGTGTAAATACAATGCTCAATTTGTTGGTTTGTTATGTCGCTTGAATCATTACGGAATGCCCTTTTAAATCAACATATACCTTTTGTTCTCTTGTGACTAAGAGGTGAATTCTCTTCGTCTACAACAATAGCGGATGCGAGATAAAAACGGGTTTGATGGGGTAACAACATTGGCACAAAATGGAGCAATAGATGGCTTGGCAAATTTAGATTCTTTCTTTATGAAAGAATGCTGTGATCATAGGGCAATTACCACATCAACATGTTCTTTGTCTTTGATGTATGTGAGGAGCTTTGCATGTGACAAACCCTTTCCATCCAACCCTCCACAAACTTTGATTCCTTGCCTAGGAACCACACAAAATAGGCTTTCACCAAATTGTACGAGCTCTTAGATTGCAGATAACACTTTGAGAAAACCCAAATATACCCCCTCTACGGCAGTTGGTGTATTGTTGTGACACACTTCAAAAGGGGCAACCATGGATTGAATTTGAAGGTTATATCCCTTTGCTCACATAACTAATGCTTGCATCCATTCTAGAAAATCCCTATAGCTACATCATACATGGTTTCAAATTTTAAAAAATACTAAAATTTAATGCCAAAGGGATTGTTGTTTTTTAAACAAAACCATTTGATATTTGCTGAAAAAATGTTTTAAAAAATAACCAAAAAAATGAAAACAAGTTGCAAACTAAAAATACATATTAAATAAAAACCCATAAAAATCTTACATTAGTTTCAACGAGCTCCTTTGTTGCAAGCTCCTTAAACTCCTTGGCAGTTGTAGCGGTGTAGGCTCATCAAAACGATGGAGTTTCAACCCTAATCAATTGAAAATATGAAGGTGAGAGAGCAAATTTGTAGTGAGAGGCAAATGTGTTCTCGCTTAAAAAGAGTTTGGGAGTGTGTTTTAGGATTTAGAATGCTTTTTAATTTTTTCGTAAAGTCAAATTTGGACTTCCTTTAACATTATAAAGGGAAAAAAACAATTTTTTGAGTGGGTACGCCACAAATATGCATAGGGTATGGGAAGGGAGGTAGTGGTATGCTTGGTTTCATCTCGAGATTCATGAAGCGTGTCTGTTTTTCTTTACCACGTACGTACTCGCAGAAGGACCGGACTTGTATTGGTAGTTGGAATATATTGTATAAGGACCGGTCTCCCTGCACAGGTGTACTTGACTTCATAAGATTAAAATAGTTGTTAGGGAAGAAATTTATTGGTAATCTATTTGGGTCTCTTGGGTCTTCCCTCTCTAGCCTCTCACTCCTAAGGTGGCCTTCTATGCCAAGAATGTCTTGTGGATTGTTGATGGTGTAATCATCCATCTAGGCTATATCTTGTGTCTCTAAGCTCATGGCCTTAGGATCCCTTTTGGTCTTTCATTAAATTTGTGAAAGCCCAATAATACATCATACACTTACACTTAGATTCCGTATGCTGAGATTTGACCATTCTTTATGAACATCACTCAACTCTGTTATATTCATGTTGTCACTTATTGTTGGTGCTTGAGGTGGCTCTAGTACATTTTGTAGGCAAGAGGTTAGGTTTTTCTCCAATGCCTGTTATCTCTTAAGCAGTGTCTTCAATGATCTTAGTGATCTTGGGTCTAGTGACAGAGTTTTTACTTCTTCATAACCTCAACTTGAAGCTTTTTCCGAGTCTTAGGTTGGGGCTTTCTTTTGTTGTTTTGAAGGTGCATGTAGCTTCTTAATGAATTATTATGTTTGTTTGGCACTGTAAAAAGAGCAGAGTGGCGCTGTAAAAAGAGCAGAGTGGCGCTGTAAAAGAGCAGAGGCTGCACCTTAATGATTATGGCTGTGGAACTTCGAGATAGTTTTTGGAAAGTAGAACCTCAGTGAATGTTTTGTTCCCCCAAGAATGGTCTGGGAAATTAATAACTAACAAACTGACAAGTTGCCTTCGAAAGAAATTACATAAATAAGATCCACAATATGTGCATATAAATAAGATCCTCGAATCCAACATTCCGAGAGATGAAATCAACAGCAGAGCATTTTGCTGTCAATAAATAAAGCCAACATTCCTAACAGAATCTAAGTAGGAACTGTACTCACTGGTGGAAGAGTGAGGTCGCTTATTCAAAACATCGTTTAAAGTTTCACAAGATTTTGTGCAGTTTATCCAGAAAACTATGTTGGCAAGATTTGTACCTGGAAATCTCAATTGAAGAATCTTGTTATTAATTGAAAGAAAGGATATAAATAAGTTCCACAGTATGGGCATATAAAGAAGATCACAAATCCAACATTCTTAGCGATGAAATCAACAGCATGGCACTTTGCTGTCAATAAATAAAGTTGGCATTCTTAACAGAATCTAAGCAGGAACTGTCCTCATGATGGAAGAGTGAAGTAGCTCATTCGAAATGCCTGCCTAAGGTTGTAATAGATTCTATGCAGTTTATCCAGAAATAATTGTTGGCAAGATTTCTACCTGCAGAAATATTCAGTCTAAGAAAGAGTTATAAGTTTCTGAATAATCGCGTAAAAATAGCAGTGTCCCCTCTGTTGACGAGGGTAAGATCCAAAGTGTCTATCGTATAGGGTTCCATAGTAGTGGTTTATATATCAAAGGTTATATAGTGTGAGAATTGAAAGGTAGCGAGTTTCATTGAGTCTGATATTTCTGGTGTTGTTTCTATTTAAATTTGAGCCTCTAGGATGTCATATTGGGTATCTTGCAATAAATGAAGCTCCTATTTTGCATATTTTGAGCCAGTATTGAGTAGTCTGACTGTCTTACAGTTTAGCAAACTGTTAAATGAACCATCACATCTTTGGATTGTTTTCCATTCTGCTCAACATCCACGTTTTGTGTTACCAGTGTTCATTTTGTTCATCTAAATCAGTACTTGGAAGTACAAAAGGTTACTGTTTAATTAGATTTACATGCATGGCCTTATAACTAAAATATATACAGGAATCTTCTTAAGGTATGGATAACTGCAATGGTACATTAGCTATCTCTTCTATATTATTTTTAAAATATTCAATTTAACAGGTTTTTGTCAGCTGGAATTTGACGGGGCTTCCAAAGGAAACCCTGGGAAAGCAGGAGCTGGAGCTGTGCTGAGAAACCAAGATGGCTCAGTGGTATGATAATGTAAATTTTTTTAGGATTTATGTGATTGGTAGATGTTTTAATGTGGTTTTAAACTATGAATTTTATATGGATGTTCACTTGTTAGTTTATTTGTCATGAAGATGTAGAAAATTTTAATCGATATGTGTACTTCATAAACAGATATGTCAATTGAAAGAAGGTGTGGGAAGGGCAACATGTAATGTTGCTGAATATCGTGCAATTATTCTTGGGTTAAAAGTGGCTCTGAATAATGGAATTGAAAGAATTCATGTGCAGGGCGACTCAAAGCTTGTTTGCATGCAGGTCTCTCTGTCTCTCTGTCTCTCTCTCACACACACACACAAAAAAAAAAAAAGTAACAGAGAAAAAAAACCACACACATCTCTGATGCCTCTGCCATTAGTCTAAGGCTTAAATAGCATTTTTATCCTTTCCTCTAGACAAATTGTTGTCTTCCGGTAACCGGACAAGGATGTTCCTCTCTTCTTTTTCTCTGTATTCTGACACATCATACATGGAAACACATATAGTAACACACAAATTATTGGTATACTTTGCTATATTCAAAAGGGTACATGGAATCTAGTAGATGATTATGCTATGCACGTGAAAACCATAAATGGCTGCTTCATTTATTATTCGGCTCCTGCAATTATTGTTAAATCTTACATAGACAGTAAATGTACATTACAATGCTGTCTATGGATGCATTACAAAGTTACAGTTAACATATAATATTCATTAAACATTTCCATATGACGATTTTAATTGAATTAGAAGTGAAGTGTTGCTTTCATATTTCTACTGAAAGTCACAATTCATCAGGATTCCCCATATATTCCTTTGTTAACTTTGTACACATGATTTGCCCATGCTACCAGTGGTCAAGAACCTGTCTAAAAGCCGTATTGCAATGTATGATCAGTAAAAGCAAAATCCAAGATATTGTTTGGGATCTACTCTATTTTGTTGAACCATTTTTCTTTGCAGGTGATCTTGTGCACAAAGAAATTCTATCCTGCAAGATATTTAGCATACAATATGTTCCATATGATAATTCTGTCGTGTTTTTTATATCATCCTTCCTGTTAGAGTCCGTTTTGAGTATTTATTTTGCTTATGCTGTCTGCTGTATTTTTACTTCTTAGTTTGTTGGGTTTTTTAGGTTTTAGCATCTAAGGTAAACTTTCTGTTATTTTATTCTACAGCTGTCTTTTCCTTTTGTTTTAAGGGGAGTGTTTTCAGACATCCCCTTAGTGGTGGTGTCTGAGCGAGATATACATTAAAGACCCATTGACCAATCTTGGTTGTTCATGTACATTGATAGAAGTTATTTGTTTCTTTTTGTGCTAGTATTCAAAGAGAATATGTCAATAATAACCTGCCATGGACATTTATAATTTGCACAAAATCAATTTCATTGAACAGTTCCATAATGATTCACTCATTAGATTTTATTGATATCTACTTTAGCAGTATGGGGCATTGTTTCATAACGACTACATGTATTTCATCTATGTAAATAACGCATGTCATCTGCAATAACATCTGTTTTTGATATGGGAGCATGTGCAACGGCCCATGAATTTATATACATCTGATTTTTAGCAGTGTAGACCTGTATTTGAGACATGAACACATTGGAAGAAGCCTAAAGGATGTAGATGGTAGTTTACGGCTGTAGCACACGTCAAACATCAGCTGATGTATGTTAATAACTTAATATCTGAAGTTTTTCTTTTCGATCAACAACATAGGAAATTAAAGATATGTTGTGAAGATTGTATCATGGATAGCTTGAGCAAGTTACATGTCAATATTAGATTAAATTTGTACTGAACACTAGTACAATTATATTTACATGCTTTGAAAGCTTACAATGATTTTTGAGCAAGTACGAATGCTTTGGGCAGGTCTATGCTTGAAAAAGAGAAAATCTGGAGAAAACTGTGTGCGATGTTTATAAGATCAACATTTAAGGTCACAATGTGTGATCCATCATTAAAATTTAAGATTGATGAAAATATTTTTCAAATTCGATCTCCTCACATGAGTACTCGTATGATAGAGTCGAACACAAATAAATAAGAAATGCTTACTCCAAGCTACTAACTAAACATGTAAAAACTAATCAAAGGCACATAAACAACAAGACTTTTTAGTAACTATGAGAGAGAGAAGAGAACGGAAGGCATATGGCACACGGCACTCTAACATCATGTGTATTTATGTCTTCTATAAAGCATAAAAGAAGTGACATTTCAGGTGAGGTAGTTATATGTGTATAACTAAGTACATTAACTAATATTTAATTTCTTGATGTTTATACATTAACTCAATACCCCACCTCAATGAGTAAACTGGGTACTACTCCAAGTTTGTGCTGAATTTTTACAAACACAATGGAACCAATGGATTTAGTCATTAAATCTTCAGGCTGCTCCTTAGATATTAATTTGAAATTTGCAGTTCTCTGATGTTTTGCTGCTTTCCAATGTATGAACTTTAGTTGAGACAAATGCCGAGAAAGATTGCTAACAACAACCCATAAATCTGGTCATGTAGTCATTAGATATATCAGACTACCCGCCAATTGACTTTAGGGTGATTCTTTGACTGGTGATGAATCATTATGGGTTGATAACTTGAGCGTGACCTCTATAATTTTGAATCCAAAATTTTGGAGATGCTGAGCAATTTGAATATACCAGGCTTGTGGACCTTGCTTAAGTTTGTACAAGGACTTAATTAATTTGCAAACTAGACGATAACGACCAAGTACTGAAAAACATTTAGGATGCACCAGCTAAATCACCTCATCCAAACCTTCGGAGAGAAGCAATTGAAATGTGACCATCTTCATAGTATTCGTGGTAGGAGTGAAGAACTCCTCATAGTCTTTCCCTCCTATTGTGAAAATCCTTTCACAACAAGATGAGTGTTGTACTTGTTAGCAAATGTAGACAAAGATAAAATGAAGAGGAAACAGACTGCACATCAAATGAATGCGTGTCCTTCATTTTATTATGATTGGGAGTAGTTACAATGTAGTTGGAACAATTATGTGATAGTTCATAACTGAAAACTACCAACTAACATGTGTGCCTATAAATATATTCATTATATTCTATACGATATTAATTCCCAATATGAAGAATAATATTTTGAAGGGTTTCTATATTATTTCCAACAAGTTTTGTGGCTGATTGCTATCATAAAAATATATTTACAACCTGCTGCTAGGGTTTTGAGAATTTAATTTCAGTTTTGTTTCAATTTACTATTTGGTTTTGTTCAAGTTCCTTTGGTGTTTAGATTTAGCCGCAAAAGGGATATTACATTAAGCTTCTTGCACATGTGATTGAAATGAACACGTGTTGGGCTTTTTATAAGTTTTTTCGTGTTTAAGGGTTAGGTTGTAGTATTATAGTTTAGTTGTAATTAGGATAGGCTAAATTTGTTTTCATTTTCCGCAGGGGAAGCTGAGACATCCTTGGGATGTCCCTCCACCATCTGGGACGTCACGATGTTCCCCGTGGTGCCCCCTGGATCTTCAAACACCCAAACTATTTTGGGAATGCTCCCTAAAATCAGGGAATGTTCCTTCATTTTTTTCAACTAGCGGGGTGTGTGGGGACATTTTGTTTCGCCCGAAACTCCCGAAACATTCCAAATGACTTGGAGATGGGGGGTGCGTGTGCTTTCGTAACACTTTGAACGACATGTTCTAGTCTATCCAACATAATACAAATACCCCAAATTTTACATGCATCTCTTTTGCACAATTGAGGACAACCTCCCCATCCTTCCGACCTCCAAGGGTGACATCTTCCTTAGCTCCTCGGGAAAATAGGTAAAGATTCTTATCTCCCTCTCGTTAAAAACAACATTAAAAGTTGAGACATAGATAGTCGCTCTCTTCGTGTGAGAGCGTTTGTGGTCTGTACACCCAAGGGACCCAAATGCCCTCCATTGGGCCTTCATAGCTTCTAGACCCAATCCCACATCTGGGGCCTTCTCTCTTCTCCATTCCTCTTCAACTGGGAAACACCTCTACCATGGGATCTTGTCTTAGGTTCCCGCCAAAAATTCCTCTTGCATTGGCCCCTATCTTGATGGAGTAGTTGTTGCACGGTATACCTCCTGTTTCTTGAGCATGAATCGGTGTCGAGCCCACTCTGTCTTTGTCTCCTCTTTGAGGTCTCATTACTAGCACCCACAATTGTGGTCCTTGTCCTCCTTGCTTGATACGAGAGGTAAGTCTATTGATATTGTTAGGTGAGCCAATCCAAATTGAGTTGGCACATGATCACATAAGTGACACTTCACCCGCCATGAGAAATAACCTATAAGCTCTCTCAAATTGCAAGATCTCCCGTAGTTGATCAAGAAGGCCGTGTATTTGCTCTCTGCAACATAAGGGGTTCAAACAATATCCCCTCGAGTCTTTGTATCCAATCTTGGGAAACCAACCTCAACATGTACTAATGGCTTCCCGAGCTCAAGATTGACTTGAGGCTACCGTGGTGGTATTATAATGACACCCATCACGGGTCTATACATGTGGAATCCTTCATAGATCCAAGCCCCATAAAGCTTAATTGGCCCAACTACTCGGTGCTCTCGAGCTAACATACAATATATATCATGATATAGTCGAGTCAAAACAGTTATATCGATGGTATACACTGTGCCCTACTCCAAAGTTTCTTGACACATCACTATGCATACTAGAGATACCCCTCCATCATATTTGTGACATAAAACCCGAGTCACTATAAGTCCAATAATTGCCTTTTGGATTTCTAGAGTGTTAACAATATATACATCGCTTTGTCACACCATATAAGTGTGCAGATGATAATAATTAGATGTTGTGGTCCTCTAAGCGAATGCTTGTCTCTCGGTTATGCTCTTTGGAATATTACAACTCATGGGTGTCCCGTCAATAGGTAGACCCAAGATCACATGAGAATGCCTTAGTGTAAAATGTAAAGGTGCACTCAATAGTGTCACCATCCATAGTCTGTTTGAAGGTGTTGGACATCAGCTTCTAAAAGTCCATGAACAACTAGTAGATCCCTATAAAGGGGTACCTTACCCATGTCCATGATACTCCACGAATCCCAAGCTAGATGACAATGGCATGTAAACATTAGACAATCTATCCAATAGCTTAATCAACTAAGAGGCATCGACTATCGTCCATAGCTTAATTTGCCTTTTCTCTTGCAAGAGTAAAACAACAAGACCAAAAAACTCAAAAGTAAAATTAAGTAAATCAACAAGAACAAAAAATCTAAACATCATCAGCCATTTGTTCTAACATCATGAACCATTTATTTTAACATCATCGGAAATTCAAGCTTTTATACATCATCAATCATCTATCCTGTTTTATACATCATTAATGACATGACCCAAAGTTATCGGCTATCTTGCTATTCCTAGACGCGGTCAATGTCGCTGACTTGGCTGTGGATGTACAATCTTGTGACAATCTTGTGACCTCATTAATGCTCCCTTTTTATTCTTCATTCAACGACTACCTAATCTACCAAAAACCGTAGTATTTTTCCCCAATTTACATTTTGACTGCCTCCATGGAAAATTCTGCTAAGTAGAATTGCCCCAGGGCACATTTTTCTAATACCAAAACCTACTTGCATGATTGCTACGATTGGGCTCGTAGGTGGTACTCCATGTCCATCTCCCTATGCTGCTGCACATGTCTCTCACATCACTAACAATGGATATCCCATACCTCAAATTCTCTCAAAATCTTGAATTGAAATATGCATAGTTACATGAGTTTCGTAAATGGGGGACAAAGCAACTAGGATGGCAAAAACTTTCCGACAATATTAGGATGGTGATGGGTTTCTATTAAAATATTTGATAATAATTAATATATAAAAATAATATTTAAATCTTTGAAATACAAATAAATGATTTTTTAAAAAATAATAAAAATGTTGGGAATGTCACTGCATTCCTGAAGAAGGTCTTCTCTTTGGGGACATCATGGCGTTTTTGCAATGCCCGCATTTTTAGGGATGTCCCCAAAATGTCCTTGAAATTTAGGGTATGTCCCAATTTGTTTTTGAAAATTTGAAATGCAGGTGGTTCATTTTGTCCCCGTCCCTCAAATGTACAATATGTCCAGGGCATCATTAGGACAGGTGAGATTCGCCCTTCTGTAACACTGAAAATATGCCAAACGAAGGGCCTTGACCCGTATATATAGCCTCCAAACCAAAAATTGAAACTTTCAACAATTATTCCTCAAATTTTGTAAAACAAAGATATCTTTGCGACTGTTGATCGCATCAGCAAACCATAAGAAGTGTTGGGATGCTGACACCACAAGGAATTTTAGGATAATAATGGTTTATTTTTTCAAAATTTTCAAAAATTTAGCTATTTTTCAAGTCTTCCTGACTCATCCTAGCATCAATGTGTTGGATGTGTCCTAGCACCTATTTATCAGACCCGGCCTAGTGCCAATGATTGGAGATGATAAATATTCTTTATCAACACAGTAAGCGAAGGTACATATGTCTATTTATTTACTTACATTTCTCTCATTTATTACCTTCATATATACACGTTGTAGGCATTCATCACTCTTTCTTTACACATAATGTGTTGTATATCCTGAGGTTAGTCAATATAAACGGTCCATATATTTTAACAATGTACAAAATCACTTAAGCTTGAGTTAGGTCTTGTGTAAGAGGGGAATACATGATGACTAGTTTAATTAATTTTTAGAAATTTCAACAACCTTCAGTTTTGTCTATTTATTTGGACATGGTTATATTGTGCACACTTAGACTTTCATTTTACTAAGATCTGATTGAACAAAATCTTGCAGATCCAGGACTTGTGGAAAATCCATAGTCAAAATATTGCTGAGCTAGGTAAAGAGGCAAAGGAGCTGAAGAAAAATTTAAGGAATTCCACATTCGTCATGTATACAGGGTTAAGTGCACACTTTTTAATTGTTTTATTCATTTGAATTCATTAGATACTTTCTGTAGGCACAGAAGAAGTTTTTATCAATTAGTGTAGTTCAACATGTTGGTTTGTAATGGGAAAACTTGCTAGGATCTCAATATGTTGAATGTATCCTTCAATAAGCTTGATGCAAAAGCTTATTTAACGCATGCAAAAATATATAAAATGATTTTATTATGCATTTTCTGAAATTCTTTTACTGGACAGTCTTCTAATGCTAAAAATAGCGAATCAGTAAATAGTGAACGAAGTCACGTGGTATATAGGAATTGTATACCATGAATAATAAGGATATAGGAACTCGGAGATCTCTATAGGAATGAACATATTTGTTATTTTCGTGTCAGTTGTCAGTTAAAATTCTTGTCAAATTAATTCACAGATTCTGATCACTCCTGTGAAGAATAATAATGGATTTTTCATATTTTTGTAAATGACAGGAATCAAATGCCGCAGCTGATGCTCTGGCAAATGCTGCTGTCGAACTTCAGAGTATGTGATAGTTGTTTTAAGTAAACTCCGTCGAATTATTTCTTTCTGTCAACATTCTGGCCATTACAATTGCTTCTATAAACAAAACTGAATCCAAATAGACTAAGGTTTTATGTGGCATGCAGATGGTGAAATAAAAAGGACATGGCATCTTTGCAATTAGATAATCCTCATGAAAAGGCTTCTAATTCAAGAAGAAAAATAACTAAGGTTGATAAAGTAGATTCCAAGAAGGTGAGAAGCAATTTTCTAGATACCCTGTTAGCAATGCTTATATCTGTCCAAATATCTAGAAGAATTTAGATTCTGTGTATGAATTATTTTCTTTGGAATGGTTTCTTGGTCTCGTCGAGTTTGATAAAACGTGTTTTGCAGTCATCTATTATGTGAACTAAAGTTTATTTGACAAGAACTTAGACACCATCTAAATCTCATGTGGCCTAGATGTCAATGCTTTTACACGATTAAAATAGTTGGTTACAAGTGGAATGAAAAGTCTTGTTTAGGGAGTTACTTTGATTAGGTTTTGTTTGCAGAAATTATTGGAGGCCTCTCTCCCTCTACAGAAATCTCTTGAAAAGCCATCTAAATCAGGAAGAACAAGTTGCGATGGTAGTCTACTACATATCAACAAGGTGAGATGCAACCTTCTTGGTGCTGTTGACAAGATTCTTTTGTGTATGGAATAGTAATTTCTAGTGCTTTCTAGAGATGGAACATGTTGGATATCTTATCGAGAATTGCATTATTTCTGGAAAGACATTTTCCATGAATGTGCACCAATTCTTGCTTTCATTATGAGAACATTTAAGAGAATACTGTCTATCCATATGAGTAATGCTTGAAATTCATTTTCAGTATAATCTGTCTGTATTGGCTAAATATGATTACCTAGCATGTATGAAATACTTAATTCAATCAGCAAAATTAGAAAGGCACCTCTAGATTCTGTTGCTTGGATGTGTTCAGACTCGAATTTCTGGTATGAATCTTCTGCATTTGAAGTTGAGAATGCTTTTGGAAGTGATCAGCACTATATTTCCTGTATTTTATCCTGTGGGTAATGACTTGTGTGTGAGGATGGATCAGGAAATCACAATTTTCTTCTTGAATTGTATACTGTTTGTAAACTCTATTTTCAATGTTTTTAGAGTGTTTCCAACTTTCCACATTCAGTTCCAGTTTGGACGAGTTTGAAAATGGGTTGCTTCGCTGTTTTGAAGAGTCTATTGTTGGCAAGTGAACAGTATATACAGATTAGCAAATGATTTTTGAAGTTTGGAAGCACTGATCTTATTTCACTCTGCCTGTTCCCCAGAAGGGAAATTTGTTTATATTCAAATGTCTGAGTAAATTTAGTAGACAGAGAAGCGTATTCTGCGCACTCTGCAGCATATGTTGGTATGATAGGTTGTGGTTATAACTGTTCTGAGGAAGGCAGAAAATGGGTGAATGTGAATCAGTTTCTAAAATGGCTGTATCTTAAATGCTTGAGAAAACTTGCGAGGGTGTACATAATCATATATCCTCATTGCAAAATTTGGATGGTTGGTATATGTTGGCAGCAGACACACACATATGAATGAGCAACTGAGCTATGTAATCTGCATGATTTCCTTTAGGGGTAGAAGCGCATTGTAGTCTGATCAACTCTGTAGAAGGCAGACCCTGAAAGTATCATTAAGTGATAGATATGTCAGCTGTAACACTGATCCCAGATTGGGATATGATAGTTGTTATCTTAAGAGGATTGTTATTAATTTTTTAATTAGGATGGGTTATTCTTGATGGGATGGGCTGTTCCCCAACCGTCGTACCCATTCTCCTATGACTCTTATGTTCTATATATATGGATTAGAGATGAGGATACTATCATTGATCCCAGTGGTTTCCATCATAGTGAGGATTGTACATCATTGTGATAAAATTATAAAAGAATCTTCTGCCTTCTGTGTATTCTCATTGTTCTCGATGGTGTGACTAAAGAACAAGGTATGTGTGTGACCTCATTAGATGATATTTGTGTATGTGTGAAATGGTATTCCTTTTATTTATGTGATTGATTGGGAACGACACACATTGACAACAATGGATTCTATCATTGTGAATGGACAACAATAATTTTTGTCCAGATAGCTTGTGGCTCCCCCTAGTTTATGTCTTTTTGTCGTGCCCATAAAATTCACGGCCCAAAACTTCTCCAAACAACTAGTAAAAATTGGAATTTTTTTGTTTTGTTTAATATTACTTACGTATTTAGATGATTAAACCAAAATTAAGCCATCTTGCTAAACCAGTTGAAGATGGAAAGAAATAATCCTAGTTCCACTTGCGTGTATAAGGTCACTTTTGTTTAATTAACTCCAAGTTGAAGTAGTTAGGGTATGGGATAAAAAGGCAGACCATACTAAACGTCCATAGAAGAAGAGTCACCCACATGTCCAATATGTTTCTCTTGCCATGTGACATAGCCCACCGAAGTAGATATGAGAACATAATTTTGATTCTAAGTCATTAATTAGATTAAATAATACTTGTTTCCCTATTATTCCATTGTTCTTTCAGAGCTAAGGTAAGTGTGTTAAGAGGGAACCAATGTGCATTAGCTCTATGAGGGCATAACAGACATCTTCATGCCGTGTGAGCAAAACGAGGGTTCCCTTTAGTATTAAAAGATGGATAAATGTTTGAACCACGATAAAGATATAGTTTGGCTATAATCTTTGAATACCATTCATGTTCCTGTCATAATATCAATTTTGTAAGGGTAAAAATAATATTTCCCCCACCAAGGGGTTATTTGATTCAAAAGGGTAATTAATTTATTTCGTACAAGTCTGTTTAGTGTAAATGATTTGGGGTATTTAGAGGGTTAACCAATTACACCTATGTGACAATAGAAAAAATGCAAGTTTCACAAACTAATTGGCCACCCATTTGTTTAAAGGAGCCCTAACCCATAAAACAATGTTTGTTCCAATTATAAGAGATAAAATTTATCTAATTCAAAAGAGGAGCAATTGAGAATAAATCTACTTGCTCAAAATAAAAAGTCATACTTATAACCTCAAATCCTAGGCTTAAATCGAGCCCTTGGATCAAGGGGATCTCCACCCTTGATCCTTAGGGTTTTAAAAAAACTAATATCATTATAATTTCTTTAACTCTTCCAATTTCCCTCTTTCCTCCTCATTTCTTCTCTTCTTGCTTGCAGGTAATGGAGAGTTCAAACTGAATCACAATGGAGGTTAAATAGTGTTTTTTTCATTCATATTATTTCCAATGCCCCTATTCAGGCTTCAATGGTAATAATGTATATATAAACCATGTATTCATTGTGAGTTTATTCACCTAATTTCCTAGGTATTCCAGATTTATATAGGTATAGTTTTCATTGTGAAACAAGTGATTTTAACAGGGTAGACGCATGGTGGAGAAGAGGCAGGCCATGGAGTGGCTGTTCAAGACGTGGGAGAGGGTAGTGCTGCGGCCGAGCCCCCATGTCTTCGATGGCTAAGCCCAAAAGAAACCGCAGGGGTTAGGGAATAGGACGAGTTGCTCGACAGCCATGGTGAGGGCAGGGTTTGCAACTCTTGAGGGCTGAGACACTAAAATCGATGGCATAAAAGTGCCAGGGTCTCTATGGCGGGGGACGTGGCCAGGCTGGACCCTAAGGTTTCCTATATATATATATATTATTTAAAAATAAAAATAAAACGTTATATATATATATTTATATACAACGTATATATATATATGTATCTATCAGATTTGCCAATAGTATTAGTTTTATATGGAATAAAACCCTAGTTCTATATGCATCTGTATAGATATTTATACATAATCTCCTTCACACATATATATAATAAAGGAAAAACAGCTGCTTTCTAGTTATATATAAATCTTGTTAAAAGCTCATTTGTATCCTAAGCAATCTCATTTATTAAAATGGCTGCATATAAATAAGTTTGTGAAGAGATAGATATCCAAAATAAATCACTTTAAGTCCAATCTTGATTAGAAGAGAGTAGTATATTCTGGTTAACCAATGAGTGATTTAGCTAAATGGGAAATTTGAAAGCCCTTTTTTAATGTTAAAGGCAATAAGGTGATGAATTACACTAATGATGGTGATGAGCTCAAATACTAGTTCTTAGGAAATCATTTCAAAATAACAACTAAAAATCCATTTTTCCTCATTTGCACCATTAATATATAACTTAGTAGAAATACTTGTAAGGTTGACAAGTTTTCCAAAATAGTAGTTTACAAATCCATTTGAAATGCAAAACATAGATTAATAAGTACCCTAATCCACTTGAGGATTCAAACTTAAATCATATTTACTTTAGTCACACAATAACAAATTATTCTTTTTGTTATTTTCTTGCAACATATTGAGCAACAAATAAGAACAACATTTACAATTTAAATAACTTCATATAAATCTAATGTAAATTGGAATTCCTTTAAGAACGAAATAGTGAAAGAGAGTATTTTCCATTGCACCATTTCAACTCTGTTCACCATTCAAGAAGTAAGTTTTACAAGGAACTTAGAGAAAACAAGTTTATAAAACATACTCCAAATATAACTCTTAAACAATATCGACACCATTTCTTTCCTCCAAATATACAAGTTTTTACACATTGTTCCAATAAGATTTCAACAATAATAACTTGAGTTAAACTTTCCTTTCATTGAAAAGATTACAACACACAATGGGCTTAATAATGCAAGTTTACAAGCCTCCCATGACATGGGAACAACATGCCAAATTTTTATTGAACATTCCTTTCCTCCAAGCAAGAAAACACTCCTAGATCAAGCTCCAAAATCAGCTCCAAACTCCAAGTATGCAAGTGCTCCAACACCACAAAAATGGGACTTGTGTTTCACCCAACATTTAGGCGTCATTACATGCCTTTCTCCAAAGAAGAAGGCATGCTAACCTCCCTCCAAGCCCATGGGAGAGAGAGAGAGAGAGAGAGAGAGAGAGAGAGAGAGAGAGAGAGAGAGAGCATGCCCCCAAAATGCACAAGAGGACAAGGAAAACTAGACCAAAGTGATAAACAACAATCAAGCTATGAACGAAGGATCCATTATCAACCAAAAGGGAGAAACAATCAAGTCCCAAAACCACAAATGGGGAAGATGAGGAGACCAAAACCAAATAAGTCAAGCCATAGTGTGTAAATGATATCTTCCATAAACCTTCCAACTCCATACCCAAAATCCTCCAACATGCTTATTCCTCTAATTCTCCTCCTTGTCAAGGCTTTTCAAGCCTTGAATGCTTCCTTGGCAAGGATAGGAGGAGATTTCCAAACCATATGGAAATGCCCTCCTACTTCCACCATAGGAAGGGAGTAGAAATGTGATCACCTTCATGGCTTCCCATCAAGCCATGAGGGATAATAACAGGTTCCCTCCCTCTTCCCCCATCATCTCCCAAATCCACTCCCCATGAGGGGTGGATGGAGGGAAAACCCCAAAAAGAAGAGATAACAATCAAAATACAACACACATAACCCATACAAAGCATTCAAAACCACCAAAACAATAACAAGATATCCTTTCACATAATATTTCATGAAATAAGAGGTGTGAGGCCTACCTCACAACCAAAGAAGACCCCAACAAGATCCCAAGCTCCAAGCTCCAAAAGCTCCACTCCATTTTTGCTCCAAGCCAAAAATATGAACCAAAAGCTCCCCTCTAATTTTTGCTCCAAGCCAAAAATATGAACCAAAATCTCCCGTCAATTTTGCTCCAAGACAAAAATATGAACCAAAAGCTCCCTAGCTCTCCAAGTTGGGGATACAAATAGGAGAAACCTCCAAAACACAAGACCCATGGGAGGGTGACATGTGTCACCCTTCCAACTAAGCAAATCTCAAACATCAAGGGTCCCTTTCTAAGTACAACAAATAATAAATGCAAGGAATATTCTAAGGGATTCAAATCTTCCAAATTCATGCACCCAAATCCCAAGTCTCCACAAAAGACAAAAAGTGAAGAAGGATGGTGACAAGAGAGAGGAATAAGAGAGGGAAAATCTTTTGAGCTTAGAAAAAGGTGCCCCTATTCATAGGTATGGACCATGGGGGTCTTTTTAAGGTAAGAGTGACCCCCAACTTTCAAAACATGCCCCAAAATTTTCACTCTTTGCCCAAATTCGAGATTTGGGAAAGAGTGGGGCTTTTATGAGGCATGGTGGGCCCACAAGTACATGATTAGGTGGCCCAAAGCCCTACTTAATCACAATTAACACAAAAAGACTTCCCAATTACAAGAAAGTACAATTAAATGCTAATAAACAATAAACATCACTAAAATAAGTAGGTTAAAACAAAATTAATTTGACAAGGTAAAAGAGATGCAAGAGGGATAAATTAGGACCAAACACATGCCAAAGGTGAACATCCCAAAACTCCAATTATAACACCAAATAACAACAAGCTATAAGCAACAAGGTGGGGATGGTTTCGGCCTAAGAGGCTTTTGTGCATCTTGGAGGTGCCAACTTTGAAACCCATGTTCTCCTTGTGTGTAACCTGTAATCCTACACACTCAATGTAAACGTCATATTTGCTCGACACCAAAACTAAATAAGGTGACAATACACATATCCATAGTAATCCACCAAATCAAAGCCAACTGAATGCATTACACTACATCCATCTATCTAAGCAATATAACGAATTGTGATAAAACATCCATGATGCATCCAAAATGAAAACCATATGAAACTCAACTCATAACATCAATACCATCATATCAAAATCAAGTAACATGACCATATAATAGATTTGCGACATATGTCGCATACAATGCCCTGTCCAAAACAAGTTAGCATAATATAGCTGATATGATGACAAAACATAATAATGTCTAAACAATAATCCATCTAGAAAACTATCCAATATCTCCATATGAGATAAAATAAAGAGTACAAAGACTCAACATGATGTAGAAAATGAAAAAATGGTGGGCATTACCTTTGTTTTTTGGAAAAAATATTACATGGAAAAATGAAAAATCATTGGTAGGAGAATATGACATGAGTAAGACCAATACGGGGAGGAGGAAGAGTTGGTAAGATATGAGAGCATCCCGAGTTGTAACCAACTTTAATCAACAAAATTTGAGGATACATACTCCCCTTGTGGATGTATTTGACCATCTTATGTGGAACAAGCATATCAACCATGCCTCCAATGCCCCAACTTTTATTGTTCGTCACTACCTACGGTTGAAGCAGAGCCATAAAGAGTGTGAATGAGAGGCTTAGAGAGAGCACACTCAATCACCTGCAAGACATAATAAGGAAAAAGGAAGAACAAGAAAAGCAAAGTGAAGAACGCTTAATCGATAAATTTATGAATTGAGGTTTGGGCATATAAGAGTTGACCAATTCCAATTGCGAGGATTTCTAGACCCAGTCACCCTCCATAGATTCCATCGATTAGTGGAGAGAAAACAAAAGAGGAGACTATCAAGGATGGAGTTGACATGGGAACTAGTAACCTTGCCGGTGTTTGAGTTTGGGAGAAGGGATGAATTACCTATGAATCGTAGGGCGAAAGTGGTGAATTACTTATGATCTCTAGGATGCAAAGAACAAAACAAAGTGGAGAACAAGCAAAAGAGAAGGGATAAACATGGTTGTCTAGGTGTTGGCAATTAAGCGAAAGATGGGATGGCGGAAAGGATTGTCGAGGAGAATAGTGAGAATCGTGGAGGGACACACCAACAATGGGAGGGCTATTGGGGACGAGTATGGTCAACTCTATTGTGGAAGGATTGATGAAGGGAGGTACACATATAGTGCGGGTGCAAGATGATTGAGTGGTGAGAGTGAGGAAAGATATGAGATTGAGGAAGACAAGGCATCAAACAAAAACCTCGGGTCGATGGTTGCATCTTTTTCTTTAGAATAGGTGGATTGGGTTTTGGGATTGACTATGTTGATTGGGAGCAAGCATAGGTTCAAACAATCAAGTAGTACAAGAGGAGATGAGGTTGGTAGAAGATGAAGAAAGGCTATGTAAAGGCGGTTAAATCGAGAGAAGGGGGATATGGCGGTGTAATATCCCCTTCTCGGTCAAAGACCCTTAGCCCATTCATTGTTTCCGACGGCTAAGGGATGAGAAAAAGGGAAACTAAGTCATAGTAAATTAATCATAAAGTGCATCATAAAATATTATTATAAGCACTTTATTAATTTATTAATGACAAAGTGAAAAAGAAAAGAAAAAGAAAAGAAAAGTGACAAAATAAGATTAGAAAAAGAAGTCACTTTATTTTATTTTATTTTCCCTAAGGAAAATGCGACCCATGTAGGAAAAGGGGAAAAAGCCAAAGAAAAAATTAAATGAGGGAAAAGAAATGTGATTGGTGGTCTTGGGTGGCAAAAAGGCCAAGTTATGTTATAAAAGTAGGTTGAATTGCAAAGGAAAGGCATCTCCTTTGTTTATGATAATTTTCAGATTTGTGGTGTAAGCTTGCATGTTTTCCATAAAAACTCCAAAGAATGAAAACCCTTTGAAGTTGGCTTTAGAGGACGAAAACCCTCTTTAAGCTTAGAGAGAAGAACAAAAACTCTTCTTTTGAGAGGGAACTCTATCCAGGAGTTTCCATTGATTTTCAAGGGTCTACTTCAGATTTCCAGCAGTTATTGAAGGCTAAAGTTGCAGATTTATATTGTTTCCAGCTAGGGTTTGAAGACACAAGTGTTGGGGCAGATTTCTACCTTCAGATTCAGCCAGATCTAGGGTTATCTACACCCCTATGAGTGGAGTTTGACACATTCTAGGGCACAACTCCCGGATCTCATCACCAACATCTTTGTCATATTTTTAGAGGCCAAAATCAGCTGGTTTGCATATTTTTGGGGCTGAGGAAACTCCATTTTCAGCTAAGTCTGTAACTATCATTCTGCAGATTTTATAATAAAATTCCAGCTCTCTTATTGGTCAGAAAATTGGTGTTTTCTCATTGTTCTTGCATATTAAAAATTTCTGATCTGTTTTGTATAAGATTTGAGTGAATTTATTTCAGTTTTGTGGAGTAATAACTCCTTGGGCAAGTCACATTTTTGAGTAATATTCAGATCTGCATTTTATTATTTTTGTATATCTTCTACAACTTGCTATTTTGGTTGGGATTTGTGGATAATCCATTTGGGGTTAGAAATATGTCCATTGGGGACATTACAGGTAGATACCACCAACACTGCGAACATCGATTCGTGTACCATGGAGAGATCTCCACCGATGGGAGATATGCTAAAGTTGCCTCAGTTTATGGGTGAGGCTAACCAAGATCTCATGTAATATTGAAACATGTGTGTTTCAAATTGGAAAAGCAATGAACAAGTTGACCAAGGGGTATATGTATTTTGGAAACCTTGAGAGGAATCACAGATGATTGGTACTTGGGGTAAGATAAAGGCTAGATGAGCACATGGGAAATGAAATCAAAAGCTTTTGAGAAAGATTTCAAGGTACTTCACAATAATGAGATTGTAGTGAATATATAACACAAAACAAAGGAAAGAGCGATTCAGTCCATGTGTACTATATGTGCTTTAAATGATTGATATCCAAGTTGGAGAATCCTCCCATCGAAGTTCTTAATAAGAGAGAGTTTGTTGAAGGTCTTATAAAAAGTTCAAGGCCTAGTTGAAGATTGTGTCACCCACGACATACAACAATACATACAATCGAGTCATGAACCTAAAGTGCGAAGAAAAAGAAAATGCAAGGACTAAGGAAATGGGTAACTCTAAGTGTGACCAGGACTTCTCCAAATATCTCACCTCAATGGCCCTAAGGAAGGACATGAGAAGGATGTTAAGTGAATTTAAGGGCGAGGTGAAGAAAGAGATAGAAAATAAGTAACATGCGTGATAATAACACACAAGTGCGGATTTTCCAAGCTGTGAGTTTTGTCAGATGCATAGGATAATCGAGAATGAAGAAAATGAATGCCGCTACATTATCAAGAAGAAGAATGTGCATGCATGGATAAGGTGCATAAGAGTTGTGGATTGCAAATTATTGACATGAAGGACGAAGGCATTTTGGCATGTAAAACCATATTTTTTCCGATTGGAAAGGTGAGGAGTTTTGATATTGCATTATGGACAGCCCCATATGCACATGCTTGAACAATACAAAGGTATTTAATTGGTTAGATTTCTTGTTAGCAAAGCTAAAGGACGCTTTCATGAGGTGCTTGATGTTTTCTACATGTCATGGCATTCTTAGGCCTTGTTTTATGATTGTGTAATGAGTCACAGAATTTAATTTAAGGAGAAGGGGAAAAGTATCATTTCTTAGGAGCAGCATCAAAAGATCTAGGGAAGCCCTCTTTATTTCAATGGGAGGTCCCAATGATTGAGGTAATGCTGCCCAAAGAGTTCTAGGAAACGGCACGAAGAAATCCTGTGCAAAAATAAGAGTGCAACTTAAGAGGAGTGCAATCTACTGTTAGAGGGAAACCCCACACAGAAACATCAGCAATAGCTTAGGTAGGACAAGAAAGAGGAAAAGCTCGGGTCAAGAATGAAAGGAGCTAAAAGCAAATGCCTGATAATAGCTCCAGATCTAGAGGACGAGGAGCTGGTAGAATGAACAGCTCCAATAAATCAGGAAGAGTACATCCTTCTTGGTAGAGAGTTCTAGGAAACCATCTTAGAGGACATTGGCAACATTGTTCGACATGCCAGCACAAACACCCATGGGAGATGACTTTAGGTCATCATTGGAAGAGAATGGAAAGATTGGAGCAAAGCATAGCCTAGGTGCTGAACTCAAATTTTAAAATGTTTGAAGCACAAACTAGTTTTATAAACGTTGATGCTCGGATTTGTAGTATGCACGTGTACCTGCATGTGAGCACAACAGGTGGGATGTTTCAGCATATGATACTTGACTCTGAAACAACCTCTGGAATTGCTCCTATCTACTCTAGTGCTACTGAAAACATGGCAGGGGGAAAAGAGAGAGAGTAACTGAAATAAAATGAAACAATGAAAAGGCGATGTGCCGGAATAGTGTCCCTCACCCATTCAGAGGAATGAAAGCACAGAGAAACTCCTGCAACTAGCATTAATCATCCCAGAAATATTAAGATGTAAGAGGGAAATCAATTTACCATTGCAAATAGATTAAACTTCCACATATATTCAGATTAAGGGCAGCAAACGTGCCACAAAACCTTCATTACATGCTTTAAATGATGCATACTTTTACAAATGTTCAGGAAATAAGTTAAATCTACTAATTGGCTAATTGAAAAGGCCGAAAACATCACAGTGAAAAGATTTCATGGAGAGCCTGGAAAAACCCATGGTCTGGAAGTAACTAACATCAAATTAGAAAAAGTACTGTATCTAATTACAATGAAGAAGAAAGAGAGAGGAATATGCGGGAAAGAAGAATGGTGAATGAATCAAATCTGAAAACCATCACTGCTGCTGCTCATCTGTTGCCAAAAGCTCCAATGAATCCCTGCACAAATAAATGGCCATCATCCCAATGCTCAGCCTCCCCATGGTCCAATAATTGAATCTCAGACAAAATCTCAATGAAAGCTTTTTCCTTAAATAAATGTAGTGAGCAGCAAATGTTCAAGCATTCAAAACAGCTTTGGAAAGCACCTGTGCATATGCTATCTCATAAAACCTAGAAAAGTTTTTGTTTTTTTTGTGTGCATGTGTGCGTGTGCGTGTGTTTGTGTCTGTCTGTCTGTATCTCTGTCTGTGTAGGCCTTTAATCAAAGCAATCAAATCCTCATGCACGTCACATAAATCATGTTGAATTATAGTGGGTTTTTAGCTTTTACATATTTATATGAATATAATGATTTTAAATAAGCCCGCCCAGCTGTGAGCTCTAACCTATAGTAGGGGTAGGCCGTCGGGTCATAAATAGATAGGGACATAGGGGCCCTTGCCCTATGAAGGCCCTGAAGTTTGTTGAGTGATTCCTTTCCCTTCCTAGCTAGTAGAACTATATATATTTGAAGGGAAGGCTAGTTGACCAATCTATATATAGTTCTAGTCATTTGAAATTAGGCTAGTCCCCCTCTCTATATATGGCTTCCACTATATAAATATCTTATATTTAGGCCTTTAATAAAAGAATCAAATCTTCCTCATGCACACCACATAACTCACGTTGGATATAGTGGGATTTGGGATTTTACTTATTTGTATAATAATAAGGATTTAAAATTCCTTATTTAAATATATGTATGCATATTGCAATCAGAATTCATGCACTATAAATTTTATCCAATTGGCCCACCATTTGAATTAATCATGGAGATAAAGGGTGCAAATATTTTGTGGTGCGAAATATTGTAACAATAATACTGTGCAAAGTTGGGCCTTCTCCATGGGAGGAATTGCCACACATAATGAAGATAAGCCATGTTCTTCCAAGAAGAGTACAAAAAAGAAGAGAACAGCAGCAACGGCAGAAAGGATCGAGGTGGATGCAAGAAGGTGATACCCTCTTCAGTTGCAATGTCATTCAATCTCGAGGCCAAGCTAGAGATTATTGAATGTAATGAATATATTTATACACAATACATGTTAGTTGGCAGTTTTCTAACTGTAATCAGTTATGAACTATCTCAGAACTGTTTTGACAACATTATAACTGCTCCCAACATGATAAAATGAAGGTCATACATTCATTTGGTGTGCAGTGTAATTCCTCTTCAGTATTTAATCTATTCACATCTTCTAACAGAGTTCAATTCATATGGCAGTGAGGTTGATGCTGATGCTTTGAACAATTAGCTCTAATCTTTGGATGTTTTCTTGGTCATGGACAAGCTTAATGATGAGAAAATAATTACTTATGGTAGATTAAAGATGACTGGTCATGTACTTCTTTGGTGGGATAGCTATGCAGAATCCCTTAAGGTGAATAAGCAACCACGAATGACAAAGTGCGATGAGATTTTTAAGCGCATGCTTAAGACTCTATTCTACCCTCCTAATATGAAGAATATTAGGTGGAAATATTTGAGACAGCAGAAAGGGAAAAATGTCCTTGATTACACTACTGAGTTCCACAAGCAAGGCACTCTTTCGGGGCTATCCACTAGAGAACTGGAGTGGGGGTAGAAGTGTCTTTGGAAGCTGCAGAGCCACATCCACAAGCAAGTCTATTTGTTTGATTCAAAAGACATTTGAAGAGGCCTCTCTAAAAGCTTTCATCATTGAGATGAGGAAGAGGGAGCAGCCCTCGATCACTATGCCCAAGGATGAACAAACTTCATCATCTTCCAAGCAAAGTAATAAGTTTTTCAAATACAAGCAAAAGAAACATAGTAATGCTGCTCATGTTTGCAAGGATCCAATTATCATAGCGAGAATTGTGTTATTTATGGGCATACTAAAGAAAATTGTTGGAAGTTGCATCCTCACTTACATCCTAGGAACAAAGGTAAGAAAAATCACTTTAAGAAGGCCAATGGAGTCAAGGTGGAGGGGAAAGAAGAGTTATGGTTTAGCAGGAAGTAGGAGGCAAGATGGTCTGTGCCACTTAACCAAAGGCAGCCCACACACAAGCTCAAGAAGCCAAGCTAGACGAAGCGAAGAGGAGGTTGGAGCTCTTTCTTCTCAAAATGTACATCAAGAATACCGAGGTAAATGCCTTAATTGATACAAGCTCTTAAAAGGAATTTAATTGTTGAAGAAATTGCGAATGAACTTAGATTAGAAACTACTCCCAATCTGCATTCACATCCTCTACATTGGATTAAGAAGGATACTTCTTGAAGAGTTGAAAATCAATGCAAACTGAAAGTTTCCGTTCGAAAGTAGTTTCATGATGAGATTGGTTGTGATATTCGATTTAATATTGGTTGAGTGTAATTAGGCAGCCCCTAGCTATGGGATTGGATAGCAACATACTTAAGAAGATAGAACTGATGGGGGCTGGTGAAAAATGGTAAGCCATGTCATTCAATCTTGCAATACTAAGTGAAAAATTCACTTATTTCAGCTACCCAAGCCAAGAGACTAATCAGAGAAAGCAAGAAATCTGGTGCTGCTTGTGCTAAAAAAATTTGAAGATGGGAAACCACTAGAAGTGGAAACTTTCAAGATGTTTGGTTCAAAGAAACAAGAGCAAAAATTGGAATCAATCATCAAGGAATTCTAAGTAGCTGGTTCAGGTCCTATTCAGGTACGGCTTCAACAATTTTATTTTTGCCTGGGGTATGTCCGTAAAATATATATAAAAATGAAAAATATAGAAATTATAGCCTAATAAATAAGAAATTAGAGACATTAACCATATAGTATGCATATAAAAATAAAATAACCACCAAAATGTGTTGTCATGCTAAATGTCTAGCATGCAAAATTGAAAATTTTAGCCATGACAACTAAGCCCCCACTTGAAAATTTCCCCTCCTAGTCACTATGAACCCTTCCTTCCTTTGGCCAACCTGTCCTCAATTTCACCCTCATTTTGGCTCAGAGGAATGTGCTAACAAGATTTTCAAGTGTGTTTAATGTGCAAGGATGTATGCCTAAGGTGATTGAAGAAGTCAATTAGAAACAACTATCTTTAGAGGCCTAGAAAGGGCCATTTTTGGCCATTTTGCAATTGGTGAACATCCTTCGGAAGCTTGCAAGGAAGACTTAAACAATCTGGAAGTTGTGCAAGAGAGCAATGAAGTTATCTAAGGCAGTTTAGGGAAAATATGTGGAGATAATTGATGTTAGAAACAAGTTAAGCAAAACCGGGTCATTTTGGGCACAAGGAATGAAGGCTCCAACGGGAAAGTCAACTTGTTCGGAAGATTCTGGGAGTTCCAGGAGGAGTTGGAAGCTCATCAAATAGTCAATGGAAAGGTCTTAGAATTCTCCACATGATGGAAACATAAATTTTTGCCTAAGCCTTCAAGATTTTTTGTGATAACTCAAGTCATTGCTGCTGCTCCTTCGTGCTAAAAGGGTGAATGGTGCCAAAATTCAAATTGCAGGTAGAATTGACTCTTGATGATGTCTAGGATGATCTCAATAGGTGATTTGGAGTCAAAATCATATAAGGTCCAACCCCAAAACACTCTCTCATGCTCTCGGGGTAGAAAAATAACTCCCGGTGCCCTAAAATACACGTGGCGGGTGACATCAGCATTCCTAAAAGCTTGGAGTGGGATTTTTCACTCTTGGTGTCCTCTTGGATTATCCCTGAGGCGTAAAGAGGACAAGGAGGAAACGAAAGTGCACTCCCCTATGGATGTTATGTTTTCGTCACTTAAAACTTGTGACTTGAGTGGTTAGGTGAGCACAATGCAAAAATAGACCACTTTTTCATGATGGAGACCCCCTTGGCGCATTTTTGAGCACTTGTTGTCCCCTTGGCTTGTCCCTAAGGTGCAAAGGGGACAAGGGGGACACAAAAGTGCACTCCCTCTCGCCTAGCCCAGTCACATAAAAACCAATATTTATCTCTCGAGTGCTAATTTCTAGCCCCTTACATCTCACCCACATGAAACCACAAGGTGACACTTGTCACCATCTGGTGCAAAGCGCACTTGGGTGTCCCTTGTGTCCCCTTTGTCCCTCTTGCACTAGTGTAATCCAAGCTCCAACCTCCACCTGACTTGGGTTAAGCTTGGTTGGGTTAGATGTGAGTTAAAGTGCAAAGGAGTGAGTGAAATGTTAAAATCCATACTTAGCCATTTTTTATGTTTCAAAGCTTTATTTATCTCCCAAAAGCCCACTCTCCTTGCTTTGTTATGTTCTTTGAAAATATGCCAGAGACCTCATATGCTAAAAATGGAAAGTTGCTCATATCTCCCAAACCCCTTATCCGAACCCCATGAAATATTATCAAGTAAATCCTCAAAAATACTTTTGAAATGATCTTAACCTTGCATCTAATGGTGTTCTACATTATTTTTAATGGCCAGATAAAGTTTCTGAAATAAAAACTCAATTTCAGATCTATGGAGTTCAGTAATTAAAATCCTCCAAAAATTGGAGCAAAACCTCCTTGTGAAATAACAAAACTTTTGAGACCACTTTTGTTCCATTTCGACATCGGGAAGACCCACTTCTAAAAATAATAAGCCTTCCTAAGCCTCACTGTCTATAAATAGTAAGTGTTGT
Organism: Taxus wallichiana var. yunnanensis; assembly: GCA_018340775.1. Taxonomy (NCBI): domain Eukaryota; kingdom Viridiplantae; phylum Streptophyta; class Pinopsida; order Cupressales; family Taxaceae; genus Taxus; species Taxus wallichiana. The sequence goes on along the minus strand of CM031240.1, from coordinate 331,349,820 downwards.
AAATAATTCATTCTCAGAGTTGCCATTGTTCCTTGCACATCAGGGAAACTCAAAAGTGCCAAATTAAGCAACTAGTAACTAAAATGGACTTATCAAAATAAGGCTTACTAAAAATAGTAAGTGTCAAGATATTGGTTAAGGAACAAGGATCTTTGAGCCTATCATCTCGAAGAAAGAGCACTGAATGTGTTTGAAACAATGTAAAACATCATAGTGACTTGACAGATTCATGATTTCACACTATGTACTTTCAATTGAATAAAGGAGCAATTCTTCTGTTTAGAGGAGAAAACCTTTTTCAATGAGTAACGGGTGAACAAGAAGGTTCTTCGGTCTCCAGAGGTTGGTTCCATCCAAGGAGATATCTTTGTTAGCAAAGTGAATTGTTGAGCTTCAAAACCAAGTCTACGCAAGCTCCAAACCAAATACATGGGAAGCTCCACCAAAATCTTGATGGAGTCTTTCAACCTCTGCAAACATGAATTGATCCTCCCAAGTGAATAATAGTGATGTTCCTGCATCATATCCATTTCTCCCAATGTGCCTCAACCCAAGACCATCATGTTTGCAGGATCAAGAGGCCATCACAGGTCCACGCAGTGCAATGTCTCGCACTAGTGTTTCTGAACACTCATCTAATGCCCTGGAGTGTGCCCGGATCTCATAGGAGATTATAACCACAATGTTTCAGTACAAGAAGAGGTCAAAAGCAAAGAATTTGATTCAGGGAGCGATCCTTCTATTTGGAGGAGAAGGCCTCTTTCAATGGGGAGTAGATGAGCAAGAAGGTGTGAAGGTATCTTGAGTATGATTCCATTAAGAAAAGAGACATCTTTGTCACGGAGGTGAATTTCGAGGCCGAGAGGAGTAAGGTAGTGATCTCCATGTCCTAACTCCTACCTTGTGATCAAAGAAGGTCATCATGTTCCCATCTCAGTGCAGATCTCATAACAATGTTTTTGAACACTTATTCAATACCTTGGAAGGTGTTAGTCTCCTTTGGAGGAAGCGATTTGCAATTTCAATATTGCAATTCAACAGTGGTCGAGTGCGAGGAACTTCATTCATGATCCATTAAAAGCAAACTCTTCATCAATAGAAGCTTTCCCATCTTTGGATCATCACTTCTCTCTCTCTCTCTCTCCTCCCTCTCTCACTCCAACATTCTATTTCCTCAATAATAATGTACTTTTTCACTCTTTTGTGTTATTCACTTAAGTGACTTAATGTTGCATTGTAAAAGTCCATTTTCAAAAATAAGAAAAGGACTTAGTTTCATTCCTAGGAAATTTGAAAAGTCACATGGTGGCGAGATAAATAATCACATGGGGGGGAGAGGAAGATGTCAGAAAAGGACTTAGTTTCATTCTTAGGGAATTTGAAAAGTCAGATGGTGGTGAAAAGTCACATGGGGGAGAGGAAGAGACATCTTGTAAGCTATAAATTGGGATGGCTTCTCCATTCCAAAGGGTTAGTATTTGTTGATTGTTACTAGTTGTTGGATTTCACTTCTACTACAAGCAATAAGCTACATTCTTCTATCTCCTTTCCTTCCTTATGTTCTTCCATACTCTCTACTTTCCAACTTTGCAAGCAATTGTGATCTTGTATAACCAAGAAAGAACTTTATGTCTTTGATTAATGAATTCATAGAACTTTGTGTCTCCAATTTGTTAGTCTTACTGTTGATTGCATGGTTGAATTCTTCTAATTGAATGTGGACCTACTCTAGTTACTGTTGGTGAGAATTTGCTAGTTCTACTCACAACATTAACTCTCTCTACTTATTTCTCCTGCTTACCTCTCTCCAAGAAAATTCCTCCCTTGTACACTGTACAAGCACTTTTCCACATGTTTAGTGGAGTATTTATGTGTGATCCCGACCTAACGACCACCCCACAATTTTAGTTAGTTTACATTCAATAATGGGAGCCTCCCCATACCCAAGGAGGGGCTTATCCCCGTGACCGTCGGTGAAACCAATAATCTGCACTACGACAAACTATTTCACCAACAAAATAAAAATATTATCCGAAAGTCATATGTCATAATATTCACATATTGCAAATGTCATTTGTTGATCATAATTGATTACATCAAAATTAATATTGTTAGTCATCTTACTCTTCGTCGAGATGCATCAATATCAACATCATGTGGTGCACTAGAACCAGAAGGACTACCACTCCAGCTAGCTCCACCACTCCCCATAACTATACTAAGGCTTCACAGGAGAGTCAATGTCAAACAATGAGTGGTGTGAAAGGTAAGAATTCAGGTCAACATCCCTTGGATTTATATCCCACTGCTTTGACAACTCCTCATTGTAATCATGCTTCTTGTGGGAGATAAGGTGCAAGTTTGAGTGTATGTAGACCAAGTCTTCAACCATTTTTACTCCAGAGCTTGTTGTGCTTTCGTGAGAGGATGAAGTTGTATCTGCTCCAATTCTGCTCACAAGAAGATGAACTTGCAACCTATATTTAAATTTATAAAAGGTAAAAGTTAAAATTCAAGTTTTAAACAAAAAATTTCAAACAATAATAAACTTAAAAACTCAAAAAAATGATGAACTTACTTGTGACAAGACCTTAATTGTAAGATTCTAAATGGTTGGTATTGTTTGGCCATGGAGGTGGTAAGCAAATATGCACATCCTTCTTGTATTTGTCCCGCATGGCACCAAGGCTTTGACCTTGGGAGGTGATGAAACTCCCAAACTTAGTCATAAATGTGTCTTCTACCTTAGGGTCGGGAAAAGTATTGGCTAAGTTTCTATGCACTATAAAATTGAGAAGTTCATGCAAAAGCAAGGAGATGTAGCGGGGTGGTCATTTTGTTCCACCGATCGACGAGGATTAAATGCACTTCTTTGAATTTTTTTCCTTGGGATCTTGCTCCTTTGCACTAATGACGACTTTTATTTTCTCAATCATTGAGTCGATGTTGTCATATACTTCTCCCAAACATGGATGATCCATGTTTGTGAACAAATCATGCTCATGATGGGCTCCGTGATACTCAACAAATAGTCTACATGGCCCCACCAATCATCATCTAGGACCATATTTTTCAATCTTTGGGCCTGCTCTTTGCTTGACTCTTTCCATACAACCCACATGTTGCTGATGACCATGCGTTGTAGTGCCTCTTTCACCTTCACAAGTCGTCTCAAGACGATTGTGTGAGAGGTAAACCTTGTCTCAACAACCTATTAGAAAAATAAAACAAAAGAAAATTAAAAACTTATGAAAATAAAAAATCTACAAGTAGATACTAGATATTAAACAAATTTAAAAACAAAAAATATTACAGTTTACTAAAATAAAATAAAAATCAGAAATTTACAAGTACCTTCAACAGCTCCAAAGATGAGAAATTTCTAAACATGGCTTGGGAGAGGTGATGGTTTGTGACAAACATCTAAATCTCCTCTCCCTTGGCATAAACTTGGCCGATCCATGGAATTTTTCTGGCAATCTTTTGAAGCATGAAATTGAGCTAGTGAGCAATTCAAGGTGTCTAAAAATGTGCGAGATACCTCGTCTCCACCAACATCCTCGTGGCCTTGCAGTTTTTTTCATTATCCTTGATGACTTGGATAACGTTTTGAGGCCCCACCTTCTCAGTGGATTTAATGAGGATGTTGGTAACAAACACCCCATTCTTCACACATCCCTCACAATCAACGACCTTTAAAAACATTGCCCCTTTAGGGCACATTGTAACCACATTGATAAGAGGCCTATTGCTTGCATCTTTCTATCCATCAAAAATGATGGAGACCCCTGTTTCGCCCATGAATCCCTAACCAACTTCAATGAATTGTCAACATATTGTTTCTCCTTGGCCAATAGGGTGGTGCAAACTTTTTCATACCTTGGCCCTTGGTAACCTTTTGGGGCCTCATTCACTACTCTTATCATTTCCTTCCAATATGGTGACCTAACCACATTAAAGGACAATCCATTGTTGTACAAGCATTGAGCAATATCCTCATCCGTAAGATCTGTCGTCTCATTTTGAAAAGACCTCTCCAAGGGCCGTTTTGTTCTCTTGCTTGAAAGAGTATCTGCATCTGTGTGGGGGTGATGGCAAAATGGATGTCTTGCGGCCACCTTAGTAGATCCACTAGCATTAGGTGGGGCCATTGGTGGTGTCCTTGATCCTGTCCCTTTCTTTAGCAAAGGGTGATCCATTTTCATGGCGTAGGCAATTTGCTTCCTCTCGCTCCTTGATAAATTCAAGATTTTGTGTTTTTCACATTGAGACAAGTTGTCCCCTGTTACATCCTTTGATACACCTCTTAGGTATGTGACATAGGTAGGCCTTCACTCGACTATATGAACTATGGTGCATAACATTGCACTAGTTGCATCTCCATTTAGTCCCCCACCACCGGAACCAAACTTAAAACTGTCACATGTCTCCAAAGTGGTGGTTGGTCATCATGTTGAAAGTGAAATTGGTCATGACTCATTGACATTGTGATTGTAAAAATGTAGCTCCAAGTTAAAGAAATATGTAAACTTTCACAGAAAAAAATAGAAACCTATGACTTGGTGAAAAACAAAAAAAAAGTTCAAGATTCAACAACTTACCCTGACAGTGAATGGGCTCCTCAATCACTTAAGGAGTTTGATTGCAATGAAGTTTGATGAAGCTTCAACCGTGCATGAGCAATGGAAAGTAAGTATGCAAAGAGAAAAAGAGTGAATAGTTTTTGCATTTGTGTTTTATGTTCTGTCTTTTGTGGTCCTATTTTTTAGTTTTTGTGTTTGAGTTACATTTTAGGGTTAGAATTAGTTTTTAATTATTAATTTTTGTTTTTTTATGTTGACTTTTGATTAAAAAAGCAACAAAATATTAAAAACATCTGTTTTAAACTCTAGGTACCCCTTCAAGACATCCAATGTACGTCTTGGACATCTTGGTACATTCACGTATGTTGGCAGACCTACCTAGGTGTTCCCTTACGTCTAGGACGTACCCAAGGGGCACCGTACTCATACCATGTCTTTGGGTACATACCAGTTGGGTTTGAGGTTAAGGGGGATATACCGCCTACGTATAAGGAATTCTAGGAGGTATTTTAGCAGTCAAAGGTATACTTCCTAAGAGAGAAGTTTAACATGAAATGTAATTGTTTCTGTAATGTCCCTTTTTAGGGGGACTCAGAAATGACCAAAAGCTGAGATGTAAACTAAAAAATCAGATTAGGGAGCTACTGTAGATGGCTGATATAAACCCTGCAATCTGCAAATTAGGTCCTTCCTAGGGCAGTGACTTCCTTGAAGGAGTTAATCCCCTCAAAGGTGGGTTTAACCTTGCTAACACTTCAAATTTTATGTCAAATTTATTTGGAAACCCTCAACAAACACAATCAGCTGTTAGAAATCAGAATTGAGCTTGAAAATAATTAATTTTGAAACCCTTAACCAACGAACTTCAACAAGCTTGGAAAAATAGTAAAACACCTCCAAAATTCACGAAACTCAAGATCTTGGCTTTTAAAAATATGGAGAACAAGATAATAAATTCAGATTTACCAAATCATCATCAACCCATACCAATTAGTACCTCCTAGTGGGTCGCTCCACTTTAAATAAATAGATTCTTGATCTGTATAAATAAATCATACAAGGAAATCATAATTTATTGCTTTCCAAACCAACTTGCATGCATAAATCCTTATGGAAGGGTTTTCATTCTCCACAAGTCCGTCCTTGAGAAAGGTCCTCAATCACTCGGGTTTTGTCATTGAGAAAGGTAGATAAGGTGCTTCATAAGCAAACCTTAACCAAGATATGAAAATTCACCAAAACTTGATTCAATAATGACCAAACGACCTCCTTATATAGCTACAAGAAGTGCTTTACAATTTAAAAATGATGTCCGACCCCTTCGAGTAAGTGCTTTTAATTATTTAGCTGGTATTTGGAGCCTACATGCCTTTATTTCCCAACCACTTAAGTCATTCTATAGAGCGCTAGGCTTCCCAATAGGATACATGACAATAAATAAAATAACTACCGAACAACAATAAAAATATAATCCAGATCTTCCCCTTGATTTCCTCCTTAAACCCATAGGGAGAAGAAGGGGTTAAGGTCTTCTAAAATCAGCCTTCAAAAAGGACATGGCATTTCCTCATTGCATTTTACCAAATATTGGTTTATATAGACAATCAGTTTTAGAGAGTAATGAAGTTAAATGGAAACTCCGAGAGCTCAATGAGCAAGGAGTAATTTGCTGAAGCAGTTCCCCTTGTGCTTCATATATTGTTTTTCATATTCAACACCTTGTCTCTTTGCATTGAGGCTTTCAAATTGTGCAAATCAGGGCGATGAGGTATTGCAGAGCAGAGAAGTGTAGGAGGGATAAATATCCATTCCATAGTGGAATTGCACTTGTTCTCGCTCATTGAGAGCCATAGCTCTATTGTGTTTTGCTTCTTAAGTTCAATAGAAGCCAAAAAGCTAGAGACTTCCCGCTTTGGGTTTCTCCAAAATTGTGCGGATGTTTTATGGCATGGCTTTCCTTTAACGTTTTTTGTGCTGTTTCATTTATTTCATGTAATTTCTTCTAGGTTTAAAATGCTTTCTAGTATCATACTTAGAATTTGCATGAAGAACTAATTTAGCTGTAATCTATCTTGATTGGAAGTGGGTTTATAGATCATGGTTGCACAAATCAACATATTTAACTCATGAATGGACTTCAGCTGCTTCTCTATCCACTTAAACACCAATCGTTTCATGGTCAACACATAAGTGACATGAAACTTGCAAAGAGGTTTTGGTAGATCTCTTATAGTATCCCACATAATCCGTGAAGGACTTGATAGTATTGAATGTAGGTAGAACGACTTACACACTCACTCCAACCTACATGAATAACACAAACTTTGTTACCCTTTACCTTTGTTTTATCTTGTTTGAGGTTAGTGAGGAACTCTTCAATCAACGGTTTTTAATAACCCTGGAACTTCTTCATGAACTCTAACCATCCCACCTGTTCTAATATTGCCGCCACCTCCTTGTCTTGCAGCACAATTGAAGCAGATTCAGGTTCAAAAAACTTCTTTTGTCCCATTTTCCAGCAACCAAGTGTTCTGGCAAATAGTTTGAAGTAGGGTTTGGGTTTCTTCTTCTTGCTTCGGAGTTTTGAAGTGAGTCGGCGTGGGGAGGATAGTCTTTATAGCATTTCAAACAATTTATTGCTATAAAGCCGACATGACCTCATTTCTTGCCTCTATCTCCTTTCTGTTTTTTATCCATTCTTTTGCATCAGATTTGCCTTGAAAAGTCTTACTTGGCAGCCCAACATTTGGTTCCTTTTGCTTAGTAGTGGAAGTAGTTATTGGTTGTCCAAAAGACCTCTTTGGGTGCCCCAAATGTGCTGTCCGTAAGGTACAGTTCACTTGTGTCCAAACTGCAGATTTTTGCCTTTAGGGACTGAACTTTCCAAGTCCAATGACTTCTTAACAACTCCTTGTAGAGATGGAGGACTGAAGGCTTTGACTAGGCCTCTTAGTGGCTCTCCAAGACCTTCAATAAACAACAACACAAGTCTTCTCTCACTGATATCTGGTACCATCACTGCAAGTCTCTGGAAATCTGAAATATACTTGTCCAAAGATCCTTCTTGCTTGAGTTGAGCTAACTCTCTGAAATGCATCTCTGGATTTGTTCTATCAAACCTCTTAGTCAAACCTTGACTGAATTCTTCAATGGTGGTGATGGAACCATGCCCTTGTGTGATCAATCCATGGTACCACCATTCATGTGCAACTCCCTCCAAATGCAAAGTTGCAAATTTGAGGGCTTCTTCCTCATACATTGGATTCAATGAAAGATATGTATCTAATTTTTGTAACCAAGCTCTAGTTGAACATTTATTTGAACCATCATAAGAAGGAAGAGTTACCTTACCCAACCTTTGTTGTATGTCTCTTCTCGGTGGCTCTGTTGAACTCTTCTATTTTTGTTTGTGCCCTTGCTATTCTTCACTTGACAGAAGTCCCTGAAAGACAACATCTCTCTCACTCTAAAACTGAGTGTTGCATATTCTTCACCCCATGCCTCTATGTCTTCAACATCGCTAGGAGTATCTACCTCAATCGGTTGTTCCTCTCTTTGAAGAAACTTGGCTTTGAATATTTGAGGTGGAGGCCTGATGGATGTCTTTGTCGGTTCAGTTGAGCTTCCTTCACCATTGTTGGTGGCACCTTGGTTACCTGATATATTATGCCCATGTAGAGCCTTTGCCAAGTCCATGATTGAGCCTGTCAATGCATCACACATTTCCCTTTGAGATTCCCTCAACACATGTTGCATTTCTCTTTGGCTTTCCCTTTGAGATTCTCTTAGAGTCTGCTGCAATTCTCTTTGGCTCCTGTAATCACTTCATGCATATAACTTAGTTCATCTCGTAGGAGGCCTCCGATCACACTTATCCATTGTTTCTTTCTTTGGAGTATTCCTTCTTTGATAGACTATAGGCGATTTTCTCGGTTGCATTCAGGTTTGATTTCCTCCTTCACAGGTTGGGAGAATCACCGCTTTGATACCACTGTAATGTCCCCAAATGGAAAATTTTTGCCCCCAAACGAAACAACAATTCTGATCTAAAATAGTAAATTATAGAACATATGTTTGACAAAATGTTGCAGATCTGAATTTTATATGGAAAATACGACTTGTTATAGGAGTGAAAATCCACAAAAACCTACGTTGCCGAAACGGCACCCTAGGGCACTGGGAGCGGGTACGGGAGCGGCGGCGGGAGCAGGGAAGGAGTGGTGAGGGGCCTGCGGAAACGGCTGGGTACGGCACAGGGCATACCTGTTCGTTTCTACAAGCCCCTTGCCGCTTCCTGCCCGCTCCCGCCGCCAAAAAACAATTTTTTTAATTTGTTTTTTATTTTTTTAATTCTATAAAAGGTATAGTTTAAATTTAATATATCATTACAGAAGAAATTACAGTTTTCACAGCACCATTATTCTACAGAAGGTATATTTTAAATTTAATATATCATTAGAGCATAAATTATAGTTTTCACAACGCCATTATTCTACATAAGGTATATGTTAAATTTAATGTATCATTACAGCAGAAATTACAGTTTTCAAAGACCATTATTCTATAGAAGGTATATTTTAAATTTAATATATCATTACAGCAGAAATTGCAGTTTTCGCAGCACCATTATTCTAAAGAAGGTATATGTTACAAGCCATCATAAACATGGATAAAAATAGAATGTATGTTATAAATCATAAATGTAATAAACACCTCAACTAGATATGGTAGGAACAATTGAAATTATGAATGTATGAGTAGTTTGTTGTGGCTATTTAGCTTGTTTTGTTTTTCATCTCTCTCACTCTAAAACTGAGTGCTGCATATTTTTCACCCCATGCCTCTATGTCTTCAACATCGCTAGGAGTATCTACCTCAATCGGTTGTTCCTCTCTTTGAAGAAACTTGGCTTTGAATATTTGAGGTGGAGGCTTGATGGATGTCTTTATCGGTTCAGATGGGCTTCCTTTACCATTTTTGGTCGCACCTTGGTTACCTGATATATTATGCCCATGGAGAGCTTTAGCCAAGTCTAGGATTCACCTCGCGAATGCATCACACATTTTCCTTTGAGATTCCCTCAACACATGTTACATTTCTCTTTGGCTTTCCCTTTGAGATTCTCTTAGAGTCTGCCGCAATTTTATTTGGCTCCTTGTAATCACTTCATGCATATAGCTTAGTTCATCTGTAGGAGGCCTTTGATCACACTTATCCATTGTTCCTTTCTTCGGAGTATTCCTTCTTTGATAGACTATAGGCGATTTTCTAAGTTGCATTCAGGTTTGATTTCCTCCTTCACAGGTTGGGAGAATCACTGCTTTGATACCATTGTAATGTCCCCAAATGGAAAATTTTTGCCCCCAAACAGAACAACAATTCTGATCTAAAATAGTAAATTATAGAACATATGTTTGACAAAATATTGCAGATCTGAATTTTATATGGAAAATGCGACTTGCTCTAGGAGTGAAAATCCACAAAAACCTAGGTTTAAAACGGCACCCTGTGGCACCGGGAGTGCAGGAGCAGCGACGGAGCAGTAAGGAGTGGTGTGGGGGCTGCGGGAACGGCCGGGTACGACATGTGCCATACCCGTCCGTTTCGCAAGCCCCTCGCTTCGCTCTCCGCCCGCTTCCGCCGCCAAAAACAGCTTTTTTAATTTGTTTTTTATTTTTTTAATTCTATAAAAGGTATAGTTTATATTTAATATATCATTACGTAAGAAATTACAATTTTCATAGCGCCATTATTCTACGAAGGTATAATTTAAATTTAATATATCATTAGAGCAAAATTATAGTTTTCACAACACCATTATTCTACATAAGGTGTATGTTAAATTTAATGTATCATTACAGCAGAAATTACAGTTTTCACAACACCATTATTCTCTGAAGGTATATTTTAAATTTAATATATCATTACGAGAAAAATTGCGCAGAAAGACCATTATTCTATAAGAAGGTATATGTTACAAGCCATCATAAACATGGATAAAAATAGCATGTATGTTATAAATCATAAATGTAATAAACACCTCAACTAGATATGGTAGGGACAATTGAAATTATGAATGTATGAGTAGTTTGTTGTGGCTATTTAGCTTGTTTTGTTTTTCATATGCATAATATGTGGTCAATTTTTTTTTTTTGATGATTAAACGCTTTTGACCGGAGCTATGAACCGGAGGGCGAGGCCCCAACCATACAAAGAGAAGAAAAGAGAAGAAGAAGAAGAAGGGAGAAGGGTGGGCTGAAAACAACCAACCGGAAGAAGGGAGGAGGAAGGAGAAAGAAGAAACAATGTCGGCAAGAACCGACATCGGGAAGAACAGAGAGAAGGGAAGAGACCAAAGAACGCCGAATAAACAACGCCACCAGAGGCAAAACCAAAAGATCAATGGTACTGAGTACCCGCACGGAGATTTGCTTCCCGAAGAAGAAGACTGAACGCATCGCCAACACGATCTTTGAGCTCGTTCCACTTGTTTCTATTGTGTTCTGCCTTTTTGCCTATTTAGGAGCAACTTTGTTGGACCCTAGACACGTGGAGGGCCTGCGCTCGTTTGGGGACCTGCCTTTGGATTTTACCTTTGAAGTTGTGGCATTGATGAGGCATGTGGAGGCTTCCACTGGCTCTTCCCATGCTTAGAATTTTCAACGGCCAGTGCAACTTTCTCGGGCTCTGACCACGTGGAGAGCCTTGCGCTCATTTGGGAATCTTTCTTTCTGTTTGTTTCTATTGTGTTCTACCTTTTCCGCCTATTTAGGAGCAACTTGTTGGACCCTAGACACGTGGAGGGCCTGCGCTCGTTTGGGGACCTACCTTTGGATTTTACCTTTGAAGTTGCATTGATGAGGCACGTGGAGGCTTCTGTTGGCTCTTCCCATGCTTAGACTTTTCAACGGCCGGTGCAACTTTCTCAGGCTTTGACCACGTGGAGAGCCTGCGCTTGTTTGGGAATCTTTCTTTTAAGCATCATACCAAAAGTGCGCCGAAGAGACACGTGGAGGCTTCCGTTGGCCTTTTTATACTTAGCCGATTTGGGCCTCGAGTGAACAAATAAGCGCTTTAGCTTCGAGGAGGGACGAGTATCAGAAGACTTCAGAGAGACGGTGGCAATCAATTTCAGCCATCGTGGCCTCTTCCGAAACTCGCAACGCAGATAAACAAAGGGGAAGCCCAAAAACGCCATAGTCGGAGGACGGGAGACCATATTGCCGAGCGAAGCCGAAGCTAATGACTAAAAAAGAAATGCTTGCACGGGGGAGTTGTGCGTCATTTCTGCAGGGAAGCAAACCGCTCGTGTGAAATGATAGAAGGGAGCCCTCGCCACACCTTTGCGTCACTAGAAATTTTAATGGCTGCAGGATAATCAATCGCTTGGTTGGCAAGAAGATCTGCAACATTATTAGCTTCTCGAAAAACATGTGTGATGTGCCAACTGCTAAGTTTCCCGAGCCAATAGAGGATGTTGGAAATGAATGGGTTGAGTTTCCAAGAGGGGGCCGACCCTTTAGCAATGGCCTGTATGATGATTTGGGAGTCCCCTTCGATGAAAAGTGAGTCACAACCAGAGTGGATGGCTAGTTTAACACCTTCCAGGAGCGCTTGAGCTTCAACCATATGCACGTACAGTCCCGAAGGGGGAAAGAGCCAGCTGAAATAAGGAAACCTTTATCGCTTTTGAGGATGTAGCCGACACCTGATTTACCAGGGTTACCCTGAGGCCCCATCAAAATTCAATTTCCAAGAGCCCAAAGGGGGAGGTCGCCATTTAACACTCCTTTTCAGAAATTTCTCCACTTGGGAAAGGCCACGTTTGACGATGGAACCGAAGCTGGGGATTTTAATGAGGGGCCAAGATTTCCTGATGACAACATCACACGAGGAGAAAAGAGGATTATTATGGCTATTTTTACTAACTTTTTTAGAGATGGCCGCTTCTAATTTGACAAGAAAACCGGCAATTCAGAAGACTGCTCACGGAAAAGACACAAGTTACGCTCCCACCAAATGTGCCAAATTAGGAAGAAAGGAGCTATGGCCCAAATAGAACTGAGGGAGCTCTCTTGTCCCATCTTGGGCCAAGAAAGGAGAGTATCAATGATATTGTTACACGGAGCCCAAGCTAAATTAAGCTTAGCTAAAAGCCAGTTCCAGCTCTCGGAAGCAAAAGTGCAGAAAAGGAGAAGATGATCAATATCCTCCTCAGCTTCCCCACAAAGAACACATTTAGAAGGACCAGAAAATCCCCAAGATCTTCTATGCAGCTGAGTGAGGATTTTCCTTTTAAGAACAAGCCAGCCGAACAATGCTACTTTGGGTAAGATGGAGGGATTCCAGCAGTCCGTAGGAATAGCAAGACCTTTACCAGACATGGAAATAAGCTTTGCATAACCTGCTTTCATAGAATAGGAACCTCGTAGAAGCACCAAGCCAAATTAAATGATCCTCGCTATCTTTAAAGGAAGCAGTTCTGGACAAAAGAGCCTCCATGAAAGAGGATGTCTCGAGAGGGGAAGCGCAAGGGTGGCGATATCCTTCCAAAGCCAAGAAGGCGAGCCATCATGATGTCTGTGACCATAATCAGCAACAGAGTTGCCCCAAGAGGCCCTAGAAACATTCATAATTCTATTGAGATTGGGAATAAGATTCAAAGGCGGATGTCCATTCCAACTATCCTCCCAAAAATCAAGTCAACCTACCATTGTTGACCTGCCAGGAAACCGAGTCCGCGATCAGAAATCTGCAGTTGCAAATGAAGTTCCAAATGTGGGACCCTTTGGGGAGTTCAGTACTAGAGAGCAAAAGTTCAGGACGGCCAACCTCCAGATATTTATGGGAGAGCACTTGAAAAACCAACCTCTTGGCATCCGATAAAAAGTTCCAAACAAGTTTTGCACCTAGAGCAGAGTTTTGAAGAGTGAGGTCCATTATTCCCAAACCGCCTAAGGATTTGGGAAGTTTGACAGTTTCCCAATTGACCAAGTGAAATTTTCTATCTTCGTTGTTCCCCTGCCACAAAAAGGATCGGACGATCTTTTCAATTTTTTTAGGACTGATTTGGGGATCAACAAAACCGAGAGCATGTAGATTGGGAGAGCTAGGAGGACAAAATTGATCAGAAGAGCTCTGCCAGCCAGAGACAACCATTTTCCTTTCCAAGAATGCAATCTCGACGAGAGAGAATTGAGGAGATCATCCCAGAGATTAGCCTTACCTTTACCATAAAAAGGGAATACCCAGATATTTTTGAGGAAGGGCACCCGCCGCAAAACTCAGAGTTTCCTTGATTCTGCGCTGCAAACGAGGAGAGACATTGAAAAAGAAGATAACAGATTTATGAAAGTTGATTACTGACTAGCGCGAGCGAATAAGAATTCAGAATATAGGATAGGTTGTGAGCTTCCGGGATAGAAGCTTGGCCGAAAAGAAAGGTGTCATCTGCGAACTGCTGGTGCGAAAGGGGAGGCAGATTGGTGGTGATGGAGATACCCGTAAGGGAACCATCACTAATCGCCGATTTGATACCACGACTCAAAGCTTCAACGACAAGGAGAAAGAGAAACGAAGAAAGAGGGTCCCCTTGCCTTAAACCCCTGCAGCTACTAAAGAAACCTTCCATGAACCATTAACCAGAATGGAGAAGCTCGGAGAAGAAATGCAGTTGAAGACCCAATTGCAGAAATGGATACTGAAACCCATAGCTTGAAGAGATTTAAGAAGGAACCTCCAATTGATGCGATCGTAGGCTTTACTAAAGTCCAATTTAATCATCATGCCTGAGCGAGGAAGAGTGAAGAGTATGAATTAACTCATGCGAGATGATGATACCATCTGCGATGGATCTCCCAGGAATGAACCCACTCTGTTCATGTGCAACAAGTTTATGAAGAAGGGGGCTCATTCTGGAAGCTATGGCTTTTGAAATAATTTTATACGAAGTGTTGCACAAGGATATGGGCCGAAAGTCATCCAATTTCTTAGCCGGAGACTTTTTAGGAAACATGCAAATTAAGGTGTGATTCAAGGCTCCAAGGATCTTACCAGAGCGACGAGATTCCTCCACGGCGAGCCAGACGTTGTCTCCAATGATATCCCAAAAATCTTGGAAAAAGGAAGCAGGAAAGCCATCCGGACCGGGGGCTTTGTCCCTTTGCATAGAGAAAACAATCAATCGAACCTCCTCCTTGGAAAAGGGGGAAAGGAGCTTATCATTGTCATCGACATCAATCAACTTTGGAATCTGTGCTAAGAATGGAAGCTGAGCGTCCAAAGAGGAGACACTGTCACCATTCAAAAGTTTTTGGAAGTGAGACACAGACTCAACTTTAATCTGGGATTGGGAGGAAATCAACGAATTGTCCTCCAAAGATCGGAGGAGATGTAGTTAACATTTCTTCTGGCTTTAACCGAGGCATGGAAGAATTTAGTGTTTTTGTCCCCATCAGCCAGCCAGACTTCACACGACTTTTGTCTCCAAAAGGTTTCTTCTTTTAAAAGGAGGTCACCCAATTCACTAAGCAGAGATTTTTCTTTGAGAAAGTCATCCTGATGCATACCGAATCTAAAAACTTGATTCATTGAGGGTTCGGATTTCATTCTCAACTCTTAATTTTTCTTGAAAAATGTTTTTGAAGTTGGAGGAGTTCCATTCGGTCAGATGAGCTTTGAGCAAAGAAAGTTTTTTAGACAGGATAAACATCCATGTCCTTGACACCATTGAGGAAGCCCACCAAGTTTTAATAAGAGACCGGAGGGAGGGATCCTGCATCCACATGGCCTCGAATTTGAAGGGGGAACGACGAGGTAGAAGGTCGAAAGAGATGTTGAGAGATAAAGGAAAGTGATCAGAACCGGAAAGAGGATTGACAGAACATTTGAGAAGGAAATTATGTTGAAGCCATTCTTCAGAAATCAAAAATCATGTCAAGTCGAACAGCCATAGAGCTAAACCCAAGGCACCGATTGTTCCAAGTGAACCAACCTGAGTAGGGTTCCACATCAACTAACTTAGCAGAATCCACGAAGGTGACAAAGTCACCGAGAGCGTCGCTGCCACTGAACACCTCCCCGTTTGTCTCGTGTGAAAGAGTGGCATTGAAATCCCCTGCAACAATGATCTTAGAGTCCAGGCGGAGTCAAGCACATCCTGAATTTTAGACCAGGTTTCCCATTTTTTGATGGGATTATTTGGTCCATACACGTTGCAGAGAAAAAGATTCGTCCGAATGCTTCAGGAAAACCTTGCACCAAAGAAAGTTAGGATTGTCAGAGAGAAGCTCAACACCGCAGCTACTGGTCTTCCATAGAACACCTAAACCACCTGAGGCACCAACAAAATCAACAAAGCAACCTTCCCAACCTTTCCATTTGCGAAACCAGCCATTCATACAATCCACTTTTGACATTTTTGTTTCTTGAATCATACAAATAGAAGCATCCAAATCTGCAAGCATAGCGTCTAAGAAGACGCTGTTTGTTAGGGGCGTTGAGTCCCCTAACGTTCCACGAGAATAAAATCATCTTTTCTTTAGAGAGGATGCGCCTCTCCTACTTGAAGATGGGAAAAAAGAGCGAAGTTGCAGTTGTCGGCCGGCAGCGACCTCCTTAAGGGATTGAGAGTCTTTGGAGGGACGTCCTGGAGGAGTTTTCGGGCCCAAGTCAATATTGAGAATGGCTGGAGTCGGAAGAATGGGGCTCTGCCTATCGGTTTCAATGGGGAATAACTCAGTTTCCTCTTCCAGAACATTGCAAGACTCCCCAGGAACACCTTCTTTGGAGGAAATCATATCCTCCTTCTCATTGACCCACTTTTCTAGAGAAACCGCATCCGCACCAAGCCCCAAAGCGATGCCCTCATGGAATAAGGAAAGAATACGAGTAGAGTCTTGAACCACTGACATTGTTTCTTTGACCAGAGAGATGGTGCTTGGGTCGAGATCCAAAGGTTTCAAATCAAGTGCTTTACCAGAGGAGGCCTGTTCAGTAGAAGAGACCTTTATGGGGGGCCGGGGGTCGGAGACCTGCAGAACTGCAGGCTGGACAAGCTTTTTTTTCCAGACAGCCGCACTAGAAGCGGAGGGGTTTTTACACACTTTTTGGTAATGACCCGGCTGTTTGCAGCGGAAGCAACAGTTAGAGACCGCCTCGTAGTCCACTTTCTGTACCCATTCCCCACGGGGAAGAGATAACAATAAACTCTTGAAGTTTCTTAGAAGAATCGATAGAAATACAGATCCTGGCAAAGGAAGAGAGAGTGCCTTCCAGAGTAACCGGATCTATGCGAATAACACGACCCAGGCTAGAGCAAATTTTAGTAAGGGTATTCGGAGACCAAAACTCGCTAGGGAGAGAGTACAATCAATCCATACATGGATGCCTTCCATATCAACTTGTTCTGGATCGAAGTGGGCGGACCACTCACGTAGGTGAATCCTAGATTCTGTGAAGAGGAAGTCTTTCCTTGCCAAAGAATCATCCCTTTGCGCTTCACTCTGGAAAATCACCAAGAAGAAACCTTTATCCAAGAACCGAATACGAAGACCACTTCCCCATTGGATGTCGCACCAGCTACGAATGCCCTCAATCGTCAAAGCGACGACCCACAAATTTGGCTATTATAGCTCTTTTACCAAGAAGGGAAATCGAGAAGCATGGTCAACCGAGTCTTCCAGAGAAACAGAAACAAACTCCGACTGAACAGGGTTGGTTTGGACCGAGGCACTTCCATTTCTTCCTTCGAGATCTCTAGCCGAGTCAACGGTTCTGGGTCCCAGATGTTTCTGAAGAGCTTGCGACAGTCCATGGCCCGCAGAAGATTTCTTCACACCCACCGAGTCATGACAGAAACGGACAAATGGTCGTTGCAACGTTTGAAATTTGAAAAAAATGACCGTTCTGAACCAATACCCTGTCGCCTTCCATCCATCGCACCCTTGGAAAATTATCGTGATTAATATGTGGTCAATTCTTATTTAGAAGGCTGAAATTTATATATTTTTTAATTTTAATATATTTTTGTACTGCCGTATCCAAGCCCAATTTTTTTTTTTTTTTGCCGTTTCCGTGTATGGATACTCGCACTGCTCCCGTATCCAAAACGATCGGCTACTTAGACAAAAACTGAAGTAAAACAACTCAATTCTTTACCCAAATAGATCAACAATTTTAATAAGGACAAAAACATTAGAAAAATACCAAATTGTTGATCAATAATAGGCTGAAATTTATTTATAAAATCTGCAGACAGACAGGTTCAGACTTAGCTGAAAATGGAGCTTCCCAAGCCCAAAAAAGATCTTTCTTAGCTGATCTTGGCCTCTAAAAATCTGATCATAATACAAAAAATTAGATTGGATTCAAACGTGCCCTAGATCATGTAGAAACACCCACAAGGTAGGTCGCACCACTCTTAGAAAGATGGGATAAAAAGATAGAACTCAAAAACAATCTTCTATCTTCAAACCCTAGTTGGAATCAACACAAATCTGCAACTCTAACCTTCAACACTGCTGATCTTCAATGGAAAACACAAGGGAAGAAGAGTTTTCATTCTTCTTCCAAGGCTAAAGACGGTTTTCGTCCTCTAAAGCAGAACTACAAAGGGTTTTTGTCCTTTGAAGTTGAAATGGAAAGCATGCAAGTTATACCAATATTCAGAAAATTATGAGATGTAAAAAGATGTCCTCTCTAATGCATGGCGACTTGCTTTTATAAGTTGTCTTGGCCTTTTAGCCACCCAAAACAACCAATCAGCTCCTTTTGCCTCATTTAATGTTTTCCACTTGCTTTATTTCATCCCCCTATGGGTCACATTTTTCCTCTAGGGAAAAATAAAACATAAAGTTACTTTTTCTTTTTCTTTTTCTATTTTGTCACTAATAAATTAATTAAAGTGCTTATGATAAAATTTTATTATGCACTTTAAAATTAATTAATTAGGACTTAGTTTCCCTTTTTCTCATCCTTAGTTGTCGGGAAACAAAAAATAGGCTAAGGGTCTTCGACTTGTTATTTTTGAGAAAAGAGAAATTTCATAAGCACACTTGATCTGAAAGTAATCTTTGGGAATTGAGATGTCTAGGTGCTTCACCTCTTAGCATCACTTAGATGTGATGATTACCAAGTGGACACCATTCAAGCTTGTGAGAGATGGGTTCTTGTGAACCACTACTCGTGAGTTGTGAAATATGGGTCAATGTAGATTGGCTTGAATTTACGCACCTGAATCTTGAAAAGTCAAATCTCGACTCCTACTCGACATCCTCAGCACTTTCATCCGCACCACTATATGAATCTTGTTTGGATCTGTCTTCAATCTAGATTGATAGACAACCTGATTTGACAACTTTCCATGTGGGACCATAAATGAACACTCTTGTGTTGGACCACGATTGCCGTTAGACCAAAACCCACAGGTGTTAGTCTCCGCTACAATCGCCAGAGTTAGGATCTACGAGAGGCGGTTAGTCCATGTCATGAAACTCACGGGAGCGCTGGACACACATGCCAACAATCTCCCCCTCAGCGTTACCCGAGTGAGTTTCGAACTCGAGACTTGTCGCTTTGATACCATTTGTTGGACCACGATTGTCGTTAGACCAAAACCCACAGGTGTTAGTCTCCGCTACCATCGCCAGAGTTAGGATCTATGAGAGGCGGTTAGTCCATGTCACGAAACTCACGGGAGCGTTGGATACACATGCCAACATCCTAGGAATTGTAAATGGACAAATCAATGAGGAAAATTTTAAAGTTCCTTGTCAACTTACCGAATATGTGCAAGATGATCTGTTGTAACGTTGCAAGTAAGTTACGCCATTCGAGTGTGTAATGTCCCTTTTCGGGGCTCAGAAATGCCAAAAAGCTCCGAAGGGTTTATCTTACAAATCTGGAAATTAAACCCTTCCTAGGGCAGCGACCTGATTTGGGGTTTCAAACCCACTTTTGTGCCTTCAAAACCCTTCAAATTAGCTCCACTTAATTCTCTAAAATTATTATATATCACCAACAATCATCTCATGTAAGAAAACTGATTTTTAATGCCCTAGATATGGAGATATGAATTTCACGAAACCCTTGTCTGCAACGTTATTTTAAAAATTCATAACTCAACTTAGGAAGCACCAAAAATCATGAAACTCAAGATATTGGCCTTATAAATTATGAAGAATAAGCTGGTAATTTCAGATTTATCAAATTAGTATCACACATACCAAAATTCCATAGTCAATGCAAATGTAGATGTTTGTTAGGCTCTTTCATATTATGCCTGCATCAAGTATTGTCTCTATATCTGCTTGCACATGTTTGGTGCATTTGGAGTTCATTCTATACGATCTTCTTCATACTTGTTGTGCACCCAAGACCAAAGTACTTATGAGAACACAAATGTTGGGTGACACCCTCTTCAAATCTTTGTAGGTCCATGCAAATACACGTGCTCAAGAAAGATCTTTAAAAATGCAACCTTCAATACTAGGACCCAATCATCACCCATGTTTATCACTTATGATGAGTTTCCTTTAAACCCCAAAGTGATTTTAACAGTCACAAGCCCATGCTACTTTATATCTTTCATACTAGAAAACTTATGTGATGGTTCTTCATTGATTTTGATGTTCCCGACCTTATATCTAGTAAATTGTAAGAGTCCCTAGTCGAGTAGAGGAATGTTGGGCCCATGTAACCGATACCCATTCATATCTGGCCCATTATAGAGAGAATTGGCCGGGAGGCCCATAGAGAAGAAGCGAGTCATTGACTTTGCCATTGGGTGCCATAAGCCATTGATGAGTATGAGATGAGTTACCGGTAGAGCCTTGCCAATGAAGTGATTGTTCATTTATGCTTTTGGTCCTTGGACTCATCCTCCAAAGGGTAATCAAATATTCATGGATGACATCATACACCTTTACATCTCAGATTCATACCTTGAGCTTCTGGCCATCCTTTATGGTCATCCTTCTAGCCATTTATATTCATCTTGGCATTCATTGTTGGAGGCGTTCCGGGGTCTTTGGGGCTTATTTTGTAGGCCAAAGGTTAGTTTGGTCTCCATAAGCATTACCTCTGCTAATTCTCTATTTGTGTGTTCAATAATCCTAGTGGACTTCTTGGGCCTAGTCACATACTTTTACGTATTCATTGCCTCAATTTGATTCTGGCTATAGGACTTAGGGTGAGGTTTTCTTCTTTTATTTTGAAGGTGCATGCAGCTGCTTGATGAGTTATGTTTTTTGGGGACAGTAACAAAAGCAGAGTCTGCTTACACATTATATCTGCTATTTCTCTATTAGTGTCTTCAACAATCCTAGTGGTCTCGTTGGGCCTATTCATGGAATTTTTACTTATTCATTGCCTTAATTTGATGCTGATTATTTGCCTTGGGTTGAGGATTTATTCCATTATTTTGAAGATGAAATAGCTTCTAAATGAGTATGTATTTTGGGAATAGTAACAAAAGTAGAGCATGCGACTTAATGTTCATGGCTATGGATGTTTCTAGGGTTATGAAATTTCGATGCTTATGTGGAAATGTATAATACACTAAAGTTACGTTCCCACAAGATTGGTTTGGGAAATTAATAATGAATGGATGCACGATTTTTCAGTGAGGGATAGGACACAAATAAGATAAATGGTATGGGATCCTGTATTCATTTAAGAGTCCAACATTCTCAGGATACAATCAAAAGAGCCTGGCATTTTGTATCCAATAAATGAAACCACATTTTTATTATAATTTACAGAGGAACTGTCCTCGTTGGTAGAAGAGTAGATATACATGAGCTAGTTATTTTATTTGTATAAATGATGGGATCATGTCTGTTGGGAAGGGTGAAAGCCAGAGCGTCTATGATATGTGCTCTATAAGTCATCATATCCATAAAAGGCTCTACTGTCAGAGTTTAAAGGTAGTGTTTTAGATTGTCCATGATATTACAGTGCCAGTATCGTCTGTGTTAGATTTTATGCCTCTATTGGACCTCTAGGCTGTCATATTGAGTGTCTTGCATTAACTGGGAATCACTTGTAATGCCAGTGTGTGCCGTCCAAGGGAGGATTAGGGAACTGCTTTACAATCAGAGTAAAAATTTAATGGAATATCATATATTGAAATTGCAATCCATTCTGCTCTTATATTCCTTTTTTATCTCTTAAATCTATGTTGTTTTTACTGGAGTTGTGCTTGTATTGTTCATCTAAAGGAGTAACTGGAATTGGAAAAAGATTACTGGTTTAGCAGGTTTACATGCATGATTATTGACACCTTTATACTTTTTCATTTAATAACTAAGCAATATGCAGGAATCTTCTCCATCCATAAATTCTTGTGATGGTACATTTGTCACCTCTTTATATGATTTACAAAATACTCGATTTACCAGGTCTTTTATCGGCTAGAATTTGATGGTGCATCAAAAGGAAACCCTGGCAAGGCGGGAGCTGGAGCTGTGCTGCGAAGCCAAGATGGCTCAGTGGTATGATAACGTGAAACTTACTAGTAGTTTATGTCATTGGCACAATTGTCTTAGTGTTTTTGCAACATGAATGTGATAATATTCACTTATTAGTTGATTTATCATGAAAGTGTAGAAGTCTTTGATTGGATAAGGATGCTTTATAAACAGGTATATAAATTGAAAGAAGATGTGGGAATAGCGACAAATAATGCCGCTGAATATCACGCAATTATTCTGGGATTAAAAGCCGCTCTGAGTAAGGGAATTCAAAGAATTCATGTGCAGGGTGACTCAAAACTTGTTTGCATGCAGGTCTCTCTCTCATCCCTTTCTCACTCTCTAGCACCTAGACACCTTTTGTCCAGGCAGGAGTTGTTTCCATTCCTGTAAACAAATTATTCTCTCCCAGTAATTAGACATGCAATTCTTTTCCTCTCTTCCTTTCTGTCCCCGCACACATCATACATGGAAAACACAGATGATGTAGATAGACTTTGATATATTGACAAGGGAACCTTGATTCTACTAGACAATTATCATATTGCATGCAAAGAAAATAATATCTGATCCCTTTTATTATTAGCATCTACAATAAATGCTCTCTTACATGGCAATAATTGCACGTTATAAGGTTTGTCTATGGATATATTACATTCATAGTTTACTGGGGATATTCGTGAAACATTTCCACAATAAGCATCTACATTAACTAGAAATGAATTGTTCCATGCACATTACCTGTGAAAATCCATAGGACTCGTGTTCTTTGTCGAAGCTTGTACTTATGGTTTTTCCATGCTACCATTGTTGAAGCCACTATCATAAAGTACACTCTTAAAAACCTTACAATGTACAGTCTGTAAAAGCACATTCCATGTATTGTACTTGGATTTGTGATAAAAATTCAAGTGTATCTTTGGAATCAACCTTGTGCACAAAGTAACTCTATCCTGCAAAGTATGTAGCATAGAATCCATTCCCAATAATAAGACCAGCATTTCAGTTGGAGACGGTTTTGAATATTCACTTTGCTTGAGCTGTTTGATGAGCATGCTGCCAAACAAGCAAAGAATACCCCATAAATGACAGTATATGGACTACCAAGGCATTTGTTAATGTTCATATCATGTTAAGATGAAAGGGATACTCCAGCAATAATAGTTAAAGATGAATGTATTTTGTTTTTTCATTGCTTAAAGACCCAAAATGATTATCTCTGGATGATTCTCCATGGAAATTGAAGCTGGTGTGAAAATGTGATTCATTATGGGTACTCCTTGATGCTCCCCTCACTTTCTCCTTTCGAAAGGGGATGAAAATAAAACTATTGGATAAGATATTTATTGACAGTATAGCAAGATGACCTGGATTTCTTCTTTCCAGCCTCTCGCGTTATTCTAACATTTTATGCCGAATATTTCTACATATTTTTGGAGGCCTTACTATTTCTGTAATGTCCCTTTCAAGGACTGAAACTGAAAAGGGAGGAAAGCACACAAACCCCAAAATTATTAAATTCAGATTTTAGACCAGCAAACTGATTTTTATGAGAGCCGGAAATCAGCAGTCTTATTTTTATAACAGCAGTCCAAAATGAGAGAAAAATCACTCAAATCTCATTAAATAATCCAACCAAACCTAAGTAGCTGATATGGCACCCTAGGCACATGGTACCGGGCACGAAACGCACGCGGTACGGGTATGGCCCAGATACATGCCCAGAAACAGCCAAGATATGGGTATGCAGGTCCGGGTACAGCTGGCTAGGTCTGCAGATGTACCCGGTCGTAATTGGACATGCCTCGCCGTATCCTAGCCCAAAACTGTGGTTTTTTTTAATAATTGTTTTTTCTAGTTTAAATTTAATATATCATTACAGTTTTCACAGCTTTATTTTTTCTACAGAAGGTACCAAATACAAGCCATCATAAACATGGATAAAAATAGCATGTATGAGATAAATCATAAATGTAATAAACACCTCAACTAGATATGGTAGGGACAAATGAAATTATGAATTTATGAGTAGTTTGTTGTGGTTATTTAGCTTGTTTTGTTTTTCATATGCATAATATGTGGTTAATTCCTATTTAGTAGGCTGGAATTTATATATATTTTAATTTTTATATATATTTTGTACGGCCGTATCCAGGGCCAATTTTTTTTTGCCGTATCCGCATATCGGATACTCCATACCTGTACCTGCCTCCAAAATGTATCGGCTATTTAGAACCAAACTATAGATAAATATTTTAGGAAGAATTTAAGCCACTTTCAACCATGAAACTTGATCAAACACTCAACTGGAAAATTAATTAAGTACACCGGAAGTACAACTCAAAGAAATTATAAAATGAAGGGTTTCCAAACTCCAAGGTCCACAAAATATGATAGATTCCAACCTTATAAATTTTGAGGGGTCCAAATATCAAAGAAAATATGAATTATGTGCCCTAGAAGGCACCCAACAACCACTTAACCCAAGTCGCTCCCTCTAGGGAGAGCTCCAAAATGCATGCAAACCCTTGTAGATGTCTTCCTTGATGTTCTAAGTCCAAATCTGCAAGAGGTCTTCAAAAGATGTCTTCACTTCACCAAAATGGAGGGTCTCCATCCTCCACCAAGCCACAAGGATGGTTTTCGTTTTCTTTGGAAATGTCACACTAATGGATTTTTGCCTAATAGTGGAATGACAATGAGCAATCAGCCCAAAGATCAAATGTAGAGTAAATGCGCCAAAGATAGATGATGAAAATGAAGTCATAAGCCTCCTTTTATAGCCTTTGCTTGGTGCCAAAGGCCAATTAGAAAGGACCGACCTCCTTGGACTTCTTTTTATCTTTTAATTTGCCTTTAAGACTCCTCAAACCCAGTCAACCTGCCTTATTAAAGAAAACTCTAAATAAAACATTAAAAATTAATAAAAGAAAGATGAAATGGAATGCAATTTCTTCCCTTTCTCATTCATGCTTAGTTGCCATAGAAGGGGAATGGGAAGAAGTCCATTATTAGGCTCTTAAGTTGAAAAGGGGACATTACAATTTCCTTGATGTAATTGATGCAACATTGGGTACATAGTCTTAGATTCCCTCTTGGCCAAATGAGATTGCAACTATATTGGCTTTGTATTGAGACAAACTATCACATCCATTGAGAGGAGATGATCTAAAGGATTAGCACTCTTCATTAGGTGGATAGTAATTCAACTTCTCATTATATTGGCTCTGATCGACGCAAATTATCATATCTCTTCGAGGTGAGGATGGAAAGGATTTTGACTCTTCATAAGGTGGGCATTAATTCAGCTTTACAAATGTTTGCTCCATTAGAAGTTTAGAGAGGATTTATTGTCTTTTCAATGATTCCAGCGAATCCTCTACTTTCTTCTAGTGTCATGACTAGAGAGGCCCCACTCATATTTTGGTGAAATTACGATCCTCGGGTGTCGGTCTTTGTGGGGTCTTAATAGACATGTTAGACTGATTATATGTATATTTCGCAATCTTACTCGGTGGGAGTGCCGAGGTTTGGGCAGCTTTAGCTAAAAACCAACAAAAAAGTAAGATTCATCATCCATATACTTTCTCCTCAAAAGCTAGCTCTTCAAAGCCTCACTCCCAACACAACCAAGGAAAAATATCACTTACACTCCATCCGATCTTATCCCAATCCACTTGAGGTTTTGGGAACCCAAAGGCTAACCCACTTGTAACTAGAACAAATAGAGTGGAAACCATCTCCGATGGCATGGTGGATGGAGGAAAAATACTGTTCTCAAATCAAATCAAGCTGAAAGGTCAATCATGTTAATCCAAATACTTAATGGATCAGTGGATCTCAGGGAAGTTAATGCTCCTCAACACAACAGAAACAAAAATGCCAACCAAACATCAATGTTTCTACTAGCTTAGAGTCTCTCTAGGAGGGCATGTTACCCTCAATAGTGCCATTTAATACAAATCCTCTCTTGGAATATGATGGGTTTGGGCGTCTCCAATAAACATTAGCTTTTGTGAAACGAAATTCATTTTGAGATAATGTAAGTCTTCATTATGATGAGTGTTTGAGATGAATATTTTTGGATTCATCATGTCAATACAAGGCAAGACTTGGCAAAGGGCTGCACACAAATGGAAGGTGTTGACTATGAAGAGACCTTTTCTCCCACAACCAAGATAAAGATTATTAGAATTGTCATTGCTATGGAAACACAATTTGGTGGAAAGTCCATCAGATGGTTATGAAAAAGGGCTTCTTGAATGGAGATCTAGAAGAGGAAGTCGACATGAAACAACCAAAGGGTTTTGTCAAACCTAATCAAGAACAAAAGGTGTGTAGAGTTATCAAGTCTCTTTATGGTGTCAAGCAAGCTCCCCGAGCTTGGTACATCAAGATTGATGAGCATCTCTCACAACATGGATTCCAATGAGTCTATATGATCGAAACCTCCACCTCATAAAGCGGTGGGCGAGGTTGTGGGGTGGAGACATTATGATTATACTAGTGTATGTCAACAGTTTATGCATTGTTGGAATCTCAGTGAAGATGATTGATTCCTCAAAGAATGATCTTCAATAATCGTTTAACATTATAGACTTTGGGCTTCGCACTAATAATGTCTTGGTTTGGAGGTATGGCAAAAGGGACACATCTTCATGTCTCAAATGTAGTATGGAAGACAATGTTCGAGAAATTCTTGATGATGGATTGTAGACCGATTACAACACGCATGGAGACAAGATTTTAGCTGTCTTGATTTGATCCATCTCCACAGGTAAATGCCACTCTCTATCATCGGTTGAATGGGACCTCATTCCCTTGATCTACAAAAGAGGCCACATATTAGCTATGATGTAAGTTATCTTTCATGGTTCATGCAAAAATCAAAGGTGAGTCATTGGGAGACAACAAAGTGAATATTGAGATATATTCGAGGTACTATGGAGCAAGATATATTGATATTCAAGGTACTATGGAGCAAGATATATTGATATTCAAGGTACTATGGAGCAAGATATATTGATATTCAAGGTACTATGGAGCATGGCCTTGAATACAAGAATGATCAACTCTTCTTGATAAGATTTACGAATGTAGATCATTCAAGGGATATTGATGATAGGAAAGTTACATCTGGATTCATTTTCTTTTTAGGATCTGGTCCTATTTCATGCGGTAGCAAGAAGTAAAACTTTGTTTCTCAATCTTCCATTGAGGTATAATATCGCGCAATGGGAGAAGCTATATGTGAAGTGATATGGCCACATTGTATACTTATAGGACTTGGAGCGCCACAAAACAACTGATGATCCTATACTATAACAATCTAGGTGTTCTAAAACTTATTCGCCATCTAATGTTCCATGAGTGCACAAAACACGTTGATGTTTAGATGCACTTATACACAAACATGTTCAACAATACAACATCCAACTCCATTTTTCCTCCACTCAAGATCAATGTACAAATATCTTCACTAAGTCACTTGCATATGAGAAGCTTGAGGCATTTTGTACGTGGGCTAAGCGGGCCAATAGATTACCCTCTTTTCTCTTCTAAATAATATAATTAGGATATAAATAGAAAACTATTCTAGTGTGTACATACAAGTCAAGCTTGAAACCATGTAGTGTACGAGTCATGGATATAGAAGATGACAATTCACACTTATCAAAGGCCTAGGGTTTCAAAGCCTATGTCTAAGACAGGGACGAGGTCTTGCTAGGATCCTAAGTTGTAACAATAATGATGATAAGTGATAGCATGAAAGATATATATATATATATAGATTGGGCTGTTAAGAATAAACAAAGGAGGCATGCCAAGGATCTAAACTAGGGTTGTAAAAGCCAAGTGGCGGATAAAGGCAAGGCCAATAATAATAATTATGCAATAGACAAAAAAATATGTTACTCTATCCTAGTCTATATACATGATATATTAATCATAAATCAATCAAACCATAATATACATAAAGAACAAGGTTAGAGATACTCACCTTTGTGTAAACGCCATCGATGCATTAACCCCCTAAGGTTAGTAGCACCTCATGAAAGAGTTATTTTGAGGGACCACAAGAAGGATAGAGAGAAGATTTAAGTAAACCATAGTTGGGGATAAACCCTTGTCGTTGTAACTCCTATTCTTGAGTATCCTAGATTTAATGCTCGAAAGATATGCCTCTAAGTGTCAGTATGCAACTATACCTATACCTTTAAGAGCAGATTGGCAAGTGTAAGTAGATCGATAAGTGATGTTGTGATAATGTGAGAAATGACTACAATGATGCTCTATTTATAAGGGACAACTTGAAGTCACAAACATTCAAGCCGACAACATCAACCATGGTTGATGCACTTGGCATTTGGAAAGCTTTGCCAAATAGATCCCGAAAACATTGAAAATAAAAGAGGGGTGAACCCAAAATAGTAAAGCCATAAACCATGTGTTTAAGGTAGCAATAAAATATCCATGTGGGGGAGCAACAACTCCTAGAGAGCATGGGTAGATAAAAATAAAAACATTGGATGGTAGTCCCATCTGTTGGTGCCCAATGTTGCACATGCCATGCTTTGCTAAGGAGAAATGCGTTTTTGCCCTGTTTCTGAGAAAAACGGCTTTGGATCTTCCCATCCTTTGAATTTGATGAAAAACAACTCGTATCTGTGTTTAAATGCTTTGAGTTGTTCATTTTTTCTCCATTCTTGCACCATTTTGAGGAATCTCTAAGTTTTCCTGTGTTTTGCCCTAATTTTTCCCGTTCAAACGCCTTTTCCATTTTTTCCATTTTTCCGGCCTTTGGAGCTCGAAATTGTTCGATTTATACTTATTTTCCCTCAAAAATCCCTTGCCATGGTCGTAAATTGCTTTGAATCACTTTCCATTTGTCCTTTGATCGAAAATTTCTTCACCCACGAAGGAAAAATCGATTTTGGGCATTCTGGCAATTTTTGTGTTTTTTGACGGTCATATAGGCGTCCTTTGCCCATCAAATTTTAGCTCAAAAATCTTCTCCTACATGGTCGTTTGTGATTGGACAAGGTTCGACGGGTCTGCTTGAGTAACTTAGCATTTTTGTGTTTTTGGCAAAAGGTCTAAATTGTCCCCGCAAGTCCGCAGGCCCTTAGCCAATTAGAAGGTGACACGTGGCAGGGAAAGGTGGAGGTGCGGAAGTGCAGAGGCACAGTGGAAAAATTTCCTTTGGTGAAAAGGAGTTAAAGTATGAAATGAGAGCGCAGGCCCTCGGCCAATCAGAAGGTGACATGTGGCAGGGAAAGGCGGTGGTGCGGAGGAAATGGTGAAAATTTTCCTTTGTGGAAAATGTTGTTAAAATATAAATAAGAGCGCTGCCCCATAGCCAATCAGGTGAGGACACGTGTCCTGCGGGAGGGCGGAGCTGCGGAGGAAAAACGGAAAATGTTCCTTTTTCCAAAAAGAGGCAAAATGTTTAAAATTGAGCCATGACTCCGTATCCAGTCATATTGCACCACGTGTCAGGCCCAAATCTCAACGGCGGAGCGGTGGAGGAAATCGAGAAATTTTGCAAATTTTCAAAAAGGTTGGAAAAAGGTAGAAAGGCACCCCGGGCCCATTTTGGCTTATTTGTGCCACGTGGAGGGCTCAGATTAAAGGGAGAAAGGCAAATCGACGACAACTGTACATTTTGTCATTTTTACCGCCATTTTGGCTCCAGGAAGTTTGGAGATGTGTTTTTGCATCAATTTTCATCGAATTTTTGACAAATTCGTGTCGTTTGTGCCTGCAAGGACCAATGCAATTGGTTTTGAGGATCAAATATGTTTTTGAAGTGAAATTTTACCCTAGCCCGTCCAATGTAAAATATCAAATCCAAAAGTTGCAAAGTCAAATTTTGGAGGGATAAGGATGAAATAATGAAAGGAAGGGGGTCTGCATGCTTTGAAGATGAAAAACATGCCTCCACAATGGATAATGATGCGAATTTTGCAATGATTCATCTCTTTTTGAGACAACTGGCAACTTTTTGGACGTGTTCTGTTAAACGTCCCTGTCTGCGAATCATGAGGAATTTTTGTAACAAATTTGATCCTTTGGCATATTCTTTTCTTGGGAAAGAAGGCTCGAAGGAGATTGAATGCTATATATTGCATGAATTTGTCATGCAAAGGGTTGGAAGAGTTTTAAAAATCCTAGAAAACTAAAAATTTCACGGGAAAATCTGGGAAGAAGCCCATTTTTCGAATGACCACTTGAAATACTCATGTAACTCTCTCTGTATCAGATTTCAAATCATGTTAAGTTGGTTGCACATGTATAGCCATTAACAAGCTCTGAGATTGTTTTTCAAAACATTCCCTTGTTGATAAATCTGATCATTTTTGAGTTATTCTGTGTTGTCTTTGGGAAAAATCTGTGAATGCTTACATTTCAGAATGCATTTCAAATTTGTGTTTCTTGTTTCCTGTTGCAGTCTTGTGTTTAAAATCTCTCTTGATCATACATGGTCTCATTTCTTGTGATAGTTTAGTGCGAAGAGCTTTCATCCGATAAAGAGAAACAAATTTAAAATCACTTTACCTTCCTCGACTTTAGAGATTGTTTGTAAACCTTTGGGTGCACGTTAGGTAATGATTAAATAGTGATTGCTAAATGCTTCATTGGTTCAGTCTAACTCAAGCTTTTGTGATAGATGATCAAGGATTGTGTGGAAAAGTGCAGATCTGGGCCTCCATTTGATGCACATATCTTGGTTGAAGGGATGATTGACCATTTTTGATACTTTCACGTTAAATTTCTCCATATTTTGCTGAAATCCTCAAAGAGTTTGGTGGATCTTGGTTTGTCTTGTCTAAACTCCCACCCAAAAATCATTCAAAACAACTAATCCTACCTGTTTTACCCCTGTTTTGCCCTGTATACCCACAGAAGATCAAAATCCAGTTGCTAAAGTATGCAGAACAAATCAGGATTTCAAAATGTCTTCAGTAACCCTTGTCTTGCATTGAAAGTATCTCCATAATCTGGAAGTGACAACTTGTGAAAGTCAGATTTGGAGTGTTGATCATATTTTCCCAAGGCCCTTTTCATACTATTTGCACAAATTGAGGGATATCTTCATCTCCTTCACCATTTGAGGGTTACAAAATAGGTTCTCTTACCTTGGTTGAAAGGCACAACCTAAAACAGTTAGGACAAGATCAAGTCCTATTTGAGTGCTATCCATCTCTCCACAAATCTGAGTGCCAGTTAGATCATATCCCCGGCTACAAAACGACACACACCATGATCCATCTGTCTTCAAGCTTCATGCCATATCTTTGATGTTGCTCAGATTGAAAAGGAGAACAAATTTGGGTACTAACACCATCAAACATCTCTAACCAAAGTGTAGGGACAAAGGAATCGTTTGTCATTGTCTATCACTGTTAAAGGGCCAACATAATATCTAATAATACTCATTGGAGAGTGTCTAGGGTTGAGTAAATCACTCCCCTAGAACCACTCTTAACATCCAAGGCCAAAGAAACTCCAATGGTAGTGAAGAAACTCGTAATGTGTGTCAGTCCCTATATCACGAGAAGCGGTTTGGAAGATCCACGACACAAAGGGCTAGATCCTTGTCATTGCAAAAGAGAAAATCCCCATTGTTAGGAGATAGTGTGCTGGGGAACGTTATAGTAGTGATGTATAGATATGAGTGTTGTCTCAATGACCTACCACTCTTAAAGAAAATGACAACATAGGGAGATAAGATCATTGTGCTATAAAATTACTCCATTTCTTTGAGCAACTCATTCTTGCTGTTCTTGAGGATGGGTTCAACAAGTTATCCTAAAATGTCTGAAATAAATCATGTGTGATGTAGTGTGCTTTGAAGTGACCATTGATAATGTAATTATTATAGAAGGCTCGTATGTGAGTGTGTGTTTGTTTTAGTGTTGGTGATTTTATAGGATGTTTTCATGTCAAAAATTATTTGTTCAAGATCCCTAAATCCCTTTTGAGAAGGCTGAAAAATCATTTTGTGATGCCAAAGCATTTGCACATCCCCAAATTTCTAAATACTGTTGGAAAGGGATTAACAAATTCTGAAATGTTTTTGATAACTATGGAAACAATTCCACTAGTCTCAAAATGTTTTTTTAGGAGATTCAAGAAGTTTCCAACACTATAACTCCACTTTTGTAAGTTTTAGGAAGCTTCCAATATGGTTTTTAGGTGTTATGCAAAAGTTCATATCATTTCTAATAGTGCAAGAAACTCCTATTGGGAGGAGTTTCTAGGGGAAGTGTTTCAGAATGTAACGCTGATCTGAAACACCTTGGAAACATCTCGGAAATGCCCGGACATGTGCCAGAAGTGGCCATCTGTTTCCACTTTCCGGTGGCTATTCTTTAATATTTTTTTCTGAAAAACATTGACAAAAAAAGAAATTAATTCTAATCATACTTACCCTTAACGATAATCAAATACAAAACAAAACTTGAAAACCCAATCAAAGCAAAAACATTTTAGTACTGCAAAGTTTTTTAACACACTAGAAAAATTTGTTATTTTAAATATTTTTATTTCAGCCTCTTTGAACCTATAAAACAAGATATCTCACATGAACATATAAATTTTTAAGCATGTTGAATGTTTTGAACTTTACCTAGGTTGCTAGGAAACGAGTACGTGTATGGGTTCAAAACACCAATATTAAAAAAATCTTGGGTACTAAATGACACGGAAACGTTTGTGCAATATATATATCAATGTTTTTAAACTGGTCGAACCGAACTAGAACAAGCCGGATTCGACCGATTCAATGTTTTTTCCCCAAACCAAGTATACAAATTGATCTAATTGGTCCTGGTTCTGCTCTTAATCGGCCCAGCCAGAAAAATCACTATAATACGATGCTAATTTTGCAAAAAAACAATTTTTTAATTAAAAGTTAAACTTTTAGCTGACCTAAATGTACTTTTTCTATAAACACCTTTCTTACATGTTATATAGTATGTACATGAGCAAACTTTGCATATTCTGTGTGTAATTGTTGGAATCATGGTTTCTAATCTTTCAAATATATTGTTTTCATTAAAAATGTAATTTATGTGTTTTTAAGTAATCCGGTTGATTAATTTTTAATCGGGTCGGTTTTGGTTCTAGTCGGGTCGAACTCTAGATCAGTTCCAATTTTGAACAAATATATATATATATATATAAGGCTGAAACTGAAAAAGAAGGAAACCACACAAACCTGTGTGAAGGCAAAGCTGTTTTTATAACAAGAACTGTAATATTCTGTAAAACCCTAGCAAGATAAATTGTACAGAGCTTAAATTCACCAAATAACCATGCACAATAGTTGAAAAATTCTTCTAGATAATTATGCAACTACGACAACAAATATACATCCAATTTGTAACAAATAAATAGAGAAAAACAATGAAGATACACTGCTGTAATTAAATGTATGACAACAGCAGGGAAGCCACAAACAAGTGCTGAAAACAGTAGATAAAGCACTCCGAAAATAGTCAAATTATGGATTTCAGCCTTTAAATTATGGAAAATCAGATTATAAAATAATTTATGAATTATATGTCCTAGAAAGCACCGAACCAACACCAAACCCTAGTCACTCCCTTGGGGAAGAGCTACAAAAATCATGCAAATATTTTGTAATCCTACTTCTTGATGTTTTTGATCCAAATCAGCAAGCAAGTCTACAAGAGTTGTCTTCAATACACCACTATGGAGAGTTTTCCTTCTCCACAAAGCCACAAGGAAGGTTTGCATCCTTCTTGGATGCCACCCAAGAGAGTTTTCGTCCTCAAGCGGAATGGTATAGAGTTGTTAGCCCAAAAAACCAAATGTAGATGTAAAATGTGCCAGAGATGATTTGTAAATGAAGTAATACAATCCCTTTTATACTCCGTGCTTGGCGTCAAAGACCAATTAGATGAGGACCGACCTCTTAAGCTTCACTTTATCTTTTAATTGCCTCTTTAATTCCTCCCAACCCAACCAACCTGCCTCCTAAAGGAAAAACACTAAAATAAAACATTAAATCTAATAAAAGAAAACTGAAATGAAGTGCAATTCCTTCCTTTGATCACTTATTCTTCTGCGCCACAGAAAGGGAATGGCCAGAAGTTTTCATTAGGCCTCAATTCAAAAAAGGGGACATTACAGTCCTCCTTTCCAGAAATTGCTTTCCTCAAGCAATTGCAAACTCATATGCCCAAACATCATCATATCAAGGTAAAGGAACATGTTGTAGTGCTCCCATAACCTAGATCCTGTGCCTGTTAAATGAAGGAGCTTCAACCCAAACAAACTCAAACCTCTACTGCTCCTTTCTTCATTGAAGTCTTCTTCATCTTCTACTTCAAAAACAATAGTGACATCTACTTTCTTTGCATACTCAATTGTACCAAAATCCTTGCAAACTGATGTAGTTTCCATCATAAAGCAAGAAATGGACAAATAATCAGCTTGACTAGCTATCTCTCTTATTACAAGATGCAAATCAGATTGTGGAGGGGCTGAAAACAATTCACCACAGTCATAATTCACATGGAATCTTATCCAATTTGGGGCTATCAAATCTGATTTGCTTTTTCCTTTCAGCTGTAACCTTCTTCCCACATCAACCCATGAGGGAATTCCCTTCGAAAATGCAAGTTCACAGCTGTTCATGACTGCTAATGGCAGTCCCAAATCTGATTTTTGCATGTTCAGCCCTATAGCCATGGCATAACAACTACCCAACTGAAATCTTATGGAAAAAGGCAATTTCATGAGTAATGTAGGGACTGAAAATTGTCTTACATAAGCTGAAAATTTAAGAAGAACAAGTCTACAATTGAAATCAGCAGACATATTGGCCCTTAACTCAAGAAGGTCAAACACCACAAATCTTCCCATCCTCATGATTACATCTTCATACCTCCCACTTTGGTGGAGGATTCCAATAATATCCCAAACACAATTGTAGCTATGTATTTCCCCCTCATAATTGAACCAATGATGACTGAAATGAATTTCAAGAGAGTTGGGCATACCTCTTTAGGAAATTGGGGCTGAGTGTCTACCATCCTAACCATTGGAGTCTCACTTTCAAGTGTTGCAAAAATGAGTGGAGGGCTGAAAATATAGTATGTAAGAGACACATAAATGTTGGAGCTAATCAAACTGATTATGATGATTTGCTCCATGTGATGGTGAACTAGGAAACAATAAATCTGATATATATTTGTTCCTTGGACTTTCAACAAGGTTTTCATCTCCTTTTGCCTTTGCTTCTTCGATAATTGGTGCTTTCCCCTTTTGCACAACCTCCATACCTTGTTCACATGTGCTTGGGATGTCTTTGTGGCTCTTACCCAAGTCTAATTCTTCATCTTTTAGCTCTTTATTGACTGCTGTTATAAACAAACCAACAAGCTGACTGTTATCATGTCTCTTTGAGCAAATGGGTTCCAACCATCCCTTTCACTTCCCCTTCTTGCTCATCACCCTTCTTTTCAACCTTGGATTCATCACATGCTGAAATATTATCAGTATTAACCAAACAATGATCAATAATTACCTCATAATGTTGACTCTTCGGAACAATGATGGGAGTAAGGGCCAATTCTTCATCCTTCATGGCTCCATTTCCTTCAAAATGCAGATCTGATTTTTCACCAGCATGTGTGTGACTATTGGAGCTCAAAAATTTGTCATGGGGACTTAAGAAACCTCTACCTTCAAGCCCTTCTTTATGTATAGTGTCCACACCCTTGAGTGTGGGGTCCTTATGGAGCGTTGACCCCTTCCTTGTTGCTTGGGGTTTTGACCTTGTGCCAATTCCAACTCTTTTTGTCTCCAACTTCACGAACTCTACAAAAGGGAGGGCATCCCAAACCTTCTCCGGAAGAGCTCTATACTCCTCATACCATGTAGCAATGTTGTTCACTTTGGATGGCTGAGAATTAATGACTTCCTTTGAAGAGCTCCTTCCACCATTTGGACCTTGAATGATATGAATCAACCGAGCCATTGTGTTGGCCAATCTTTCTTGCCCTAGGGCAAGCTTTTCGAGCCTAGCATCATTGAAAATTCTATCCACCATTTTGATCTTCTTGCAAGGAAAACCTTAGCATAGGAAGACCAAAGCTCTAATACCATTGTAATATCCCTTTCAAGGGCTGAAACTGAAAAAAGGAAATGACACAAACCCAAGTGAAGTAAAATCTGATTTTTATAACAGCTGTAATATTCTTTAAAACCTTAGCAACAAAATGTATAGGAGCTTAAATTCACCAAATAACCATGCACAATAGCTGAAAAATACTTTTAAATAATTATTTCAACTATAACAGCCAATATATATCCAATTTGCAACAAGTAAATGGAGAAAATCAACGAAGATACACCGCTGTAATTAAATCCGTGACAGCAGCAGGGCAGCCAAAAACAAGGGCTTAAAACACTAGATAAACTCCTCCAAAAAGAGCCAAATTGTGGGTTTTGGCTTTATAAATTAGAGAGAATCAAAATATAGAATAATATATGAATTATGTGCCTTAGAAAGCACCGAACCAACACCAAACCCTAGTCACTCCCTTAGGAAAGAGCTCCAAAAATCATGCAAAGCTTTTGTAATCCTTCTTCTTGATGTGTTTGATCCAAATAAGCAAGTCTTCAAGAGATGCCTTCAATGCACTACCATGGAGAGTTTTCATTCTCCACCAAGCCACAAGGAAGGTTTCCGTCCTCCTTGGATGCCACACAAGAGGGTTTTCGTCCTTGAGTGGAATGGTATTAAACAACTAGCCCAACAAACCAAATGTAAATGTAAAATGCATGAAAGATGATTTATAAATGAAGTCATACAATCTCTTTTATACTCCTTGCTTGGCACCAAAGGCCAATTAGATGAGAACTAACCTCTTAAGGTTCACTTTATTTTTAATTGCCTCTTTAGTTCCTCCAAATCCATCCGAATTGCCTCCTAAAGGAAAAACACTAAAAAAACATTAAATCTAATACAAGAAAACAGAAATGAAGTCCAATTTACGGTGTCACCTGATTTCATCCTGAAATTTGCGACTACCCTATCCGAAATTTTTTCGTACTTTTAAAATAATGGGTCATTTTGTGTTTTTATTGCCTGAAAGTTCTTGTATTGCGTCAAGATATTCCCAAAGAGCCATATTAGCCTTTTTCGCCAAATACCCAGATGCCCAAAATTGTTATATTTTGTCGTCAGGATTTGTCTGCGGGAAGTTTGTATTTAATTATTTTGAGCCCTATATGAGGCTATTTGTGCTCCATTTTAACTCTGTTATGATCGAACATGTCATTATTCCTATGTATTAGATGGGTTTTAACTTGGAATAAGTTTTGGGCTTTATTTGTGCCTTTTGACAATTTTTCGTGTTTTTGTGTTGTCTCGTTTCGTTTTCTGTGAAATTTCTCTAGAACAATTCCTTTGCCGGGTAAACCCGATTTTTGGCCTGGAGCAGCTAGAAAACATATACGCACATTATGCCCGGAGGAAGTCACCATCGGAGGTCTGGATCACTCGGAAAAAGCGAAGTCGTACACGGAAAAGCCCTTGCGGGGTTGTGCGCATTTTTGAAAATAAAGGATTCAAGCCGCAATGGGAAAAATGGAAGCAAAGCAGCAAGGTGGGAATTTTGCTCTCGCAAGCAGGTACTTTTCCCGTGATATAAAATTCACTTAAGCTGCAGTGGGAAAGTTAGAGGTCAGAGGCAAAGTGGGAATTTATTGTCGCCTTGCAGTAGGTAAAAATTCCCATGATAAAATAAAAGAAAAGTGACTTAAGTGAAATCATGGGATTTTATTGCTTGCCTTGCAGGTAAATAATCCCATTGTCAAAGTCAAATCACTTAAGTGGATCATGGGATTTCCGGGGCTGCCTTGCAGGGTAAAGAATCCCATTGTGAAAAATTCTTAAAAATAGAATTATATTGTGCAAAAAAAGTGCCCCGTTGGTGAGATGATGGCAGCCTTTAAGTGGATTTAATTAATTATTTCTCCTTCTAAAATAGGCGCCCAAGCATGGAAGAAAGTCAAGAAGTCAAAGGGGAATAAAAGAAATAGAATTAAATGGATTAAATTGACTAAATTTAATTTATTTAAAGGCTGCCCCCTTCATGTCAAAAAGTGCGCCCCATTTAGGATATATTTAATGATTTTTGAGGCATTAAATCATTAGATTAAATTCTATTTTCAGTGGCTATGGTCAAGGCACACTGTGAAGCTTAAGTGAAGTGAAGTGTGAATGATTAAATTGGATTAATTTAATTTATTGGATGGCTGTCCTTAAACATGCTATTTTTAAAGAGAGAAGCATGATTTTTAATTAACTAATTGCCAAGAATAGGAAGGGCAATTTTTAATTATAGAATTGTGTGGTTATATAAGCATGGGCTGCCATATGGGTGAATTATTTAATTCACAGGTAAAGAATTGCAGCCAAGAGAAAAAGTGCGCCCCATTTGAAGAAGGATTTTGCTCAGGCAAGGTGGAAACAAGGCTAAAAATTTTCAAATTTGGCGCATGCTTCGAAGGAGGTTGATCTTTGTCTGCATAATTGTTTGCATAGGTGTTACAGGTGCTCAGGTGTTGTTGAAAGGATTCATGCTCTCTTTATGTGCAAATTAAACATCAATTTTTGGGGCAGCAAGCTTGAAAAGTGTAGATTTTTACAATTAAAATTCACTATTCATGCTCCAGTGGCCATCTTTGTCTAAATTAATTGCAGGAATTCATTACAGGTGCTTTACAAAAGAAAATGAGCTTTAATCAATGTCCAATACATTGCATATATCCTCCGAATCTGAAGAATTGTCTAGATCTGCACCAGTTTTGAAGAAATCCGGCCAAGTAAGAAGAAAAAGAATTATTCAGACAAAGATAGACAAAGCCATGGCGAAGAGAGATGAAAAAGGAAGCACAACGGAGTCATGCATCACTTCCAGACTTGTAGACATAGGAGACACAAATCTAGGTCCGGAGCCTCTTTCTAAATCGATTGATAGATCCAGAGCGGGAAAAACTTCACTCATGCGTGCGGTTAAAAGCAGTGAAATTATCCCAGCTGCAGCCTTTCCATGCACAACCCAGTTGCCAGAGTTTGTTATGGAGTGCGCTAGATCTTACCATCCTTCATCCAGATCAGTGCGAGATGCTACGGGGAAAACAATAATTCGATTGGATGCCGAGTTCATCAATTATTGTTTGAAGATTCTAGTACGAAAGGTGGTGACTTCCATTAGTCTTCAAGATGCCGGTAGCAGGTGGGAGAAGCATAGAGTTGATTGCGTGAGCATACTGAATAGCAGATACATGAAGAAGCCTAGATCTCCTTCAAAGTTCTCAAGAACTCTTCCGCGGTCCAATTTGGTGTAGGAGGTCGATGATATTGTCAAATTGCTATGCAGGATTAATGGCGAGGCGAATGCTTACACTTTCTCGTACATGGATGTATGCTTTCATCAGGACCATTAAAGTCAACAAGGTTGATTCCATAATCAATTGGTTGGAAATTATTAGCGACAACATTGGTGAGCAACTCCGAACGTGAAGCGTACTTTGACTTCAAAATGACTTCCTACTTGGTGTATCTGCGCAGCCTTCACAAGGTGTCTTTTCCAAGTTGGATAGATGTGGTGTTCTTTCTAAGGACCCCATTTTCGAGTGCTACCCACAGCTTACTGTACCTGCATGCGAGAAAGATTTCAAAGTGGTCAATGATGAATTCTTCTACGATTTCATTTGCAGGCTAGACAAAGACTTGAAGGCCAATAGGGTAAGCAAGGAAGCATGGGAAGTTGTGTCCAAGATTGGTAGTCTATTCATTCAATTTGCAGATTTCACATACCTCAGGGTTACAGGCTTTTCTGGAGAACCAATAAAGATGCCCAGGTATCCGAATGATAGATTGATCGCCATGGAGTTGAGCAGACAACTTGTGGAGATACACGACCTTCAGTCGAAGCGGCACAAGTCTACGGGCTTCTTCCCAATCACTGTAGGACATTACAGCTGCCATAGCATTCATAGAGCTCGAGGGATGGAGACGCAAATGTTATCCGAGTATGAGCAAGAATTCTTCCCGGCACGGCTGAACTTTGATCCATTTGGAGTAGCCAGGAAGACGATCTCTCAGGAGTACGCACATGTGCCTTCATTAGAAGATTTGGATGAAGTGCAAAAGTGAGTACTGGGTTAGAAAGAGGGATTTTAGAAAGCTATCAAGAAAGCAAGTGTTTAACTTTGGACTAGCGCGGATACCTGCGTATCTTAAAGATGATGGGAATGTGGTACTTGACACTTACCATCGATGGGAGGAGATAAAGCCGTACATTTACGGGATAACGTAGGAGGTTGCCATATAATCGAAGAAAGATCTGAAGCTATTTTGGTGAATACTTCAAACTGGTTGCTGACGAAGGGATATTGCCTTGATGAATCAAGTCACGGGCAACTTTGGCGTAGGAGATTCCCTCAAGCGGAAGCACGAAGGAGAAAGCAGCAGAAGGTCCGAGAAGTTGAAAGTACACAGAAGATCTCAATCAAAGGAGAAGATCACTTCTACGACCATGGCTTTAGCTCCGGCTTCTCCAGCACCTAGTACTTCACCAACCATTGCACTTCAAAGCCAGGACACTTCCATGCCTCTACTGAATCCGACGACATTCATCTTCTCTCCTCAGCCACTTGTTCAACACCTATTCCAGAGGAGACGTTAAAGTTGCAGATGGCGGATTTCGAAAGGGCTTTGTCCTTCGATGATTCGGAGGATGACATCCATAACACCGTGGCACTTTCTCGATGGAGAGGATGCAGAGCGGGAGATGGTAGTGCACTCGGCCGACTTCTCATTCTCCGAGAAGTAATTTTTGGAATGGTTGGCTTGCATTGGTTGCAGAGGCGAGAATGGAGATGAACTTAGAGGAGCACGACTTGCAGCCTACTCTAGAATCCGGGCGGAAGGGATGAAGGCCTAAAGTTGTTAAGGTAACTTCAAGGTTGATCATCAAGGATTCGGGAGATAAGTTTCTTTGAGATGTCAATTCCGGTGGAAGGGAAGGAGGAGGAGCTCACGGCAGATGATGTGACAAGAACAAAGTACCCCTCGGTCAAGCCACCACCGAAGGATCAAGCGGGATATGCGACATTGGTAGATGCTCTATTCCTTAGGCTTGACAAAGAGGAGGCGGAGAAAGACGAGCTGCGAAGCAAGTATTTCAATTGTGTGAGATCATAGCCAAGGTTGCTAAACCTTCCATTTAGCCCATTTCAGAGCAGGTGAGTGATCATCTTATGTAGGAAATGGAGGATGTAAGCAATCAAGTAAAAGTTATTGACGAATGGAAAGATTTGATTATTTGTCAAGCTTCTGCTGACAACTGGAGAGGTGCCACCACTTGAAGGTTATGGATGATGCAAAGAAATCAGTCAAGCAATGATGACGAACAGAGTAGACTTGAATATAGTTGCTGAGAGTAACCTGAGTATTTTGGCCGAGATCAACAACTTTGTCGGGAGATGTATTGGTCAGGCAGAGCAGTTATTGTACCGGATGGATCGGTTGAGAAGGGGAAGCAATGGAGTTTGCGTATCTTTCCGTTTGGAAATTTGCAGAGTTTTGCTGAAGAGGATGCAGACACTTGAGAGTAGGACATCATCCTTACCAGACAGTATCATTTCTTTCACTGAGGAGAGAGTGGACGGGAATGTTACTTCATACATACGGATCGTTCCTAGCAAGGTACCTAATTCCCTGGAAGGGTCTCTTCTGATGGTACAAAAGAGAATTGATAAAGCTACTAAGCCTTTCACGATGAATTCTATCAGTAGACTGGTGGCGTTGCAGGCGGATATTGCAAGGTTTGGGCCGAGCTTGGAAGATGTGGAAGCGTGCATCAAAGTGTTGAATGAAGGGTCATTGCATTCGGGACATAGGGAAGCAATGGCTAAAACAGATGAAAAGATGTTGAATTACATGTTCAACAAGTATATTCGATATCGTAACAAAAAGAAGACATAAATGTTCGAATGAAATTGTAAAACTTTAAAGTTATTGGTTTTGTAACCATTGCTTAAAGTTATGTGGAACACTTCTATTAGTTAAATGATACATGTGTTGCTTAAGGAGAAGTTAGTGGAGGATGATTGCAAATGTCATCTTTACTTGTTGTTTGTGTTTGATTCACAGTTTGAGTTTTCCATTTGTACTTTCCCTTTTACATCCTATAAGTAGATGAAGAACCTTCGTGTTAATGATCGAATTTGTGTGTTAAAGCAATCTTGTGTTCTAGACTTTGTGCTTTGAACCTCCGAGAGCCACTGGAGCAAAGGAATACAAAGGAGCAGTTTCCGGAGAACTTTGTGTCACTTGTGTCTTGTGTTTCTTGCTTTTAATCTTAGATCTCTTAATAAAGCTGTGTTATTTTAGATCTAGATCTAGAGCTGCCTTTGTTTTAGAATTTTGTGTTTATATCTATTGGATTTTTCTATGTGCACGCAATCAGCTCGCCATTTCTTCGATTGGGATTCACATCTTCCCCATTTCTTCTATATGTTTATGTAATTACCTTCTTCTATAACTTTTCCTTTCTTTAAACAACTGTTTACTTGCTGCAGAATTATTCAGTTATGGTTCATGAAGTGAGTAATTAAAGTAAAACCCCATTTAGATATTAGCATACTTAAATTGACAAATCTTACACGAGAGCCTCACCGGTTAAATGAGGGAGATTTATCTCATGACTGCCTAGGTTTTGTGCTATACTGTAAAATCTAGCCAACAAATTCCTTCCCTTGTTCACTTATTCTTCTTCGCCATGGAAAGTGAATGACAAGAAGTCTTCATCAGCCTCAATTCGAAAAAGGGGGCATCACTTGAGACTTTAGTGACTTGATGAGAAGGGTATCACACCCAACTTGTGTCTAAGGTACTCAAAAGTCCCTTTTGAGAGGGGCTTTGTGAAAATGTCCGCTATCTGCTCCTCTGTGGCAACATATTCCAACTTAACATTCTTTTCAGCTACTTGCTCTCTCAAGTAATGATATTTGATCGGAATATGCTTAGTTCTGGAGTGCATAACCAGATTCTTTGAAATGTTAATTGCACTAGTATTATCACAAAATATAGAAATGGGATCATCATTTTCTACCTTAATATCTTGTAGAGTCTACTTCATCCATAGAACCTATGTGCAACATGATACTGCTGCTATGTATTCTGCCTCCGCTGTGGACAAGGAAACAAGGCTGTTTTTTGCTCAACCAAGACACTAAATTTCCACCAAGGAAAAATGCTCCTCCACTTGTGCTTTTCCTATCATCCATGTCACCTGCCCAATTTGCATCTGTATATGTTGTTAAGGTGAAATCTGCACCTCTTGGGTACCACAAACCATAATCTAAAGTGCCTTTTAGATATCTGAATATTCTCTTAACCGCTTGCACATGTGTTTCTTTTGGGGTTGCTTGGAAACATGCAACTAAACCAATTGCTTGCATGATATCTGGCCTAGAGGTTGTTGTGTACAATAAGCTGCCAATCATTGATCGCATAGAGTCTGATTTACTTCGGGAGACTCATCATCCTTACTCAACTTGCATCATGTAACCATAGGTGTGCTAACTGGTTTGCAATCTTCCATTTCAAACTTCTTTAACATCTCCTTTACATACTTAGTTTGAGAGATAAATATTCCCTTTTAGATTGAGTAATGAGATCATACAAGTTTTGAAAATGCAGAGCAACACCAGGATAACAAACTTAAAGATATTCTATTGAAATCTCCATCATTTGAATACAAATAAGCTCCATATATATATGAAGCTTTAACTCCAAAATAGGAGTAACAATATTTTGTTTTTATGTTGAAACCATACGGATGGTTTCAACCACTCCACACAAATAATAAACAATAAAACAAATCATAGTTTATGTAACAACCCATAAACAACTCTTTTAGATTTACAGTTTACTTTTACTAACTTACTAACCTTAATAATAATTACTTCATGTAATTATTATTCACCCACTTTTCACTCTATTTACTTTCACCACTAACGTTTACATTTTACTATCTATAAATATAACATATGAGAAACACTAAACCATATAATTCCTAACATTCCCCCCTTAGTACGAACATGGGAAAAACACGCTTTCAGTATATCGCAACGTGTCGCTTTGTAGCTTGCTCACGATTTGGATGGTTTCAAGGACAATACCAACAACTTCACGGATGGTTTTCCCATTCTCGCTTCTTTATCCGAATTTGATGGTTTCTTCTCCCGCCCATTTACAATCCTCCACAAATTCTTATTCATAAGTTGCATCTGAATTTTCACTTTCCATGTGTGAAAACACGCTCGTATACCGCAACGTGTCGCTTTGTAGCTTGCTTACGATTTGGATGGTTTCAAGGACAATACCAACAACCTTTGGATGGTTTTCCCATTCTGCTTCTTTATCTGAATTTGATGGTTTCTTCTCCTGCCCATTTACAATCCTCCACAAATTCTTATTCATAAGTTGCATCTGAATTTTCACTTTCCATGTGTGAAAATTGACACCATTGAACTTATCTACTGGTACTACAGATGTATCCATTGATCAACAAAAAATAACAAAGAAAAACAGGTACTCACCATTTTGATGATAACTTCATAACCATAGCTCCGTTTTACAAACCGTAAAATGCTTTGGAAAGCTGGTTTCAAGATCTTTCCAATGGTGCAGAGAATCACTGACGATTCAGCAAAATCGTTGGCGATTGTGTTGCAGGTCAAGAGTCGGTGGCGATTCTTGTGTAAAGAATTGCAGCGAACTTCGGTGATTCCTGTGAACGAAAATTTTCTAGTAGCTCCTCAAATGGTCCCTCTGATGCCAAATAATGAGATCATACAAGTTTTGAAA
Source organism: Taxus wallichiana var. yunnanensis (assembly GCA_018340775.1). Classification (NCBI taxonomy): domain Eukaryota; kingdom Viridiplantae; phylum Streptophyta; class Pinopsida; order Cupressales; family Taxaceae; genus Taxus; species Taxus wallichiana. Next base: position 331,304,839 of record CM031240.1, on the reverse strand, counting down.
ATGCAAAGCAACACCTGGATAACAAACTTAAAGATATTCTGTTGAAATCTCGCTTATTTGAATACAAATTAACTCCAAAGTAGGAGTAACAATATTTTGTTTTTAATGTTGAAACCATACGGATGGTTTCAACCACTCCACACAAATAATAAACAATAAAACAAATCATAGTTGTTTATGTAACAAACCATAAACAACCCTTATACATTTACAATTTACTTTTACTAACTTACTTATTAACCTTAATAATAATTACTTCACGTAATTATTATTCACCCACTTTTCACTCTATTTACTTTCACCACTAACATTTACATTTTATTATCTATAAATATAAAACATATGAGAAGCACTAAACCATAGAATTCCTAACATTGAGAAATTTCTAAACCAAGGAAAAATGACGATTCACCTAGCATTGACATCTCAAACTCATTTTGCATATCTTTAGCAAACTCTTGGTACACTTTTCTATCATCACCAAAAATAGTATCATCTACATACACAACAACAATCAATTGATGATTACCTTTTGTCTTAATGTAGAGATTACTATCTACTACTCCTCTTTTGAACCTTTGTTGAAGAAGATATGTGTCAAGTCTTGAGTACCATGCTCGGGGGGCTTGTTTTAGCCCATATGGTGCCTTCGTTAATTTGCACACAAAATCCTCTAACAATAGAAAACCTTTTGGCTGCTCAATGTGAACTTCTTCCTCTAATTTTCCATTTAGAAATGCAGATTTGACATCCATTTGAAAAACCTTAAAATTATTACAACTAGCATATGCCAAAAACATTCTAATGGCTTCTAATCAAGCAACAAGAGCAAAGGTTTCTTCAAAATCAATACCTTCTACTTGAGCATACCCTTTGCATACTAACCTTCCTTGTTTTTGGTTACTTCCCCATCTTCATTCAACTTATTTCTAAAGACCCATTTGGTGTTAATCACATTTTTGTCCTTTGGTCTTGGAACAAGTTCCCAAGTTGCATTCTTTTCTATGTGATTCAATGTGTCCTCCATGGCGTTGACCCAATGTTCATCTTTACTACCTTCTACAATATTTTTGGGCTCTATTTTTGATAACAAAGAGAAATTGACTTGCTCAGATGTACTTACTATCCTCCATTGAGTTTGCACCCCAACATCTTTATCACTGAGAATCAAATTTTCTCTATGATTTTTCTAAACAAATTTCGATGGTGTCTCAAAGTATCTTCCCATTCCTCTTCGTCAACTTCTTCTTCGACTTCATTTTGGTCTGATTCATCTGAGTGATCACTTACTTATGTGGTCACCTTATGTTTTCTGAACTCATCCACTCTTACATCGGCACTTTCCACAATCTTTTGAAGTCTTTTATTATAGCATTTGTAAGCTTTACTCCTTGAGGAGTATCCAAGAAAAATACCTTCATCAGATCTAGAGTCAAACTTTCCCAAATCTTCATCATTTCTTTTAATATAACATTTGCTTCCGAACACCCTAAAGTATTTAACGGTAGTTGGTCTACCCTTCCATAGTTCGTAAGGTGTTTTGGTATTGTTTACTCTAATTTGTCCTCTATTAAGGATGTAAACCACCGTCTTAACTACTTCTCCCCAATACCTATCTGACAATTTGGACTCATTCAACATAGTCCTTGCCATCTCTTGAACTGTTTGGTTCTTTCTTTCAATAACTCCATTTTGTTGCGGAGTTCGTGCAACTATGAGTTGTCTTCTTATTCCATGTTCCTCACAAAATTCTTTGAATTGGTCTGAAAGAAATTCTCCTCTATCTGATCTCAAGCACTTAATTTTCAACCCAGTTTCATTTTCTACTAATGCTTTAAAATTTTTAAAGTTCTCAAATGCCTCAGATTTATCCTTTAGAAGAGCAACCCATGTCATTCTAGAATAGTCATCAATTAACAACATAAAGTAACTCTCACCTTTTAAACTTTGAGTTCTTGTGGGCCCACACAAGTTTGTATGAATCAATTCCAAAGGCTTCATTGTTGAATATTCCTTTGATTTGAATCTGCCTCTAGTTTGTTTTCCATGCTGACATTGCTTGCAAATGGTGTTTGAAGGCTTCGTGATTTTTGGCATGTCTCTCACACACTGCTTATTGCTGATTTTCACCAAATTGTCAAAATTCATATGGCCCATTCTTCTATGCCATAACCAACTCTCATTTGATTGTGTCATATAACATCTTTCTTTCTTAACTTCACTAAGCACATACAAGTTATTCATGGTTCTGTTTGCATCTGCAACTAATCTTCCTGAATCAGCTTTCCTTACTTCACAACCTTGAGGATGGAAAGTGAGGATGTGTCCTTGATCACACATTTGACTAACACTTAGGAGGTTATGCTTCAACCCTTCAACGTACAACGCATTTTCAATTTGTGTCTTTCCATCATCAAACCGAGATTACCTTTGCCTGCTATTGTTGTTGTAGCGTTGTCTCCAAATTTTACTGTTCCTTTGCTTACTTTCTTCAAGGAACAAAACTTGCTCTTATCTCCTGTCATATGGCTTGAGCATACATTATCAATTTACTAATGTTGCTCTTCATTTTGCACATCAAAAGTAGTTTGAGCAAGCATAGCTTTTCTTTCTCTTCCTTTTGTTTCTTCTTGCAAGCTTTTGTAGATTTTCTTTTTCGCTTGGCTGTGGTATCCACTTTCCTAGTTTGCTTTGGATTCTCTACAAAAACACTCTACAATATTGTGCTATATGACCAATTTTGTTGCATTTATAACATACAATATCATATTCATTGTAATTTGATAGTACAACAAATGAATTATGATTTCTACTTGATTAACCATAAGCACTTTTTTGCTAACTATTATTCCTTGCTTAAACCTTACAATCTTGTGCCTTATGACCAAAATTGTTGCACGAAAAACCATAGCCATGAAAGGAGTTTTGATACTTGATCATGTAAGGCTGCCTTGGATAGAAGGATCTTCCGAAGTTTCTTGCGGGAACCTTATGGCTCTTGTTCTCATCTTTGTTATCCTTTTGAGGAGTCTTATCTTTTTTCTTCGGATGTTCAACAATTTTTGAATTCAAATCCTTCTTAGTAACCTCTTGTTTTTCTTCATAGCCAAGACCCGTCTTGATGCATGGTGACCTTTGGCTATTAAGAATGTTATCCAAGACCTCGGTGCTCTTTTCAAATTTTAAGCTATTTTTTAGCTTATCACTAGACTTCTCCAATTCCTTTCTTAAATCAACAATTTCAGATTCAAGCTTAGCACAATTTTCTTCTTTTGATTTCAGTGTGATCTCTTACTACCTCCTCAATTCTTTTAGCCTCTTCTAATTGAGTTTTTAGACTGATAATAATCTTTTTAGACTCTTCGAAGCTTTGAGATATGTTCGATTGTGAATTTCCTTCTTCATATTTATGAAGATGTAATTTTTGCTTCAAGTTCTTTTTCTTGAGCCTCTTTATTTCACCCAAGGCATGTACAAATTCTTCTAGATCCACTTCTCCTTCATCCTCAAATTTTTCTTCCTCTTCCAGAAACATTTGGTCTTCATCATTATTTGTTTCTATTGCCATGAAAAGAGTTTCTTCTCTATCACTCTCTTCTTCTGAGCTACTCTCCTTCTTGGTGTAGAGGCTTTTCTTATGCCTGTCAGAGCTTTTCTTCTTTTCATATTTGCCCGGCTTATAGTTCTTTTTGTATGGATGTTTGCTCTTTCCTACCTTAGCATGTTCTTCTTCATCACTACTATCATCTTTTGCATGAGGACACTTAGCAACGAAATGCCCTATCTCACCACAATTGAAACATTTGAAAGGAAGCTTACCTTTATACTTGCTAGATCCCTTTTTTAGATTTCTCACAAAAAGAGCTTCTTTTGATTCATCACTTGACTCAAGTTTTGCATTTTTGACCCTTTTTGAAGCTTTGAAGGCAACTTCTCGCTTTGACGACTTTTCTGTTTCTGTCCTCATTTCATATGTTGTGAGAATTCCATGCAACTCATCCATCTTTAACATGTTTAGATCTTTTATTTCCTCACCTTAGGGTCAAATCTTAAGGGGATAGACCTTAGCACCTTTTGTACTATTATTGGTTCTATCTTTTCACCGAGCCCTCTGATGGTATTCACAATTTCATCCACATGAAGAAGATAGGCTGCAACATTCTCTTCTTCTTTCATTTTTAGACTCTCAAACTGCCTTCTGTGGGTTTGGAGCTTAGCCTACTTTACTTTGGTGTCTCCCTCATAGATTCTGTAGTTTGCCCCACGTCTCTTTTGTCATTTCACAATGCATAACTTTGACAAACTCAAATTCAAATAAGCCACATAATATTGCATTCAAGGCTTTGGCGTTGTTTTCACTGGCCCTCTTTTCGGCTTGATCCGTTGGTGGAGTCTGAGGAGTTATATATCCCGTTACTACCGATTGCCAAATATCGAACCCTAGAGCCATTAGATAGGTTTTCATTCGTATGCTCCAGAAAGCATAATTTGTTCCGTTGAATAATGGAGCCTTTTTTGTGGAGAAACCCTTTGGTACTTGATTACTGGCCATGTGTGCTGCCAAGATCTACCTTCCGTCAATTAGACTGTTCTTGAAGGAACCGACTCTGATACCAATTGTTAAACACATGCTTATACTGAGAGGGGGTGAATTAGTATAAGATAAAATTTTAATAATTCAAAACTTTAATAGTCAAAACAACAACAATCTCACAAGATCTAAAAATTATGCAACACAAGAGGAACACAATATTTACATGGAAACCCTTTTGGGAAAAAACCATGGAAAAATATTTGCTTATATATATAAAAACTCTTTTACAATTCGTGTAGGCACCAACCTACTGGAGACACCGATCCCCAATGCCAAGCACCAACTTAGCAATTCAGACACCAATCTTTTTTGCCGAGCACCAACTCAGCAAGAGACACTTCGTTTTATGAGGCACCAACCTCCAAACCGATGACGATACCACCTTCGTAGTGTTGTTGTTTCAATGAATGATGGAGACTTTTATTTCCTCTTCACAAATCTGCTTGTCTTCTCAAGATATAACTCTTATTTCACACTTATAAAATTTTGCTCTTCTTCCAAATGATATTCGCTCAAAATCTGCCCTTCCTCCATCCAACAAATCTTCCTTTTATAGCCCAAAAATGCCCTTTCGAATGGTCATGACTCTTCACCCAATAGGGTCAGCCTTCTTCAAGGGAGGTCGACCACATAAAAACAAATCATTTAATCTTAATGGAGGTCGGCTGGCCCATTAAATAAATGTTGTCCCTTCATGAATAAATGCTGCACATTTTGGTATACAATTATTACATTCATTGTTATTAAATCTGATCACTGTAACACATCAATTTGATCACTGTTATTTTTCTTTTGATCGTTGTGCATTCTCCGTTGACATCAATGACTCCTTTGACATCAATGACAATATTTCCAACAGGAGTGATCAAACCCTATCAGCCAACTGATCCTTTAGGGTATAAAAACCAGCTTATAAAATTAATAAATAATACTTTAGGGCAGTGAACTGTACTAGCACTCGGGAGCAACAATTCTCATGCAAAATCTAACAAAAATGATATAGAATGATCCCAAATAATGTAATCAACCATGTAGAAATAATTCCAGCTAATATACTTCATAAATTAAGGAGAAATAAGTGCCAACACACAGATGAAATTATTAAAATAATCAGTGGAAGTACAGTCCACAAAATTAGCTAAAAATGAGGTCTCCAAACCCCAATAAATACTAAAGAAGTGATAGATCAACCTTATAAATTAGGAGAAATTTGAATATCAACTTGAGACACCAAAATGTGCCCTAGAAGGCACTGAAATACTCCTCCACCCAAGTCGCCACCCTAGGAGAGGGTGCCAAATTGATGAAGAAACCTTGATAACTCCTCTTCTTCAATGCCCTAGCTGCCCAACCAACAAGATAGTCTTCTTTGAAGGCCTTAGAACCACCAAATTGGAGAGTTTTCATTCTCCAACCTTCAACAAGGAAGGGTTTCATCTTCCTTGCTTGCCACACCAAAGGATTTTCCCTCTTAGTGGAATGGAATAGAGCAACCAGCCCTAAAACCAAATAGATAAAATTATAATAGCCAAAAACATGCCCAAAATGAGCCTAAGTGACTCCTTTTATATCCATATGGTGGTGCCAAAGTCTCATGGAGGGAATTCCCCATGACTGACCTCAATTAGAAGCTTACTTTATCTTTAAATTTGGCTTAAATGCTTTGCAACCCAGCCGATCTGCTTCGTAAGGAAAATACTAAAGAAAAATGTAAATGTTAATAAATGAAAGACTAAAATATAAACCAAATACCTCCCTTGTTCACCTACTTCTTGTCCACGGGAAGTGGAATGGGCAAGAAGTCTTCAAATGAATTAATTCGAAAAAGGGGACATTGCATTCCTCTATTTCCGATATTTTTCCTTGATGGTTTGTTATTTTGCTCCATTTTGTTCTCTCCTTCCTACATTGGCAATTATCAAAATTTCAAAGCACCCATTTCAAATTTTTTGGTGCAACATAGATTATTTTACGAAAGCTTGAAATTTCACTTTTTATGCATAGGAATGAAGTGGAAGTCATCCTTCCTTCTATTTGCAAATAAAATGTCGTTTGCCTTGAATTTATCTCGCTTTAAGATTTTCTTTTTCATCTCATAACTTGATCGAAGTTGTGGAATTGAAAATTAGAATTCCCATGTATTGATTTGAATGTAGAATAAAATCTCGCCATCTTGTATTAGAAGTATAATCCTAAGTTACCAATTCGGGTTAGTTTTGAAGAACCGGATTTGTCATTATGGTGATTTTTTTCCGGCTTGGATACGGATTGTGTTCGATTGTACACAAAATATGTTAAAAATATAAAATATAGAAAATATAGCCTACTAAATAGGAAATTAGTTATACTAACCACATATTATAAAAATATTATAGCCTAATAAATAGAAAATTCTTATTTTTTTGTTTCACTTAGATTTTAGGCGTTGAAAAGTGCTTTTTATTATATTTTATGTTTTTTTAGTGAAAAATGATTTTTTAAAAACCATTTTCTTGGCATGGGTTAAATCTAGATTTGCTTGGGTTTGTTAAATTGGGGTTGCTTAGGGCAAACTGGGTAGAACCCATGAAGAATTGGACCCATATCTTGAACTTGAGATCTATCAAGGCAGTGGTCTTGCTTTGCATACATACGAGATTTGGTATCTCGGGTCTTATCTTTTTGGATATTTGTTATGTTTGAACTTTACATTGCTTGTTGCTAGTTTTTCACACATTGTTTGTAATGCCCCTTTTTGGGACTCGAAACTGAAAAAGTAGGAAACCACACAAACCCCAATAGATCAAATTTAGATTTTTAAATTAGCAAACTGATTTTTTTAATAGCTGGAAATCAACAATCAAATTTTTATAATAGTCTAGAATTAGTGGAAGATTGTAACACCCGCTAAAACAACCCACTTGAGAACCAAGAACAACCTAGGATTAGTTAGGAAAATTATGGAATAATTTTTTTCTTTTTTTTAAGAGAGTCTTCAACCGGATTACAAGACAATATTTGTCACTAACAAGTTTCAGATCAGTTCTAAACCAATGGAATATACTTTTCTTTTATTAACAATTATTAGAGGTCACAAGGTCCCAAAATTTAGGGTTAGAAGGTTCAATTAGGTTCAGAGGGTAATTCCTCATCATACCCATTCTCTAACAGGCTTAAAGATTCAATTTGATTTTTTTCAAAATTAACGCATTCAAAATTTTCCTAAATCATTCTCATTGGATAGAAAATTTCCCTACCTTTCCATTGATATAAAGAAGTCCTAACTCATATTTCTCAAGTTATGGGCTGCGGGCCTTAGGGTGACAATTTTTACCAAGAGTGGGCTCATGGGCCTGTGGAAGAAAATTTGCCCCAAGGGCGGGTCTCATGGGCCATGGGGAAAAAAATTTCCTGAGGAGTAGTCGGGTCCTACTGGGCCGCAGGAGACTTTTGAAACTTTCCGCCCGGGGCAAAAAGCCACCTTTGCACCAACACTCTTGTGAGTCCGCAAGGGACATGTGGAGCCTCATAAGCCACGCGGGAAAGCAGGCAAATGGGGGTAAAAGCGTTTTAGCGCCCGAAGGGCAAAAAGGGTAAAATTCACCCACGCCCTTGCCGACACCTCGCGATGCCACGTGGCAGCTCCTGATTAGCTGGTGGCGGGGTGGGACGGGAAAGTTTGGAAAATTTTCCCAAAATTATTCGAAAACGCCAAAGGCAAAAGGGAACCCGCTCCTTCGCCGATGCCACGTGGCAGCTCCTGATTGGCTATGGGGCGGTGGGGAAACTTTGGAAAATTTTCCCAAAATTTTTCTGAAAAGCTAAGTAAAAAAAAGATCCGCCCCTTCGCAAACGCTTTGTGGTGCCACGTGGCAACCTTTGATTGCCTGTGGGTCGGCGGGGCGTTGGGGAAAATTAGGAAAATTTTCCCAAAATTTTTCCAAGCGCTAAGTTTATAAAGGGATCCGCCCCTCCGCCTATGCCTCGTGGTGCCACGTGATAGCCTTTGATTGGCGGCTTGGTCGGGCGGGAAAAATTAGGAAAATTTTCCCAAAAATTTTCCAAAGTGCTAAGGGAAAATTTGGGCCCGCCAAGAAATTTTTTCCCAAAAAAAATCTTTTTGACACCAAGTGAAGAAAACTTCAGAAGGCCATAACTTTTGATAGAGAGCTCGGTTTTGGGCAAACGAGGACTTTCTGGAAAGCTCTCAACATCCTCTTTACTCAGGAATCATTAAATTTTTATTTTGATAAAGTTTAAGGAGTCAATTTCAAGAAAACGCTCTACTGAGTGCTTTTTATAGTGCAAACTGGTAAAGATTAACTTATTAAATTTGTTCAATTTGATCTTCTTCCTTTCTCAACATGTCAAATAGACATGGAGAATTGTTCTTAGGTGGATTTAGGATAAGTCTAGGTAGCCGGTACGTGGGTACGGTTCGGGTACGGGTACGGGGATCCGGTACGTCGGTACGGCAATTTTTTTGGGGGCCCGGGTACGGCACTTGGGTACGGCAGTACAATATACATATAAAATATTAAAAATATTTTGAAAAGTAACAAGATAAGCAAAATTCCAGCCTTACACATGCATAGATTAAACAAATCTGAAATATACATAGGTGAAATAGCGACAAAAGTTAAAACATATTGATAATTCATTGTTTGAACTTATAACCAGTACATTGTTCAAATCAAAATGTTACAATGTATTATCATTATCTCGACATTGTAAACACAAAAATGAAGATACATCATCAACATTCTAATTAGTAATAGTCTAACGGCTTTGCATCTTCTCCGATGTCTTCAATGAGAGCATCACTACCATCACGTGGTTCATTAGAACCACAAGCACCAGGAGTACAACCAGAACTATCAGCAATGCCGCTCTCGCTAGCCCCACTTTGCAGCTCACGCAAAGTACTATCTAGGTCCGGGTCTAGCAATGAAAGTTGGGCAATGGGAACATCCAAGTTTGGAGTCTCTGGGTCTATATCCTAACACTTTGTTGGCCCTTTCCTCGTACTCATCCTTCTTGTGTGATAGAAGGCGCAGTTAGAATGCGCAAAGACCAAATCCTCCGCCTTTTTGCTCCCAACTTGTTGTGGTTAACCGAGTGGATAAATGAATATGTACCCCAATTCCTCTCAGCTGAAGAAGAACTCGCAACCTATTGAGGCAAGCCGCAAAGTCAATGCAAAATTAAAATTTTAAACTTATAAATATAAAAGTAAAAAAGAAAGAGTTAAGAAATTAAAAAAATTAAAATCTTACTTGTTATAAAACTTTTATTCAGTAAGTGGCATGAGGTAGGGGTATGCTTGTCCATGGAGGTACCACCACGAATAAGCATCCATCCTGTATTTGTCACGAAGAGCACTAATGGAGTGATCCCTGGAGGATATGAAATTCACAAACTCGCCTCTAACCATGTCTTCTACTTCTGGATCTGGGAAGATTCTAGAAAATGCTGCCTTATACCCCTCACTAACTTCAACATCCCTATATGGTGGGACCCTCCTAGGCAAAGAAAGGATCTCTGCGCTATAGTATTTTGGAGTCGAGGCAAAAGTAAGAAGATGCAATGGAGTAGTTATTTTGTTCCACCTTTCAATGAGATGTGAGTGCACTTCCTTCAAGAAGGTCTCGTAGGATCTTGCTCTTTCGGGCATTTATGATGGTCTTAATTGACTCAATCATTGAGTCAATTCCATCATAAATCTCACCCATGCATGGATGATCCATATCAACAAATCTCAACATACTCACGATGGGCTCAGTAAAACTAAGCAAGTAATCCACACGATCCCACCATGTTTCATCCAGGATCAACAATTTCACATTTCTAGCCCTCTCACTGTTTGCTTGCCTCCATATACTCCAAAGGTCACTGATAACCATGCCACTCAATGCCTCTCGCACCTTCACAAGCCGTCTCAAGATGAGCGTGTGCGAGGCAAATCGAGTCTCAGCAACCTAATAAGAAATCAAAAGAAATAAAATTAAGACAAGTAAATTTAAAACATTCAAAATTCTACAAATTACAAACTTATAAAATTAATTTAATGAATTTTAAAAACTAATAATTATTTTTAAAAATAAAAAGAATGTTACGGGCTACCTTCAATAGCTGCAATGTTGAGAATTTACGAAAGATGGCTTGGGACATGTGGTGGTTGCTGACAAACATTTGAATCTCACTTGCCTCCTCATATACTTGTTTGATCCAAGCAATTTTTGTGCCCAATTTTTGTAACATTAAGTTGAGGGAATGAACCGCACAAGGTGTCCAGAATATGTGTCCATACCGTGCCTCAACCAACAACCCTGCAACTCTACAATTTTTTGCATTGTCCGTTACAACTTGGACAACATTTTGAGGCCCCACCGCCTCAATAGATTCTATGAGGATGTTGGCAATGAATTGGGCATCCTTCACTTGCCCCTCACAATCAATAGCCCTGAGAAACATTGCCCCTTTAGGACACACGGCAACCACATTGATCAATGGCCTATTTGTTGTATCTTTCCATCCGTCAGAAACGATGGACACTCCTGTTTCGAGCCATTGATTCTTGATGGGTAACAATGAGTCTTCAACTTTTTTCTTTCTTTTGACAATAAGGTGGTGCGCACCTTTTCATACCCTGGGCTAATGTACCCTTTAGGGGTTCATTAATACATCTCACCATATCTTGCCAGTATGGTGATCTAACAACATTAAATGGGACACCACATGCATAAATAAAGCGCCCAACACTTTGGTTAGCTATGTCCCTGCTTTCATTCTGGAATGCCCTTTCCAATGGGCCTACATCTTTTGTTCTTTTGCGAGAAAGAGGTGAATCCTCTTCCCCTCCAGTTGCAATAGGTGTAGACAAAAATGGGTGATCTGGGGCCACAACATCAACAGAAGGAGAAACAGGTGGCTTGCTAATGGTATGTGATCTTCCTTTTCTTGCCATAGGATGATTGGATTTTAATGCCATTGTTGCATCTGCTTCCTCTTGCTCTTTGATGTATGCAAGGGTCTTTGCACGTGGCAACCCCTTTCCATCCAACCCTCCACATGTTCTGATTCCGTGGCCAATAGCCCCACACAAATGGGCTTTCACCCGACTGTAGGAGCTCTTAAATTGCATATTACATTGTGAGCAAACCCAAACAAAACCCCCTCCACCTGGTAATTGTTCTAGTTGTTTGACATAGCTCCAAAGGGGGGAGGATGGATCACTTTTGTTAAGGAGACCTTTACTACTTTGACCCACAGAACTAGAACTCGCAAGTTTTTAATCGCACAATGCATTTAAACAAATGAAAACAAATTTAGTCTTGAGAAAATGTTAGAAGTTTAAAATTTAAATTTAAATGAAATCAAAAATAGAAAAATGAAGCTTAAAAGTTAAAACAATAACAAAAAACAAACCAAAAAACAACTAAAAATAATAAAATATTGAATACAACTAACAAACTAAAACACTCTAAAAAATCAAAAATACTTATCTCAATACACCCAACACCAATAATGCAAGCTCCTTGAACTCCTTGTCACTTGTTGCAAGCTCCTTCAATTATATGGCACTCGAAATCAACCCTAAATAGTGGAAAAATTGAAGGTGAGAGTCAAATATGCAAATAAGAGGCAAGAATGCAAATGTGAGGTAAATGACTTGTTGTTATAGAGTTTGGGTGCACAAATTAGGGTTGAAAAGAATATTTTAATGTTTATAAAGTCGGTTTGACCTTTTTTGACCAAAAACGAATTTTTTTTTAAAAACGCGTAAAAAACGACGGGTTCGGCACGGCACGGCGTGGTTCTCCTGCAGGCCCGGCACGTTTGTGGACATACCCGCCGCCGTGCCCCGCAGGAGAACCCCGCCTGCACTCGCGCCGAACCGGACTCGGACCCTATACCCGCTACCGAACCGGACCGAACTTGCAGCCCTTAGGGGCCGTGATCGCTACCTAGGGATAAGATTGTTAGGTAGATCTATTTGATTGAGTTCTAATTTGAAATTTTACAACTTTGACAACAAAACGATTGTGAAAGCTTTGAACTCGGTTTTGCCAAGTTTTGAAAGATTTCCTTTAAGTGTTTTTGTCTAATTGAACTCATTTATATCCTGGCATGTTCAATTTTAATGTTTCATTATTATTTCTTGATTGTAGGTTCGGTCTGTTCATTTATGGTAAAAGTTACAGAGTTTAACGTGAAGCAAAAATGGAAACAACAAAATTAGCTCAATGGTTCTTATTTTACTTTCCTTACAAATGAATTCATTTCATGCTAGTTTCAAAAAGGTTTCATTCCTTCAATCAAATGATAAAGACAAGAATGTAACTTTTATTCTTTTCAAATCATGCACTTCACAAAACAGAGTACTACATTTCCTTCATACGCATTTCTTTCTTTCAATCAGAGATTTCAATTACATTTAAAAGATCAGATTCAATACCACAGTGTAATTTGAGAAAGGTAATACATCATTTATTGATTCCAAAAGACAACTTTGTAACTTTTATTCTTCGAATGCAATTTCTTTCACATTCTTTCAAAACAAAAAAACGGAGTTCATTTCTTTTACATTTCACTTTAAAACTTTCATAATCAACACAACATCCTTCCATTACAAAACATTTACAAGTTCATCCACTTCAAGTGGGAAAGGTTACGATAAAATTTATCTCAACAAGGGACTATCCAACTGTCTTTTCCTTGCTCCAGAACAGCAACATGTGCATTTCTCATTCTTCCAATTTGATCACAACAAGTGTAGGGAAAGGCAATGCTTTCCACCCAACCAAGACATCCAATGAAAAAGAGAAGCCATCCTCTTTCATTGCCCCCGAGCCCCAACCACAAAGCAATAAAAGATGTGATCCAACTCATGGCAACAACAGGCTTCCACAAACACACAAGCAACATTTTCACAATAAAAACACAGTTAAAGCATAATGTAGTTTCAGCAACTACATTAAAACATGACAAACAATGCTAAGGCTTCATCAAGCTAGCCAAAGGAGCAAAAAACTATGGGGGATGCTCCTTATGCCTCCCAAAAAGGGAAAATGGGTATCACCACCTAAATTACAACCCGCCAAAATATAGTATATCAAAGCCCTGACATTCCTTATGCCTCCCCAAAGTACCCCTTATTCCTCACATTTCCTTATGCCTCTCCAACCTCTTATGGCACCCCATAACGAGTAAAGAAATGCAAGCTATTTCTTTGTAAGGTGGAACCCAAATCCCAACTCCCTCCACCCTTATACCTCCTTAAAACACACTTGTGTCTCCCACAAAATAAACCCCATAGTCTTCTCCTACACCATTCCTAGACCATCTACCCAACAGCCCACAAACATATCAAAACATTCACACATTAACATTTACATTCATAAAAGAAGAGTATTTCAAGAGCCAAGCTCTTACCTCTCCATGATGGAGTTTCCCAAGTTCCAAACAACAGATGTTTCCAAGCAAACAATCCAAACCAGCCAAGCACAAGCATGCAACAATCTTCCAAAAAAATTCTTCAAGCAAGAGCTCCCAAAACAGCAAGGAATTCACCCAAGAAATGAAGTCTCCAAAAATGAAGCAACCCAAAACAAGGCAAAGAATTCAAATTTAATAGAAGAGGGAAGGGAAGAGGATGAGGTGGGTCCATGTAGGATGTCACATCACACATCCTCAACTCCAACCCCCAAAGTCAACTTCATTCTCCAATGCATAATAAATAGGTGGGTGAATAATATGACAGTTTACTTACACACTCAAATCCAACCCACACCCCAAAGGACTGAAATTAAATCATGTAAGAAAAGTGCAATTAAAACCTACAATTTGCCTTCTCAAAAGCATTATAAAAGTCTAATCTCAACTCTCCAACCGTAGGTATGGTTGGTAATTAAATTTAAGAGGTATGAGACAAGTTTAACTTGTCCCACAAGCCTCCAAAATCAGCCTCTAAGGACAATTTTGAATTTCCAAGAAGGTGGAGTGTTTCACACTCAAAAGTTAACTTACACATCACTTACACATCTCTTACAACACTTTAATTCAAGGCCAACAACTCTATTAATTACTTTCTTATGACATATTTGATTTATTTATTTTAACAATATGATTACTCACAATATTTACACACCATTTAATAATTAATGAAAGGGTAAAAGCACCACAAAATAAACACATGCAAACATAAACAAAGGGACCAAATAAAAGAAATACATAAAACCCCTTGGTCACATTTAAAGGTGATCCCCCATGGGAATCCCTAACACACAAACACGCACAAACAAATACTAGTTGCCATGGTGACCTTGTTGAATTCATCTAGAATTCCAATGTGGTTGGTCTCCAATCCCCGATGTTTGTTGTGATATTTTAACCTGCAAAACACAAATACCTCCTTCGGCCTCGTGGCCATATCAGAACATCCAAAATAATATAAATATAATTCCCAAAATCATCTAGATATATGAATCACAACAACATCCAAGCAATCTAGCAATATCATTTATAGTTTTATCAACAACTATATCATCATCCAATAATTTCCATTTCTAGGTCTACTCACAATATCCAAATATCACAAGTTCGAACAACATCCATAATATAACCATGTCAAAACAGTATATCATCACCAAAATGTCTCTAATAATCATCATGCATCATAACTGAATCAAGTCAACAATAATCCATGATCTAACATCTAACATCATACTATAATAAAGTCCATAATCATGTCCATAATATAATCAGCAGTATCATGATTAGTATCAAAAGGGTGTCAAAGGGAAGTGGGCACTACATCTCCCTCCCCTTAGACTCGACTTCCTCCTGGAAGTCACTGGAACAAATGTGGAAACTGAACTCGTAGCAAAGTAGCATCCTCCCATGTAGCTACAATCTCATCATATATGTCCCACTGCACCCGGACCTGATCAATCTCTTTGCCTCAAGGCCAAGGGTCCTCGCGATCTAGGATGTGAACGAGCTCCACCATCACCTCGTCCCGATCCCGCACTGTAATGATGTCCAATCTAACACATGAGAAGGATCTGCAACATATCTTCTAAGAACTGAAACATGAAACACATCATGTACGCGAGACAAGCTAGGTGGCAATGCTAGATGGTAGGCCAAAGGGCCGATACGCTCCAAGATTTCAAAAGGACCAATGAATCTAGAAGCTAACTTATAACCTTTTCCATAACGGATAGGGCTCTTATGTGGCCTGACACGAAGGAACACCTTCATGCCCTCATCAAAACTACGGTCGGTCCTATGCTGATCTGCGTACTTCTTCTGCCTGTCCTGTGCCTCCTGCGGTCTGTCTTATCAAAACCACCTGCTACTCCATGTCCTGTAACAAAGCTGGTCCAAGAGAAACCCTGTCCTCTAGCCTGTCCCAGTTAAGAGGTGTCCCGCACTCTCTACCATACAAAGTCTAGAAAGGAGCCATGCCTATAAAACTCTGAAAATTATTATTGTTGGCAAACTCCACCAAGTATAGGTACTCCTCCCATCTAGACTGCTGATCCATCACGTACATCCTGAGCATGTCCTCTAAAATCTGATTCACCCACTCCATCTGTCCATCTGTCTTAGGGTGATATGCTGTGCTGAAATTGATCTTTGTCCCGAGGGCATGCTGCATGGTAGTCCAAAAATGAGAAGTATACAAAGGATCGCGGTCACAAATAATCTTCCACGGAATCTCGTGCAACTTGACAATCTCATCTAAATATACCCGTGCCACAGACTAGCTATATAAGTGGTCTTCACCGGAGAAAAGTGAGCCACTTTTGTCAATTTATCAACCGTGACCATGATGGCGTCGTGGTGATATCTTGACATTGGTAGCCCAACAATGAAGTCCATGGAAATGGTGTCCCATTTCCACTCCCAGATAAAGACGAGGAAAGAGAAGGCCAACCTGGATGCCGATGCTCGACCTTTACTTTCTGGCACTCTAAACATTGTGACACAAACTGGGCCACGTCTCTACGAAGTCCTCTCCAGTGATACAACTGTCTCAAGGTGGCAAGCATCTTCTTCACCCCGAGATGGGCTGAATAGGGTGCACGATGTGCCTCCGCTAAGATGTCCTGCCTCAAGCCTCCATCTTTGGGAACATAAATCCGGCCTCTATGCCTGAGAAGACCATCTCGCCTCTAAAGAAAGCTCCATCTTTGGGAACATAAATCCGGCCTCGTGCTCGAGAAGACCATCTCGCCTCTAAAGAAAACCATCAAACTTCCCTTCGAGGGGTATATTCGAGACTCAATCTCTGCTCGAACTGCAATGTAGAAGCTGTTAAGAGAAAGATGTTGAAGAATCCTGCTCCGCAAATTTGTGCTCACTGAGGTGGCCATAGCCACATGTCTTCGTCTGCTGAGAGCGTCTGCCACCACATTCTCCTTCCCCTTCACATGCTCTATCTCCATATCATACTCACAAAGCAACTCCATCCAATGCCGTTAACGAGCGTTGAGATTGGGCTGTGTGAAGAGGTGGCGAAGACTCAGGTGATCTGTCCTGAGTGTGAATCTTTGACCAAGCAGAAAGTGCCTCCATCGAACCAAAGCGTGCACAACTGCCGCAAGCTCAAGATCATGAGTCAGATAATTAAGCTCGTAATCTTTGAGTTTGCAAGACTCAAAAGCCACTACTTTGCCCTCCTGCATCAACACACCTCCAAGCCCTGCTAAAGAAGCATCCGTGCAAACGAAAAACTCACCCTGTGGATCCAATCTGTAAGGATAGGTGCTATAGTGAGACATTCCTTCAATGTATCAAGGCCCGCTCGCACTTGTTCGACCAAACAAACTTCTTCCCTTTCCTCTGAAGGGAAGTGATGGGGTGCGTAATCCGAGAGAAGTCCTGAACAAATCTCTTGTAGTAATCTACTAGTCCCATGAAGCTGCGCACCTCGAGTACCACAAAAGAGTAGTGGGTCTTTGGCCAATCCATAATAGCTCTAATGTTGGAAGGATCGACGATGATACTTTCCCAAAAATGATATGACCCAAATATCGCACCTCCATCTCGAAAGAATGCACACTTCTCCAAGTTTCCGTAAAGCCGTTGCTCCCGAAGGCATCAAGAACTTGGCAAAGGTGCCCCTTGTGCTCATGCGTACGTGAGTAAATCAAAATGTCATCAAGGAAGATGAGCACGAAGCGATCTAAGAAGGTCCTAAATACCCCATTCATCAAACTCATAAACACTGCGGGGCATTCGTCAAACCAAAAGGCACCACTGTGAACTCATACTAGCCATATCTCATATGGAAGGTGGTCTTATGAATGTCCGCCTCCGAAATCCTCAGTTGATGGTAACCTGACTTAAGGTCTATCTTAGAGAAAGTTGTGGCTCCCTTCATCTGATCAAACAAATCATCAATGCGCGGAAGGGGATAACGATTCTTGATCGTTACTTTGTTCAGCTGGCGGTAATCAATACACAACCGCAAGGATCCATCCTTCACAAAAATCACCGGTGCATCCCAAGGGGATACACTAGACGGATAAGGCCTTTCTCAGAGGCCCTCCATTTGAACTTGAGCTCGCAGAGCTCGGGAGTGGTCATCGATAAGGTGCTCGTGAGATCGGCTTTTCTCCTGAACCAGATCTATATGAAAATCAATCTCACGTGGGGGTGGTAACCGGTAGTTCCACCGGAAAGACATCTCGCAAACTCTCAAAATGAGATGATCATCTAACGATGGTCCACTAGACCCATCCTCCGATCTCACATCACCGACTGTAATAGCATACATCCGACAACCCCGCCGCACACACCGCAAAGCCGCATAACGAGAGATGGTGCGAATAGAAACGGTCTCCTAACCCCGAAATCATCGACTCAACTCTCAAATCATCTCGCACAAGATATAATCTTGTGGTAACAATCCATCCTGTCCCTGTGTGCAGACAACCAATCCATACCCAAGATGACTTCATATGAGCCCAAAAGAAGGATACGGAGATCCAAAGTAGTGGTGAAAGGTCCCAAATCCACCACACACTCCTTAACTAAGGAGTCTACAGAGATCTTGGCTCCAGAAGCCATCTCAACATCCCAACTATGACCCTGCCTAATCTGCACCAGCCGCACCGCTCTATTAAAGATGGTGCAATAAAAGAATCGAAAGAACCAGAATCAAACAGAATGGAGGTAGGAATACCACCAATGTTACTTGCAGTCTCAATAACCGTACTCGATGCTCGCCGGTGGTTCGCGATCACGCATATATCCTATGACTATACCCCATATCACCAACAATAGACTCGAGATCTCGTGTCTTACCCTTGTTAGTACGGTTTTGTGGGCGCCTCTACAAAAATGTCTAGTAACACCACAACCAAAACAACCGCCTGATCCTCTCCCCTGTGTAGTAGGTCCGGCCGATACTCAAGGTCTCGTGGTGTAGATCCCGATGATCCGGTTGCGGTCGGTGAGTCTTTCTTTGGCGAGCTCTTACCGAGTGAGCTCTCTGGACACCCTGTGTCCTAATGGGACCCCTAGGAGGAGGCCCCATACTCCGACCTATCTGTGCATCAAATCTCTGTGGAGGTCTATAAGGTGGGCAGGATCATTTGCTTGCTTCTTGTTGTGGTCTAAAAGATGACTGTGGCTTGAACCCGGTCCACCATAAGGAAGAGGTACTTGATCCTCTCGATCTGTTGTCCTACATAAACATTAAAGTATGTTCCCTAGAAGGCACCCAACTATCACCAAAACCTAGTCACTTCCTTCGGAGAGAGCTCTAACATGCATGCAAAGCCCTCGTAGATATCCTCCTTGATTGCCCTTGATCCATTCTGCAAGTAGTCTTCAAGAGATGTCTTCAAATCACCCAAAATGGAGGGTTTCCGTCCTCCACCAAGCCACAAGGAAGGTTTTTCGTCTTCCTTGGAATGCCACACAAGAAGTTTTTGTCCTCAAGTGGATAGTTAATGAGCACTTTGCCCAAAAAACCAAGTATAGATAAAATGCGCCAAAGATGGGTGCAAATGAAGTCCTTAAGTCCCTTTTATATCCTTCCCTTGGTGCCAAAAGCCAATTAGAAGTGGACCGACCTCTTTAAGCTTCTTTTGTCTTTTAATTTGCTTTTATGACTCTCCCAACACAACCGACCTGCCTCATAAAGGGAAACACTGAAAGAAAACATTAAATCTAAATAAAGAAAACTGAAATGAAATGCAATTCCTTCCCTTGTTCAATCATGCTTCCTTGCCACGGGAAGTCCATTTTAGACCCTCAATTCGAAAAAGGGGACATTATAGTTCTCCCTTCCCTAAATCGCTCGTCCCTAAGAAATTTCAAACTCGGCTGATCTGAACCCTTAGTCTCCTTGATCTTCTCAATATGTAGGGCAATATCATCCCAAGAGAAAGGAAGCGGCTTCCTTGACAAATTATCTGCTACCTTATTATTTTTATACACCCTTTTGAAGGACAATCCATTTCCATATGGGCTCAAAGAAAAAAATGTGCATATCTTTTTATATCATATGTACAGGCCTCCCATCTTGGAACCAAGAATGTGAGGAAGCATTTCAAATGCCCTTCTTTCCAAGGTTTGAAAATTTCTACAACACATGCCTTCCCAAGATGATCTTCATTAAAGATGTCATCTGTCCTTCCAAGAAAATACACAAATCATCTTGTGTGCAGATAGAAACAAAGTATGGCAGTCATGAGTTGCTTGATTTTTCACCCAACTTGGAGCTATGTTGGTTGAAGTAGTTGTTTCCTTCAGCTGAAACCATCTACCACTATTTTCCCATGATTTAATGACTTCAAAATGGACACTCTTATAGCTGTTTGAATCTGAAAACAACTCATATTCTGATTGTATCAAAATCAACAATTTAAATTCTCCTATAAACTTATTCGGTGGCTGAATTTGTGCATGCCCAACTATCATTATGTTCTTCTAAGGAGCTGATATATGAAGAAGAGAACCATAATGAAATTTTCTCAAAAACTGAAACCATTGCACTCTGCGAACAACATTAACTTCAGCTGTCTTAATTTCAAGAAAAACATTACATACCTTGCACCTTCCCATAAAATTTGATGACATGAAAATGCTATTGACATTGGTGACCTTGAAGCCTCCAAAGTTAATGATGCTCAGCCCACGCTTATCGGTAAGTTCTCCCGGATTAATTTATAAGTGGTGCCATTATCTACGAGCATTACTATTCCATGGCCAAATAAGAAACCAATTACCTGGGAAAGTTGGTATGTATGAGAGTTGAACCAAAATGCAAAGGTGTGAGTCATTCCCAGACACTCAAAGATGAGATTATCAATCAAATTGACCTTGTAATCAGACCTTCCCCTTTTGAGGCTCACAATAGTACCAACCCCACATATGCTAAAACAAATTTGGTATTGCACCCAAGCATCCTTGCACCCTTTGCTACACAATTCACTTCTTACCTTCTTTCCACTTGGCACAAGCTGATCATGAGAGTAAAAACACAACAGTATCATGGAGCGGAGCAATGCAACATAGTCATCATACATATCTGATTGTGCATGGTGAAAACCGAACTGTTTTGGCATGTTGGTAAGCAATGAAATTGAAACCTTTTTGGGCCACAAGCTGTCCTTAACCTTCTTACAACTCAAATTTTTGAGTTAGAATCAGCACTGATAAAATATTTCAAAAATACTTGTAACTTCATGGACTTTCTCTTTCGAGTGTCATTCTTGAGGGTTCCTTGCAAAACTGATTGGTCTTGCGGATTGTGGAGGTGAAAACATGGCAGCAACATAAGAAAGAGTACATAGTTATCATTTCTTCCCTGTTGTTCATGATGTCCATAATTTTGACATGGTACAATGATAGGCAATAAATCTGAATTGTCTCTAGGTCTAGGGCTGCTTACCTTCACTTTATCATTTAGCTTCTTCAAGCTAGTAATGGTACTCATGCACGAAACTTTATTATGGCTGAATATATTGGTAATTCTCCCACGTTTGACTGTTGTTGATAACAGACCAACAACTTCACCCATTGCTATCCTTGGTCCTTCATGGAGAATTTCTTCCTCTCTCCTTGGCCTTATCAATTTGGTTGAGTTACCCTCAATGCATTCACCATTGTGACCCCAAAATTCTTTTCTATACACATGCATATCAGCTGAGATATAATCCAAATGAAAAAAGAATTGGTTACCTTTACAAGCATACCATGGTCTTTGGAAGGGGGGTAACTTCTCACCAATTCCATCTTGGCCCATGTACATAAAGTGGTCTTCACACAGTTCGGAGGTTGCATGAGAGGGTGTATGTGCTCCTTACCATCTAATGTGCTGTCCCTACTACCCCTTGGGCGGTCATCAAGGTGTTCCCTCTTCTTGGTCCTTGTTTCTTCAATAAGTGGAGCTTCCCCTTTTCGTACTATCTCCATACCTTGATCACTTGTGCTTGGAATGCTTTTGTGGCTCTTCCCAAGGCTCAATTCTTCATCATTATGTTCTTTTTTGACCGCTGTTATAAACAGTCCAGCAAGCTTGCTGTCATCATATCTATTTGGAAAATGGTTTCCAAACCTCCCTTTCTCTTCTCCCTCTTGCTCATGCCTGAATTCATCACATGCTAAAATAAAATCAGTATTAACCAAACAATGATCATTAATTACCTCATAATGTTGTTCCTCCAAAACAACCATGGGAGTTAGGGCTGAATCTTCATCAAGCTTTGTAGCCTCTTCTTGCCTTGCCAACATGAAAGGGCCCTTCTCCTTCATCTTAGTTTCAACAAGTGAAACTCTTTCCGCCCTAGCTTCATCCATATTTTGTTGACACATGCTCGGGACATCTTCATGGTTCTCGCCGGAGTCATGTGTTCCATCAACTTGCCTCTGATTGACTGTTGTTCCTAAAGTTCCAGCAAGTTGATTGTCAACATTATCATCCGGAAATGGGGCTCTATCCACCAATTCTTTTCCATAATGCGGCGTATCATATTTCCCTTCTTCTTTGGGCTCATGCTCCATGGTCTCTTCACCAAACACATGTCCATTTACTTGGCTGTCTTGAAAATCAGTCAATGGCTCATCCTTAGGGAAAATGATAGGTACTTCTACCTCTTTCTTTGGTGATTCCACCTGTTGTTTCAAAACTGTCCGGTTTCAGTTTGGTTCGACCGGTTCATTAATTTTTTTAAATCGTTAGAGAAAACCAAGCCAATGACCGGTTTTGTATGGAACCCACTCGATTTAATATTGAGGCGGTCAAAATCGCTAGTTACGCATCTTTGGACTGGTTTGAACTAGTTGAGGGGCATGTTTTTGCCTTAAACATTTTTTTTTACAAATTTAGGTTTTAAGTTACTTTGTTCCAACCCTAACCTTAAAATGATGTTATATAAACCCCGTTTGGAACAATAGTTAAATGATGTCGTCTTCATGCAATACAACCTCCAGCTAAGGCGCAACCAATTACTAAGTACGATACCTAATACAGATCCCATTGTCTTGGATGATATCGATCTAGCCTCAAAATGGGTAGAGGAGAGTCACCTGATAGAGTTTGATCCGATGACGTGGGGTGGATGGCTTTGGATGATGAACCACTAGTAGCATCAAACATGGCAAACAAAAGAGACGTGCTACTACAACCACTCGCAGATGTCCCCGAGGAGTCCAATGTGTCCGAGCCAAAGGAACTTGATGACATTGATGAGGATGAAGACCCTATTCTTAGCAATGGTGTTGAGTTTGATGATTGATATCAAACATGTAGTAGCTTGTAGCATATTGTTTTGTGGACTCTATGTGCCATTTAGAACCTCATTGTTTATGTATTTTGTTTTGGATATGTAGTGCACTCGATAATCGTTTTGCCATATTTAGTTTTACCCGTACATGGTATATGGGCGAGCAAACTTTACATATTTTGTCTCTAATTGTTTGTAATCTTTAAAATTTCTTGTTTTCATTAAAATTGTAATATTTTATGTATTTTTTAGTAAACCGGTTCATAAATTTTAAACCTGTCTGGTTCCAGTCCAATTCCGGTTTGGTTTTGGTTTGACCCTCGGTCGGTTCTAAGTCTGGTTTCAATTTTTAAAACATTGATTCCACCTCAAAGCCATCCTGCAGATCTGATTTTTCTTTTTCTTCTTTCAGAGAAACCCTTTTGGGTTTGGCTCTTTGGCACTTTCTTGTGGTCTAGGGTTATATACCCTAGCATCTTCTTCCATGCTCTAGCTGTCCCATTTTGGAATCATCAAATGTGGAGAGTGTGACCCTTCCCAAGGCATGTTAAAGATCCTCATCTGGTACTTGAGGTCTAGGCTTGGGCCCATACCTACCCTTGCTTACCCCTATGAAATTGGTTAAGCAAAATAGCATCACGGATCTCCTTCAAAAGAGCCGTATATTCTTCATAGATAGCCACAATGTTGTGACCCACTGGATGTTGTGCTTTTGCCTCCGAAATGATTTTTTCCTTTGGTAAGAACCTAGGTCACCATTCTATGTTTGTATTGTCACTGCCTTGCACGAATACCCTTAGGATGGGAAGACCGAAGCTTTGATACCACTGTAATGTCCCTTTTTGGGGCTGAAACTGAAAAAGTAGGAAACCACACAAACCCCAATAGATCAAATTCAGATTTTTAAATCAGCAAACTGATTTTTATAACAGCTGGAAATCAATAGTCAGATTTTTATAACAACAGTCTGGAATTAGAGGAAAATCACTCGAATATCATCAAATAACTCAACCACAATATAGATAAATATTTTAGGAAGAATGTAAGACACTTTTCATCATCAAATCTGATCACACACTCAGCTGGAAATTTAATTATGAACAACAAAAGTACAACCCATAAAAATAATGAAAAGGGAGGTTTCCAAACCCTGATAACCACAAAAGAGGATAGATTCCGACCTTAGAAATTATGCCAAATCTGAATATCAAATAAAATTTGAAGTATGTTCCCTAGAAGGCACCCAACTATCACCAAAACCTAGTCACTCTAAACTTTGAAGTATGTTCCCTAGAAGGCACCCAACTATCACCAAACCCTAGTCACTCCCGTCGGAGAGAGCTCTACTATCACCAAACCCTAGTCACTCCCTTTGGAGAGAGCTCTAAAATGCATGCAAAGCCCTTGTAGATATTCTCCTTGATGCCCTAGATCCAAATCTGCAAGTAGTCTCCAAGAGATGTCTTCAAATCACCCAAAATGGAGGGTTTCCGTCCTCCACCAAGCCATAAGGAAGGTTTTCGTCTTCCTTGGAATGCCACACAAGAGAGTTTTTGTCCTCAAGTGGATAGTTAATGAGCACTTTGCCCAAAAAACCAAGCATAGATAAAATTTGTCAAAAAGATTAGTGCAAATGAAGTCCTTAAGTCCCTTTTATATCCTTCCTTGGTGCCAAAAGCCAATTAGAAGTGGACCGACCTCTTTAAGCTTCTTTTGTCTTTTAATTTGCTTTTATGACTCTCACAACACAACCAACCTACTTCATAAAGGGAAGCATTGAAAGAAAACATTAAATCTAAATAAAGACAACTGAAATGAAATGCAATTCCTTACCTTGTTCAATCATGCTTCTTTGCCACGGAAAGGGAATGACAAGAAGCCCATTTTTAGGCCCTCAATTTTGAAAAAGGGGACATTACATTGTTCCTTCTCGTGAGTTTTCCTTATTACTATATATATTTATGAATTGCTGTATAGAATTGATATATTTTAAATCATGTAAGTCATTTTAGTTCGAGTTTGGTTTTGTGTGATAGTTAAATACAGGATTTTAGTCTAAATTTTATGATATAATAATTTGTAATTTCAACGGTATTGTTCTTGTCTATTTATTTGGACATACTTATGTAGCTGCACACTTGAACTACTTTTCCACTTGAGATATGATGAAATAAATCCTTGCAGGTCCAGGATTTATGGAAAGTCAAAAGTCACAACATTGCTGCACTAAATATGGAAGCGAAAAACCTGATAAGAAACTTTAAGGAATTCAGCATCAGTCATATATACAGGGTAAAGTGCACAGTTCTTAAATACTTTTATTGGTTTGATTTCACAAATATTTTTTCTGTGGGTGTAGCGAAACTTGTATCATTGAGCATAATTAAATGTGCTGGTTTATAATAGGGTAAATGCTAGGTTATTATTTTTATGAATGTTTGCTTGCATAAGCTTGATGCAAAAGGTTACTGCGTGTATGCTGTGAAATGTATAAAATACTTATGAATTTGCTCAAGCTGATTTATTAGGCAATTTTCCAATGTGCAAAATATTGAATTGATAAACAGAAAACTTGGGCCAGTGCTATATTTGAAAACTCCTCCATCACTGCAAGAATGATAAACTATAGGAACTAAGAAACATTTATATATGAATGAGCATTTTTTTGTGATTTTCCTGTAAGATTCATCCTCAATTATGTTTATAGATCCAGTTGTTCCAGTATATGATGATATTGGGCTTGTTTTCATACTTTATTTAAATCACAGGAATTCAATACTGAAGCCAATGATCTAGCTAATGCTGCTATCGAACTTCAAAGTATGTGATAATTGTTTATTTAGTAAACTTTATTATCATTTTGTTCAGTCAACATGCTGGCCATCACAATTGCTTCTCATATACTTGGGTTTAATCTGGTGTGCAGGGGGTGAATAGACTTAAAGGAATGTTAGTGTCAAAAGAAGTGTTGCATTGGAAAATGGAAATAGTATTGAAGCGCATTTACTTCTATTTGGCTTGTGATTTGGCAAGACTTGAATGGTGACAGTTCGAAGCTTGAACAGGAGTCAATATAGATGCAAGAATGGGTTTTAAGAGCATTATATAATCACCGCAACAAGAAAGCACAACTGGGATTGTGAAATTGCAACAAGAAGTAATAATTCTATTAGCTTGGGTATAGTGTTGGGAAATTGCGGATTGTTATGAAGTGATGTTTCAACTGTTTTCTGTAGGAGCTTGCTCACTGCTATCATTATCAGAGTGCTACCAGTTGTTTGCTTCTGGTGACTTCTTTGTACATCCAAACAAGAATTTTGTTCACAGAATAGACTTCATGATCAACCAAGATATGCTTGAAGTATCAGCTTTGCAAGGAAAAGGGTTTACTTCTCACAATGAATTGAACAGGGATGGTACACCTTCAGCATTTAGTATTTTAAAATTGTAATAGCTTTCAGCTACTTTCCATTTGGGAACATTGTGTTTACATTAGTGGATAAGGAGGTGGGGACGGGGTGTGTTGTGGTGGGAACATCATTCTTAGAACTGGGGTACATGGAATGTTTAATACATACATGATATTTTTATCAGAACTGGGGTACACGGAATGTTTAATACATACATGATTTTTAAGAAAAAATTAACTGTATTAATATTGAATGATAAGTAGAGTACATTATTTTTTTCTTCATGTACGTGAGAGACCTTCTAGGATAAATGGACTGTAGAAAAAGTCGCAATAAAATTTACATGGTTTTTGTAGCTTAGCTGCCATTCAATTGTCCTTTGCTGTGTGAATCTTGCAATCTATGGCATTTTTGGGTCCTAATCTTGAAATTCTTTTTCTACAATGTGCATGCTATCCAAATTTTCTGCCAATTTATTTGTTTGAACGAGTGAGAAATGGCTTGGGTGAGGTCTTATAAGACCATTAAGGTACTTCATTTACTTATTGTTTTTTTCATTTTGATTAGTAAGAGACGTCCACTAAAGTGTCAGGTGATCTATGTGGCAGCTTAACTCAGGATGTTTTATGCACCACCATCATCGGATGTGCACATATACCAGAAGAAGCATGCAATGTTTCCCTTGCATCCATTGCTTGGTGAAGGAAGGGGAAGCAACCACTTGTGTGGGGTCAAGTGGCAGTGCACCTAAATTTTTGCCTACTGCATAGTCAAAAGATTTCAGCACTAACTCCAAAGTCTTGCACGGTGAACACATTTTTGTAACTGTCAGAAGATGAAACACATCTTCCTTGACATCTACTCATCTTTTGTTCTACACTTTCTGAATTGGTATGTATTTTACCTTCTAAGAGAGGGATAGCGATACCTGTTCTCAGAGATTTTCCATTTAGATAAATTTTATAGTAAAAAATGCTATCCCAGATTGTGTTAGAAACAATTTATTTTGGGGCAGTATGTAGGATTATAGGATTCCTCTATTGTAAGGGCAGGCTTTCTTTATTGGTGTATTTTACGACCGACTACACAAGTATTTTTAATAGGATTATTACTGAAACTGATACTGACATGTATAACATTCACACCACTACACAAGTATTTACAACAGGATTATTACTGAAACTGATACTGACATGTATAATAATCACATCGTACACATTTGTTTTTGTCCAAGACAACAGGGGTTAGCGATTCCACACCCCAAAAGGACTTGGTGTGGTGCCAATCACCCAGGAAAAACGAATAATTCAATGAAGCCATCCAAGAACTGAAGCTCTATACATGTAATAAGAAACACAAACACTTGGGACAGATGTAGGATTATAAGATCCCTCTATTGTAAGGGCAGGATGGTCTATTGGTGTATTGTATGATGACGCCACATATATTTATGCTAATTATTACTGAAAGTGACACTAACATGTATAACATTCACACCATACACTTTGTTTTTGCTCAATATAACTGGGGTTATGAATCCCAGACCCCAAAAGGATTTGGTGAGGTGCCAACCACCAGGAAAGTTGAATAATTTAACGAATCCATCCAAGAACTATAGCTCTTTACATGTAATGAGAAACGCAAAATCTTGGGACAGTATTATAGATCTCTCTAATGTAAGTGCAGGCTCTCTATTGGTGTATTGTACGGTGACTACACAAGTCTTTATGATATGATTATTACTTTAAGTGACACTGACATGTATAACTTTCATGCTATACAGTTTTTGTTTAGCTCAAGATAACTGGGGTTAACTACACAAGTCTTTATGATATGATTATTACTTAAAGTGACACCGACATGTATAACTTTCATACTATACATTTTTTGTTTGGCTCAAGATAACTGGGGTTAGGGACCCCAGACCTAGAAAGGAGTTGGTGAGGTGCCAGCTACCCAGGGAAAATGAATGATTCAATGAATAAACCATCCAAGAACTGAAGCTCTATACATATAAGAATACCCAACGAAGGGTCTATTCCAATCCTGGTTAATCTTACTGATTTCAGGCCATTGATCATATGCCTTCAATCTAAGTTCCAATCGAAGGATCAATCTGATTTTGAGTTGATGCTGGAAAATGAGCCACTTAAGTGTTCTCATACAAGAACCACGCAAAGCTGTACAACAGTTACTAAAAAAGGTACTAACAAACTGAATGTTCTTGCACAATAAAACTGCTCACCCATATCTAAAAGCAGTTCAGGCACATCAAGAGCAACAATATGAATACATATATGCATCCCAATGGCCAGAACTGGAGTGCATGGTGCAGTATGCGAGTCACACATTCGTCCTCTATCTCATGTCGGTGCAGTGTATGAGTGGGACTGCCCATTCAAAATAGAATCCAATATTTCCAGTAATTTGAGAAATCTATGTCATCAGAGACCATTTTGTGTTGTGTGTGTGCTGTGTCCATCATTTGCCTTTGATACTGTCATGCTTCTTTATTATTCCTTTTGAATCAGACCCATAAGACAGGCTATTAAATGAAGGCCCACAAGAGAGTCAATTCTGAATGCCTTCATCCAGCCATAGTGATGTTTATGCATGGAGCAGGTGTGGGAATCAATAATAGTACAAGAATACATCATATCGTTAATATACACAGATTAGGTGAGAGTTCTCAGTGCAGATATGCAACTTAAAAAAATGATTGCAGAAATCTTTCCTTTCCTCAGCCATTTTTTCCAGCTATCAGTTTGCAGAGCGATTGAATTCAAATCAATTACAGATTTAGTCCTCTACTAAGCCCACAAATGTTTCTATTTTTGCTTGAACAGGTAGTCATGTTGCACTGCTTCTAGAGCTATTGCATCCATGTGTACACCAATAAAACTCCGTAGTTTCCATGCATTGAAAACAGAAGCAAACTAAATTTTGAGCTCCTCCATCCAGTTCTTTGCTGAGCACTGAGGGTGTGCAAAGTGATATATATTCCCATATAATCTAATTATGCCTAGTTTTCATAATTGATACTACTTGTATATGCGGATCTTGTCTTAGTTTTCTGTTGGTATAGATACACGGTTCTTCTTGCATCTGTTTCCTCATTGGAGATGTAATTGGCAATCCATGTTTATGATTTGATGAAATTCCATACAAAATTTCTATACCAAACTCTGTTGGGAATCACATCCGTTTCCATGAGGTTGATGCCATGTTGGCTGCTTGATCTGCAACTCGGCTTCTGTGATGCTTGACATACCTAAAGGTGATATCCTCAAATTGAGAGACCACCCATTGACCTTCCTGTATGAAATCATTGGTTCTCCAATTCTCCTTTTTCCCGTTTTTGCATTGCCTTTATGACACTGTGTCTCTCACATGGTTTTTCCCATCCTTTTATCATCGCAATCTTAATGCCCTTTATCATTGCTACCTACATCTATCAGCAAATGTTTGTCTTTATCATCTGTAAATGGTCTCTCCACCAACAGGCCCAAGATCGCCTTTTGCTGCATTATCAAAGTTAAGTTTTACATATCCTCTGGGTGGTTGAGACCATTGATCTGTAGGCTTCTTTGGCCTATCCATACTTAGCTCATTATCAAGGAATCCACAAAGTACACTTGATGTGTCAGTGATTTTATATTTTTCTTGGGATTTCCTTGGAATATATCTCCCATAGAAATTTTAGAAAATGGCATCTACCACACTCATTTGTTGAACAAAGAAAAAAGAGCAAATATCTCGACCTTGTTGAATGCATTAACAAACAACCATAAAAACTATTCCATAATGCTCAGAAATAATGTGGACATATTTCCTCTTCTCACATTTAAACACAGTTTTGACAGTAAGACTTGATCTATCTTTTAGAGTTCCTCTATTTAACTGCCAAGGAAAAACAACTTTTCACAATTATTGCTAAATACATGCCTTACTACCAAGTGAGATATGCTTCTGTAAGTGCATCTGAGAATTGCTTCCACTACTCTAAAATCTTCATTCATTCAATCACTGGAAAAAAACAATTAGTAAGATAATCATGGCAGAGTGTGTCAAATCTTTATTTCCTTTTCACACGAGTAGATTATCAACATGAAAAGTCACTCTTTACAATT
The DNA here is from genome assembly GCA_018340775.1 of Taxus wallichiana var. yunnanensis. Taxonomy (NCBI): domain Eukaryota; kingdom Viridiplantae; phylum Streptophyta; class Pinopsida; order Cupressales; family Taxaceae; genus Taxus; species Taxus wallichiana. The sequence continues at coordinate 331,273,977 of CM031240.1, read as the reverse complement.
CTTGTGAACTCCAATACACAATCGAGTCACTAATTTTGTTGATGCTATTTGAATCAGGAAATCATGAGTTTTGGTGATGCTATTTAAGTCGGGGAATCACTAATTATGTTGATGCTATTTGTGTCTGCAGATCACTAATTTTGTTGATGCTGTGTGTGTCATCAGTGAATCACTAGTTTTGTTGACGCTATTTGTGTCAGGGGATAGAAGCTGTTAAAAAATTTCGAAACCTCCAAATTTCGAATGTTTTTAAGTTTCCTCGTACTTTTTGTCAAAGTTTGCATCATGAGGTGACATTATGCGACATTAACCTTTGACTTGGTATCTGACTTTTGAGCTTTCAAAAGTGAAGTTTTAATTATTATTATAAATTTTATTGCATAAAATGTATTTATTATAATTACAAAACCCATGGGCGTCTTATTAATGCCTATTTACAATTTAAAAATTGCAAGTATATTAACATTATATTCCTACTATTAAAAAATTATCAAATAATATAGTGTTTATTTGATCAATATATTTATCTATGGATTAAAAAAACACATGTATTAATTTTTAAAACTTATTTCTTTTTGAATCATTAAGCTTTTGTTTCAACCCTATATATATTTTTAATTATGATACCCCTGTCTTTATATATTGAGGGCGTCATAGAACATTGATAATTTGTATAACATTTCAAGTAGAAAAGTAACTAAAAATATAAATATACCGATAGGTCTATGTTTTACAATGAGATGGACTACATTGAACTTGTTCAATACACAAACCATTGACCATTGGAATTTATTGTTTAGTTTTTGAATTTTTAGTTTTAAATTTGTGACTTCAATTGGAAGCATCTCTAGCATTGGCCATTTTAGACAATCGTAACAAAAAACTGTCTTTCATAAACATTATGTGCTCTCAAGTAATATTGGTACTAGTGACATTTATCACGGTATGCAAGAAAATGTACCAAACAAAAACAAGACAACTTGTTGACAATAATAGAGATTGCTTTGCAAAGGTTGTGGTGTGACATGACAATGGAGTAGTGTGCCTTGGTCAGATGGTGATTTGGTGTAGAGTAAATTTATTTACAACCCACCCTCCTAGAGTGAAATTCTCTACAATAATAAAACTGCTGCGTTTGAAAAAAATCCAAATGCTCAAAGATAGATGAATTGATGCCCCTTGTCCGCCTTGTCATCTTTCTCCTCCTTCTCTTGCTATGCATCCTTTTAACCGTTGCCCACTTCTTATGTTTGTACCATTTATGGTTATTTGTGCCTACGCCTCATTCCCCCTTCTACGGAGGTGACGCCTTTTCCACCATGTCAAGGGTTGAAATCTCCTTGCACTCCTCTCACTCATTCCCGACTTATATGTTTGCATCCCATAACCACATCCCTACTCCACCTTTCATAGGTAAGATAGGTTGTTGCTCCCATTTTACCAAAGTTTTCGACATTATCTACATTATAGTACTCATTATTATTTTTGTTTTTTATTTATGCGAGATATGAATGAATGAATGAATGATTTTAATAATATCCGTGAGACCAAGCAGTCTATGGGACCCAAAGCCATAATTGGAGTGTACAAAGCCACCCCAAGAGTTGTCCTAACAATTTTGCATAAAATCCATTGCCTTTTTGATGTTGCATCTCTTGTTGTGGATCTTGACCAAGAGATTCGTTGTTTTGACAAGTCTTTCTTTTTCAAACAAGTCTGCTTTCAAATTGCCCTCATACCTGATATGGATGTCATTATATGTTGTGTACTTCGTGATGTATTCACTACCCTTTTGTTGCAAAACAAACATGTTCTTTCTTCCCACTCTTTTTTAGGAGACATCTCTTAGTTTCACACTTAGATGGTGTGCGTTAGTTAGTCTTTAATTGGGTCATAAACATTTTTGCTTTCCATTGATTTGTGCCGCTAAGAAAGTCTTTTTCTCATGGTCACAAGTTGGATTAAATTCTTTGATGTAGTATTCTTTCTTTCGCCTCCGTTGTTGTGTTCTCGTAACAAACAAATTTTTTTCTCACATACCTTTTATTTCCCCATAAGTGTTTCAACATTATTGCATGTTAATGTTCCACTTGTTTATCTATTTAATGTTATGTTTCATCGATGCGTTTTCCTCTTACGTAGGGTTTTACAACCATTCTAGGCCTCTTGTGAACTTCCATGCTCAGATCTGTTTCAAATAAATTAACAACCAAGTTATTGCTGAAATTTAAGAGTGAATAATGTTGCTTTCTTGGTATTAAATGTCATGTAACTTTTGCTATTTTGCCACGTGCGCCACCACTTTTATAGTGACAATGTTATGAAGTATTAGACCAACATTTATGCGGCTCTATATCGTGTACTTGTAATTGTTTTTATCCGTTTAAAATAGGTTGGATGGCTCCTTATCATATATATTCCATACAACTTTTGTAATAGCATGTACACTCCTTTTGTAATGAAAATAGTATTGTCTAACTTTTAAATATTTTCCTTATAATTTTATTGATAATAATGTTGTATTGGTTTGATTCGCGCTCAATCCAAGCTTTAATTGGGGTTTTCAACTGTTTCATTATGTGTGACTCATAAATGAAACCAAATGAGATTAGATGAGATTTTTAAAAGTTAAACTACAAATTTGTTTATAGCATAGCTTTTGAATGTTAAACCATGTATTCAAATTTCCAATTTTATGTCTTTAATTGACACTAGTTTCATATATATGTAATTGCTATGTAAAAAGAGAATGGATAGATATTTCTCACAACTTGATCAATTAAATTTACATCAAAACATAAAATAATTTTTAAAAATAAGGATAATTTAAAAATAAATAAATGCCAATCTTCATTAGAATAGTTCACCCATTCTAAAAATAGTGAAAGAGTTAAAACCTTGAGAAATGGAACAAAAATATCTAATTTAGCTTGCAAAATATGTATGCTCGAGATGTCAATTGGAAGCTTAGCGAGGGGGTTTGTTAAGGGATACAAAAATATTATGATATGCTATGAATAGGTTCATGGGTTGTCAAACTATTTCGGATTTGAACATGTCGTCAGATTAGACGCTTTTGTGGCCAAACTTTTTCTGGGAATACAAATCTATCCTAGTTGATATGATGATGCATGATTCTTTAGTATATGTTCGATGTGTCTTGATTGCCTATATTTAAAGTCTAAATTGTTGTGATGGCCTACAAGAGTGCTAGAATGCCTTCTCCTTGTGTGAAAACCTAACAAAGGCATGTTTGACCATAAATCATGTTAAAAGGGGTTAGCTCTTTAGATTGAATTTGTCTCAACACATTGCCATGATCGCGACCATTGCCTATATAACGCCAGCTTCAAGATGGCTCAAACCACATGTAACTCTTCCAAGTCCAATGATGAGATGCAATTAACAAAGAGAATATGCAACTAAAATTGAAACCCCTTGTTTAGCTTTAACACTTGGTAAAACACATTTTCGGACCTTGTATGCTTTTGAATTTTGCTTTTGGTTGATCTAGGGTTTCTCATGGAAGATTTAGGAAGGATATGTTCTTTGCGGGTAGTGATCTCCAAGGAGTGAAGTGTTGCTTTGATGATGAATTGACTTTGAGGGCTATGCTTTAAATAGGAGACCTTTCATTAGTTTCCCACCCAAGCCTCGCCCTAAAATCTCACATAGATTGACGATAATAAGTAACCCATTTTAATTTATAATTGTTGGAGGGTGGATAAGCTCATATCGTGGTAAGTTTAATTTCAAGCATCCACATTGAAAGCCATGAAAACTAATCAAATCTCCCTACCTAAAGGAATAATGAGCTCAAGATAATCAATGGTCAAGTTTCTACATCACTTTACCTTGAATTCAAATTTATCATTGATAGAATGGATTTGCCCCAATTTTGCTTGTCGATAGCTTGTTGTTGGCTCCAAAATTCAATAACACTTTGTTGTAGGTGGATTTATTGATCTCTCTCTTTCTCACTTTCTCTCTCTCTCTCTCTCTCTCTCTCTCTCTCTCTCTCTCTCTCTCTCTCTCTCTCTCTCTCACACACACACACACACACACACACACACACACACACACACACACACACACGCACGCGACACACATGCACGTTCACGTTCTTTTGATTTTTATCCCTTATAATGCTTCACTTAAATAACAAAACAAATATTTTGTAGACGTGGAAAGTGTTTTTAACAAATAAACTAAACTAACTATATCTAGGAGTAACTATGTTTAAATTAAGATATAAATAAGTAAATCAATCGTCATTGCAAAATATCGAATATTTAGACCGCAATAAATTAGGTAACAATTAAAGTATGAGAGAATATTAGAGGTTGTTTATAAGATAATATTTAATTCTATACAAATCTCGAGACAATTGTCAATAGCAGAAGACAACATGAAAAAACTCAAACACAAAGACAAACCAAGTAATGAAAATAAGATCCCTACAACAAAAAAACCAACTACACGTAGCACAAAAATGACATCCTTAGTCAAATGTGGCATTGGTTTGAAAACTTCAACCAATTGGTTTTGGTCCGTTTTTGCTTTGGAACAGTAGTAAAGTGTTCTCCTCCGCCCAAACCTCAATAAGGTATCAACACCTTGCAAGGATGTGTAAAAATGGAGGGTTTTAGTGGGGGCTTGTACTATCCTTCCATTATTATCAAGCTTCTTATGTATTAAACACGTGCAATAAAAATCAATGCAAATCAATGGACAATTCGGTGTGTACAAGTTTCCCTACCCTCTTCTTTCAATGGATGCAAAATCACTAGTAGATATAATCCTCTCTAAAATGCTTGATTATACTTTCAAGATGGGGATACTCTTGAAACAATATATTATGCTCTTACAACTTTAATTTCACTCTTATACTCGATTTCTCCTTATGAATTGTTATTGTAAATGCACTAATGGACTCATGCATTTTAGGAACCTATCATTGTACAAACCGATACTCAAAGGGGAAAGCCCCTAAAAGGTGACAACTAGTTTTCTATAAATTAGAAATTTGGCATGGCTAGTTCTATGCAAAGATGGATCTAACAACTTCCCACAACCACAATAAAAACATGGACAACGAGAGAAAACAAAGGAAGAGTGAGAAACAAGGTCAAACCGAGATAAACAAAGACGAAGAAAGATATAAAACAAAATCAAGGGACAAGACAAGCAACACATGGCAATAGGAGCCTAAGTTGGTCCAATAATTTATAAACATGTAAATACACTAGCACCAAAGCAATCAACTATGCTCGTACTAAAGGTAGGTGTCTAAATAATGCCCCATTGTTATGTATTCTCGTGCATACATGTCAAAAGTATAACAAATATGTGCTTACATGAGGCTATTTTAATAAGGTCACCCTACCATCCGATCTCCAAAATGGAAGGATATGGAAATCTAGGGGATATCATTCATTCTCATGTATAGAAACATGTGCACCTATAACATGTGCAAATGAATTAGTGTTTATATATAGTTATATATCACTAATCGTTGATATATAGAGTAGAAAAGATGGGAACAAATACCCATGGTTGTGTTAACGTTGCTTTTTTTTACAATTTCATGTCTAAGAATATGAGTAATACTTGAATCTATATGAGTGAGCATTGTGTTGAGAAAAATTTAAGGTATATTGTGTATCATACTACGACTCCTTCCACATGAGGAAGAGATGAAGTATTATGTGGCTAAGAGATTGAAGTAAAAATAATTACAAATATAATATTTTTCCATATTTAGGAATGACAATGTAAGATTCCCACAAAATGCGTGAGATGGAGACTTTAACTTAGTTTAACATTAGTGTTAAGGAATTGGAAAATCGGTACTATTTTTACAAATCCCACTCTTGATATGCCACTTATCGAGGCAACATCGAGGGCGTCCATCTCATCTATTCCATAGATGGATGGGGAGATAGGGCTGGAACCAATCTCCACTCTCTAGTCAGTCCAGACTGAACCAACCCCTCCCAAGCGAAGATAAATTCAATGCTTGTCCCATTGAGGTAGGGTTGAATGTGTTTGTATAGGGGATCTATGATACTCTTGATATGCCACTTATTGAGGCAACCAAATCTCGATCTTTTGACAATAGTTGAATAATCATAAACGGAAAAATTAGAATTGACCTACCATTGCTTCAGGTTGGCTCACTACTTTGATGCTAGGGGAAGGACCCTATAGTTGTGCATGCACCAAAACATGTACATCTCTTTTCACCATAAGTTGAAAAAAGTACCAATAGTTGTTCACTTTTTTATTAATGACACTTTTTAAGAGCCAATGAAAATTTGACACGGTGGGCGCTTGGTCATTTTCCCCTTTCAAATGCTTTATATTAATTTTCTTCATATTAAATCAATTCAAAACTACTTTTCCCTCCGGATAAACGCGTGAAACAAAAGTGTTGATATGACACGATCATACGCTACATGCCGATATAATTTTCTTACACTCACGAGATACCTACATATATTTGTGTGCCCTTAAAGTTAGGGTGCATAGCTATAGGGTCCTCTCCCCTACACATAAAGCTTCAAATTGTTATGATGGATTTTTCCGGCATTCTTATACAAGTATGCACCAATATTTTTGTAGTCATAAGTACTTCCACATAAGAACTTGTTGGAAATTGGGAATTCTCAATGTCAACACGTGGGTCACAACCTACATGGAAAATGGAGTTCTTGGGAAAATTCTCAATATTGTCTATACACCATGCACAACTACCCCACATTTTCTATTGGGCGTCGAAAAGGATGTGAAAAATATAAAGTGTGTACTAGTGGCACTTCTATCCCATGGACATCGAAACAAATTTCCTTATGGCATGGACATTATAAATACACAAACCACAATACAAGTAACATTATAGATGACAACAATCAATTTTTCCTACATCAAATGCCAATGGATGACATTTACAATATTCTCAAGATTATGATTATTGAAATAGCTCTGCATCTCCCTAGAATTATTTTCCATTATTATGTAAAAATACAAGATAATGCATATATTCAAATCATATAGAAAATGTAATGTATTTGTTATGTATTGTCACCACACATAGAATTTCCTTTGTGCTCGATGTACATATGATAATGGATATCCAAAAACATGTTTCCACTTTTTTGATTTTTGTGCATTGGTGTCCATTCAATTTCTTCTACCTATCGATGTGCACATTACACCTTCAAAAGAAATCACTTCTACATTATTTTTGTGTTACCATGAAAATAGAAGATTATATTTTCATAAGGCCTATGAAATGATTTATTTTTAGTAAATTAGATGAGGGTGGCATTCGATATATCTTCTAATATGAAGGGGTGCATTTTGCAAAATTAGGAAAACATAATTTTTAATACATTGAAATAAAAATTAGGAAAACATATTTTTTAATATATTGAAATAAAAAATATAATTATAAAATAAATTAAAAGCTCTACATTCAATAATTTTAGATTGATTAAATTCTAAATGATTAATATCATCTTTTTGTTTATATCATTGGAAAATTTTAATATGGTCATGATATTATTGAAGGAGGTAGTGTTCATGCATGTATTAACAATGATAAATTGAGGTTCATGGTTGTTCTAATACATGCTCCAAAGGCTAAACACTAGATGTTGGCGGTGTGGTTTTTGGAGATGATGTAGGGGGTAGAGTTGGATTTGATGAAGGTGCAAGAGGTGGATTCGATAAATGTACAAGAAGTGGAGTAGATGTAGGTGGTAGATGTGAATTTTATGTAGGTGCATGAGGTGGAGTAATTAAATGTAAAGGAGGTGGAGTTAATATACAAAGTGAAAAAGCCCATGGTCACATGATCGTGTTCCTTTTCTCAATTGTACTTGTGATGAATAGAGGGTAGTGTACCCAATGTTGAATTTGTTAAAAACAACCTTCTTTTGTCTACATTTTTTGTCAATCAATTGAGATTCCATCTTATTCTAGATGTGGAAATCAATTTTGCACTAAGAATGCTTTAAAATTAACCACAACACATTAAAAATTGGTCGAAACTAATATAAGGAGGTAAATCAAACCTAGATAAAAAATGAATATGCTTGGAATATTCTAGAAGCTTAGGAAAATTGACATTTCTTAGGAGAAATAGTGTTTCAGTAAGTGATACTACTTTTGTTGCAATTCAAGAGATAATTATCAAAAAAGATACTTGGAAAATAGGTCTAGATGACAAGGCACATTAGGCCTTAGAAAAATGAGCAAAATAACAAACCTTGATAGAATTGTATTGCTTTCAAGTGGCAAGAAAAAAACATATCAATAAATATCGGCTACTACCATAAAATATTAGATTGATTTGATGAACATGTTCATCTACTTCTAGGCTCTAAAATTCACGAGTCATCGTGAAATTTTTCTATTTTCTGAAATCCTAAAGTTCCTATAACACCTTACAAAGCTATAAAAATTGAATTGATTTAATGTAGGAATGTGTTAACCCTTAATTATTATCAAGCCCCTAGGATTTTGAATAGTTTGGAAAACATTACAAAAAGTATAATGCAATTCATTAGGAAGTCCAATGTAATTCTAGTGTTGTAACCCTTATCATTTCAATAAATATAATAAGTAAATATAATATACACTCTTATCTAAATGCTTGAAAATTTCATTTGGCACAAGGACTCTCTTGAAATAAATGAATTCTTTTTCTACTTATAATTATATGTTTGATTGTGAATATATGTTTCTTCATCTTAACTTCACTAATGAAGTTATGCATTTATTGGAGGGCATGCTAACACACAACAAAACAAAAAATTGACAAAGAAAGGCCAAAAACACTTGGGGAATTGAAACAAGATTCAAAAGGGTCCACATAAAAGTGACAAAAACCATACATGTATGGTTTTGTGAACCATAATCATATTGCTACAATTTTGGCAAAAGCATAGAAGAACATGAAAACACCATAAGGAAGAGACATAAATAGGGAAGGGTGGAAACAAGAGAAAGGGGAAGAAAACATGGTGGGACCTATGAGAATAAAGGTACAACAAGACAAGGATGAGTTAAAAATTGTTAAATTTTGAATAAAACACAAGGAACATGTCAAAGTTGATCAAAAGGGAAAACACACTAATAAGATCCTAATCAGATTGATAATCAATAAACACATAAATATACTACCACCATAACAAATAAATAGTCAAATAAAAAAATTGGTGTCTAAATAATGCCCCAATTTGATGTGTGTGTGCATATATATTAAACTAACTAAAACACTCAAGTGGATATAAATAAGCCATTGTAGTCACATGGACACATGTTATGAGTTATCAAATTTATCACATGAATGATAATAAAATGAAAGTTAAAAGGAGAGTATAATGCCCACTTCCCTTAGACCCTTTTTTATGATATTAGACTAGTTGCTCTAGACATGTTATCTATTTCATGGGACACATAGGGATTGCAATATTTGATGCATTGAAAGTGAGACATTACTTATATTAGCAGGTCATGAGAGACTCATTATGATACTTATATAATGTACGCATTGATTATGGTAGCTTTTTTGATGCAAAAATTGTAGTATTACCATTCTTATATTGATCTTGCATATGATTATTTGATGATTGTGATGATGTTCTAACATTCATATCTTGTGGAATATTTTAAATGATGGAATGTTTATACTAATGTAATTGTGCTCATATTTCATGCTTTGGGTGTAATTGTGCTGATGACGATTATTGGTGTTGATATTGATGTACCTTGTGTTGCGATGATCATGATATATGTGAATGTATGTTTTGAAAATATTTTGGATGGATTTGATGTGTGCGTGTAGTGTGCAATGATGTACAAGTTTATATAAAAGAACACATATGGACCAAGGAGAAAACAAATGAAAGATGTTCAAGCCAAGACCCCTTGGCCACCTTGAGCAACTTGGTTGTGGGTTTAGAAGAAGTGGCTAAGACCCTTTGATTCTTATGATTGTTTAAATAATGTTCCTTACCCCTTTGTGTTTATTGGCCTTTTTGAAATTTCACCCTTATATTTTTTATAATTTGAAATTTGTGTAATTTTCCCTCTCCCATGGGTTGATGTGACATGTGTCATGACCCTCTTGGTAGGTGAAAACCAATTTAATGAGTCCCTAAACCCAATGAAATAATGGAGGGGCGGATTTTGACTTTGAGTGGATTTTTGGATAACCTTCAATGCACCTAACCTTGTCCTAACAACCTTAAATGAGCCCTTACCCCTAACCTATCATAGGTGGAGTATTTTTGAAGGCTTATTTATGACTTTTGACCATTTTTGGTGACATTTGTCATTGATTTTATTTGCACTTAAATTTCTTGGATTGAATTTATATTTTTGGTGGATGTGTGCTTTTAATATTGATGGGAATATTGGAATGATGGATGTGAGAAGAGGTTGCTTGTTGGATTTTATTTTGTGATCATTATTTTTCTTTGGATTTTGGGGATGTACTCTTGATTTGGGAGTATGAAATATATGCTCTATTTTATGTAATCAAAACACCATTAATTGATCTACAAACTCAAATTAATTCACATGAATTACAGAGATTTAACAAACTCAAACTCCACACAAATATATTATAATTGCTGCAACATACAACTCCTCTATCTTCTCGGTTACATATGACTCCATTATATAGGAGTGGAGGAATAACAAATCTCTCAACAAATTTTGTTTCCTCATGAAACCAATTCTCCCAAATAGTTTTAACAATAAACAAACATAATAATAAAACAATACTAATTTGTTTTATTATTCTAACTTACTACCACCCACTTTTCACCCACCAAATTACAACATCCTATGGTTTGCTAGCATGTGAGATTACTGGGAAATTAGTGTAACTGAGTAACATAGAATTATCTCAAGGTGTGAGATGAAATTGAGAAGATTCTCAAGAGAAGGCTGGTTCTTCCACCTAAACTAGGCACTAAACTACTCCTAAGGTAGGGAATGCAACTATCTATTCCTAATCTATAATTTCCAAGGGACTACGAGAGGTGATAAAACTAGAAAAGAGGGGTGTTGGACAAGCTTGATGCCTAGAAACAGAGAGACACGAGAATGAAGAGGAAGGATGTGCATCATAGACCTAGATAATACACACAGTACATGATTTTTAAGTTAGCACAACCATATTTAAATATGCAATGAAATCAAAACATGCACAATCACCTAAAATCATGAATAAAGTCATGAAAAATACAATGAAACTAGTGCAAAGATTGAGAAATGATCACAAACACATGTTTTATTGCTTCAATAATATGCACAATACATCATAATAGAGGAAAGAGGCATGATTCCCATTACAAGTAGCCCAAAAATGAAGGCTTAGAGCTCTAAATCCACCCAACAGCTGAGAATAAGAGAGAGACATAAAAATGTCCAACTGCTTACCAAATGAGCTCTCTTTACATTATATGGAAGAAATTATGAGAGAGAGGGAACTTAAAATTTTCATTCAACCACCAACAAACTTCCTTCAATGTCCTGAAAAAGTGATGGAGTGACCTAAAAAACCCATCCCTCATTTTCCTTTTTCCTTTGGAGGGAGAAAACCGCACCCATGCTGTCATTAATTGTGGTTGTTGGACCTGAAACTATACATTTTCATGATGGATATGTTTTCCAAAAAAATTCACATATATAATCATAAAAACAAATATTTATTATTTCCATAGCATATAGTATGTCAATACCTTTCCAACGATATAAGGTTTGTTAAATTTTGAACACTGGATCAAAAGTTATGCCTATTTTAAGTTTCGCGCGAAAAACTACCGTTTTCCTTTGTTCCATGTAATTTCCTATTTTCTATAACTTTTTGTAGTGCCCCACACTTTTTAAAAAAATAAAATAAAATAATAATAATACATATATAATTTAATATAAAATTAAATAAAACTAAAATGGAGGCTAGGGTGAAAAGCTCTAAAACGTCTACAGTTAGGGTTTTGTCTCTTTGGCGTTTGGAAATGGGCGCTTAGCTCGAGTTTGGCGGGGGTGGTAGCAGAGCAAAACGGGAGTTTCTTTTTGTATCAGCCTCCTCTACCACGTGCCAAGGATGTTTTGTCTCTTCTCTCCCTACCTTCGCCAAGGACAAGAGTGAATCAGTTTGTTGTTGTCCAATGAAGAACAGACGTGGTAGTTGTTAATGCTCTGGTCACAGGTTTTGCACAAACCAATGTGCTTTGGGCGTTTGTTTTTGTTTTTTTTTAAAAATGCCTCACCAGATGTCAGCGCATGAAGTACCATGGTGGTTTGCGGCCTCCTCCTAGCCTCCCACCTTCTAGCATGCGCCAAAGATCCTCCCACGGCTGTATCAAGGAGAAAAAGAACGGATTTCGAACTCTGCGTGGGCTTTAACATCGCAAAAATTTAGAGTGGTTTTGTTAGATGTTGAAGCTGCAAATGTGTGGGGACATGTAGGAGTCTGTGCCATTCGCAGGCCCTTCTTCTTTACCCAATCAGTTTACATTTGCCAGTGAATCTCCGATTCTTGTAAAAAACATGGAAGCTTGGAGCAGGTATGAACAATAGAATCTGGTTTTTTTTGTAAGTGTCATAGTTGTTATACGTGAAAATGTGGAAGTGTATTCAGGGCATGTGAACTATTTGATAGAATGCCTCAAAGAAATGCGGTCTCATGGAGTGCCATGAGTGCAGGATATGCACAAAATGGATTTGTTAAAAGGCGTTTGGGACTGTTTGTGATGAATGCCTCAAAGAGATGTGGTCTTATGGAACATACCCTGACCATGTAAGCTTCATTTTTGTTTAATTAGCTTTCAGCCATGTAGGTTCAGTGCATGAGGGTTGTAAATAATTTGATGGCATGAGTGCCTCTTGTAGAATCATAACTAGAATTGATCATTATGTTTTCATGGTGTTTGATGAGCGCATGAGAATGTGCAAAATGTGGAAGCATGCGAATTGTTCGACAATGCCTGAAAGGAATGTGGTTTATGGGCTGTAATGATTGCAGGATGTGTAAAAAAATGAGTTTGTTGAAAAGGCCTTGGAAACTTTCAAGAAAATGCAATTGGTACGTGTAAAGCCAGATTCCACAACCTTTGTCAGCATCCTCCCCGCATGTGCAAAAATAAGAGCTTTAGAATAGAGCATGGAAAACCATCAAGGCATAGAAAACAAGATGTTTTTGTTTGCAATGCAACTTCCCTGGTAGACGTGTATGCAAAATGGTGGAGCTGAGGATGCTCGTGAACTGGTTGACGAAGTGCCCAAGCAAGATGCTGAACCGAAGCCTGCGGCTTCGACCGACTTCGTTCTCCAGGCATGGTTCTTCTTCCCTTACCTCTCATAATTCTCGTGTTTTAGTTCTCTTTTGCAACTAAATAGAATTTTAAATTATTAGGATTTTTAATACAGTTAAATGTCCCTTCAACTCGTTGCAAAACAATAAATTGTCATGTCGTAACTCACGAAGTCATTATAACTCATCTACTTTAAACCATGAACTATCACCCTCACTTCGAGATGATTTAGAAAACTCTTACCCATCTTGATCGCTCCAATATTGTTTTATCGACCAAATGAAACTTACTTTCTAGAAATAATGTTGACCAATTCCTTGTAAAAGAAAAAAAAAGAAAAAGAAAGAAGAAGTTATTTTTTTGCATTTTTCAGAGACTCATTAAGTACCCTTCATAACTCTGGAAACGAGATGTGAAGTTTCATTCGTGTACCTTGGTATACGAGGAGTCACCTCGACCTTTGGTTTGACCTGAAATGAACATATGACATCCTTTTGACGCTCTTATAGGAGCCCTGTTACACTGGGTTACAACAGTAGAAAGCTGTTAAATCTAGAAAGTTGGCTTTCGTTTTGAACCACCATTTGAAACATGGATGGAGAAATTACTTCCCGTCTTCGCAAACCTCTAGTGTTTATACTAGACAATTGCATGGAACATTCAATATAGGAAAGAGCACTTTTCGGGATATTTTTGTGAAGCCATTTTGTAGGCCTCCTGTCGCAGTTTGGCGAAGTCAAACTGGACCAATTTCATCTTGTCGCTCTAGAAAACTTGTCACCGTTTGAAAATGGTTTTCTAGTTCTTAGTCCCGTCAACTCTGATGAATTCTCCTTATATAGGGGAACTAGTAGGAGATGTCTCATTGCATGCTCCTCCATCGAATGTCAGTTATGGACACGATTTTCTGGGCCCTCGAGCTAACTTTTGTCATTTTACAACTGGGTGAACTACGATCAGTGGCCCGAAAAATTAGCCGCCAAACGTAAACCGTTCACGCTTTTTCAATTTCACAATTGCTATGAACTCTTGGTATATCTGGGGACACGTAGAAAGTTAATTGTGGTGTGTGTTCTCATCGGAAGATAACTTTTGGAAGCGGTTTCTTAGCCTCTCGAGCCCATTTTGAACGTTTTATAACTAGTGAGAAAATGTAAAAATAGAAAGTTGCAGGACCCTCGTAGGGTTGCCAAATCACCCTGGAAACTTTTAACACATGTAAATAATTGTTTAAAACACTATAATGTAACTTGTTGTGTGCATTAAAACTTTTGACAAAATGGTGTTTTCTCTCTCTACCCTTCTCTTTCTCTCTCCTGGGTTACAAAAAGAAGTAAAATGAAATGTAATGAATACATGTCTCTAAACCTTTTTATTTCGATTGCAAATTGTAATTTTTATCTTATGTAAATGGGAAACTGAAAAATGATAATTATGATTGATTAGGGTGGATGCCATGCCAGACGATTTATCACTGATATCTTGCTCACGTGGTTTTTTTGCAGGAGGAAAGAATGATGCCATAAAGGCATTGAGTAATTCATTGTTTATTTTTGGTAATATATTGAAAGACTTATTGTTTGAAATTGGTAGTATGTAAAAGTCGCTAGATTAATAAGTGCTTGAGAAATTGGTATTTCTTTCATGGATGTTATTTTGATCCCAAAATTGTTATGGTAAAAGTGGAATACAAATGTCAAAAGGAATTGAAATTTATACCTTGTAGTGAACTTTCATTTTGCAATTATTTGTTTAACAATTGGTGTTGTGTTTCTTACCTTGAAAATGTAATAAAGGAACCTAACCACAATATCAAACCTAGTTCAAAATTTGTATATAACTAACCTACCGATGTTAATCCCTTAGCATAGAAAACTGTGACCTTCAAACGAACCTTTACACTCGATGAAATATCCTAGTTTAGGAAAATACGATTGCAAGAAAGTGGTTTCCTGTCTTAGTAGATACGTTTAGTGACATCGACATAAACCAGACATATAGGAGCAACACAGTCAAATAAATCTTCTACATCAAATGAATTTCTTGTGGGATCCAGATGACATCATGGAGCTAGTGGAATAGTGGTTCTATCACTTAAAATTTTGTTAAGGAATAGATCCTCTTAGCTATATGTACTATCTTTGGCTAGTGACAATAGAGTGCTTTGATCTGTTACGGAGGGTTTATAGGGTGAATATGTTTTGAATCTTATTCTAATCTATAATAGAGCGTAAAGCCCTAAGTGAAAAATTGGAATTAAACTAAACCCTAGTGGATTAGGATGTTAACTTGTGGGTAGAAAACTATAATTTAACTCCTTGCATATGAAATTGAGTTGAAAGATGTTGATTCTAGAGAACCTTAGAAATTGTAATCTTGTCCCTTAATCCCTTGTTATGTCATTTTATGGCATTAAGGAATAAAGAATATTTCTTATGTGGAATCGTGCAATGCAAAGATATGGGATCTTCGTGAACATAGATCACTTGTGTTCATGTGTATTTTATAATGCTCCTAGCCATGTACTTCCTTAAGATGTCAGACAAGTGCTTTTGTAACTCTTTTGTTTTGAGACGATGCTAAGAACGAGACCATAGTGTGATGTAAGAGCATATCATATAAGATGAAAATGAGATTGGAGATTAGGATTAAGGTCACTCTTGGAGTCCTTATAACTTAATTAAACTTTTTCATGCGTTGTAAAGAATATAAATTGCCTTGGTGTGACCAAACTTCGAGAAAACAAAAGATATATAGATATAAATGGAAGTCCATAAGTTATTGAACTTTATTAACTATGGTAGCTAAATAACTATTCCGTGATTGATGGATGCTATTGGGGAAAAAGCTATCTCGAATCTATGTCTTCCTTAATCCCAAGATTTCATCTTGACATCACGTTAGATTCACTTGTGTAGCAAGGGTAAATTTTAAACATTAAATAAACGTTTGAGAAGCATATTCTTAACATAAGAACAAGATAATTGAGTACTTTATATGTGATTTGAATTGTGCCAAATAAGCAAGTAAGTTATGGAAATTTCCGTGATGCATAAAGGAAGCCAACTTAAAATGGTCGAACTGTAAATTAAACGTGGAATGAACTTAAGATTTTGTAGATGGAAAAAGGAGAAAGATATCCTTGCACAATAATGTTCTTAGAATGTTAATCGTAACTAAGATGTAATTAAAGAAATGATGTGTTGTGGGTTTGCCAATCCTGGAGTCATTTGTCTTGTGGTTGGGTCATTGCTAGTACTCATTCATTTGGAAAAGTGTGGTATAAACATGTATATGGTGTTGTCATGTGTCTATGTGATTTGATGACTTATGTAAGTGTCATATATGTTGTTGAGTTTTCCTGACTTGGAGTCCTTGTGGCATTTTGTAATGAGCAATGTAAGTAAAAAAAAAAAAAAGTATCCTGGTATTTTACTGTTGTAATTGTGGCTGTAAAATGTGGGCACTACACTTTTTCGCAGACTTTCATTCATGGAACTTTCCATGGATTTATTTTTAGCGAGCACTTTCCATGGACTTATTTTTTATGACACTTTCTATGGACTTTTATTCTCGCGACACTTTATATTCAACATTGGAATTCCACCAAGGTGCCTCGGTTCAATTTCTCATGTTATCTATTTTTTACTGTGGGGTAAAATGCATAAAAATTGGTGACTCATGGGAGCATCTGATTGCTAGACGTCTAATCGTGGCCTTGAATCATCCACTAGGCATGGATTCTTCCTAGTAACCATGAAATCTGATATGGACTTTGAAATTCGGTCCCTAAGCCACTTGAAACACTATTGAAACTGGAGCAGATCTAAAGCCCAAATTTTCCATCTTAATATAATAATTTTTTGACTTTGGTTTTATGAGACTGGAAAATTGTTTTGAACCTGAATTTCACTTCTCCTTTTCCTCTATAAATCTAATTTGTTGGGACTGAAAATGAAGACCCGAACCTGCCCCAAGATCTGATTCCTTCCAAGTATGAAGCACAATTGAACTGATGATTTCTTGGCAAGGATGAAACACTTGCTGATTTGGTTACACTTTGAAATGCCTTACAAGAGCTGATTTCCGCAAAGTGCCTCCAATGGACTATGCAAGAGAAATAAAACACCACAACACACTATGTACAAAAGAGGAAGATCATACATGCCCTAAGTGGAACATGCAAAGTGTGCACAAGCACTTCTTCTACTGAAAGTAACCTACCTACTCTACACTAACCGAAGAAATGAGAAAATCAAACAAAATCTTATATTGATAATGGAAAGTAAGTGCCATTTCTCACAATTTACAACTACCCGAATGATTTTCCAATAAGCATAGTAGTTATTAGGAGTGAAAACTGCTGTCTGCAAGTTTATTCTCCACTCTATACATCAAGGCATCAACTAGAAATAAGAAAAAAACCTCTTTTAGTTGATTTGCATTTAGATTGAAGAGGCATTACAACTGATCTTTGGTAATCTGAAACTCATCTTCATGCTCAGGAGAAAGCATGACTAGTGGAAACTCCACTTTTGGCTCTAATGAAGCCATGCTATTGATTGGGCATGGTTTGATCCAAGAAGTTTTCCCATTTCTCTTGAATCCCAGCTTCAATAATGAAGTCTTATTAAAAAAATTCTTGGGAAAAGTGACTGTTTGCAAC
This sequence comes from Taxus wallichiana var. yunnanensis, assembly GCA_018340775.1. Lineage (NCBI taxonomy): Eukaryota > Viridiplantae > Streptophyta > Pinopsida > Cupressales > Taxaceae > Taxus > Taxus wallichiana. Next base: position 331,255,977 of record CM031240.1, on the reverse strand, counting down.
TTGATTTTACTCTTGTGCTTCATCTACAAACAACTGACCCTCCACTTTGATGACTGATATGGGAATGGTGTCATCCTTGTTGTCTTTCTCCTCTTCTCCCAACATAAATCTTGGAAGATCAAACTCCTCCAAAAGTGAAACAAGAGGATTATTGTGAGTAATAGGTTGTTCTTTAATGCTCTCTTCTATAGTAAGAGGCTTTACTGTTGAAGGATGAATGATGGGGTAGCAAAGGCTATGATTTCCATGGGTTCTTCTCCATCAAAACACTCCTCCAGATCAGATAAGAAATCAAGCTCTTCATTTTCATGATGTGCCAAAGCTTCTCCCTTTTACATGATGACCTCTAAATCTACAATTTTCTCATCATGTATAACTTCATCATCAAACATGAAGCTTGTGAGCTCAAATTCATCCAAAAAGTCATATTTTTGGAGAGATGAAGTGGGAGAGAAATATGAAATTTCTTGTGCAACCTGCTCATGATTCAAGCCCTCTGAATTTGTCTTACTCTCCTCCATGTGCTCCTCATTGTCTAGACTTGGAGCTAGTTTGTTTTCATCCTCCTTGACTGATTTTTTGCACTGGTAGATGACCAACAATATTTTCAAATAAAGTGCCATCATGAACACCGCATTCCAAAAATATTGACTGCTGATCCTTTTCTTACTCCATTGCTACTACAAAATAAGCTTTAGCCACCACTAGTTCTTCAACTTTGACCTCCTCCATAGGCTTAACCATCAAGGGAATTTTTTCAATTCCAAATCTTAGAGCCCAATTTCTCAAATTTTTTATCATTTCTTCTCTATTAGGCTCTTCTTCTTGTTTCCCTTGGCTGGTTTTCTAACTTTCATCTTTCTAGGATGAACTTAGAAATGCAAGAGGAGGGGTGGGTTGGGATTCAACCAGTTTTGCTATTGTTTGTGGTGGTGGGAGGGATAAAACTTCTTGTTTATTTGGAGGGGATGATTTCTTGGAAGGGAAAAGGGAAAAAAATTGAGGTGAGATGGAAGATTAGGAGATGGAGAAATAGATTCCACAATTGGGGCAACATGTAAGAAGCTTGAGTTATGAAACTCAGCTGAAATGACATAGTTTGGGAAGGAGAAAAACAAGACTATGAGGTGGTGGACTTACCCATTAACAAGGTTTACTTATATCAAGCTCATAAGCCTCTATCTCCTCAATCCATTTTACAAGTTGGGGTAGCATCTCAACCATGAAATCAAGCTTCTGTTGAGGGCTGTAATGTCTTGGAAAAGGGCCAACCCATGGACAAGGTGCCTGAAACTAATCCTTAATTCTTTCATATGAGTTGTAACCCTAGACTACACCATGCTTGCTTCCATTCTCTAAGTTTTCCTGTGTAAATTATCTTCTTCAAGAGTGAAACTACCTTCAAAATCTATATATCCATGATTTGAAACAATCTGTATAGTTTGAAAATGACCAAACCGATTTGAATCTATGTCACCTAGATACACATACTACTGATTTTCATTGTGAAACCTTTTTAGAGGTGTGTTGAAGTAACCTAGAGATGTCTTTGAATAACAATACTACTGTAAGTGTGAATTCCATGATGGAAATGAAGTCATGATTACACAATTTCATAGATTGAAGAGAAATGAAAGATATGAAAAGAAAATTGATAGAAATGGATGAAATATAATGTCTACAACTTAGAAAATGGGTTATTTTGGATTAGTGGAGTCGTTAGATTTTCTTAGAATGTACCTCCAAAAGATGAAATTTCAACAAGAACACACCAACTTGTTGAAATGAAGTGGTAAGGTGCTTCAAACTTGTCCCACCAGTGGATGCCATAATTGTTATCACTAAATTACAACACACTCTGGTTTTCTAGCATGTGAGATTGCTAGACAATCAGTGTAACTAGGTAACATGGAAGTGCCTCAAGGTGTGGGACCTTGCAGTTGAGACAATTGCCCGAGAGAAGGCTGGTTCTTTCACCTAAAATAGGCACTAAACTACTCCCAAGGAAGGGAATGTAAATATATATTCCAAATCTATAATTTCAAGGGACCAGGGAGAATGTATAAAATAAAACAAATCCTACTTTACAGAGGTGATAACACCATAAAAAAAGAGGCGTGTTAGACAAGCTTGATGCTTAGAAACAAAAATATGTGAACATGGAGATGATGGCCATGCATCACAGACCTAGATAATACACACAATACACCATTTTCAAGTTAGCACAACTAGATTTAAACATGCAATGAAAACAAAATATGCACAGTCACCTGCAAGCATGAAGAAAGGCATGAAAAAGACAATGAAACTAGTGCAAGGATTGAGAAATGATCACAAACACAAGTTTTATTGCTTCAATAATTTACAAAATACATCATAATAGTGGAAAGAGGCTTGATTCCCATCATAGTAGCTAAAAAATGAAGGCTTGGAGCACTAAATCTACCCATTAGTTGAGAAGAACAGACGGCAACATCAAAAATGTCCAACCCTTAACAAATGAGCTCTCTTTACATTATATGGAAGAAAAGATAAGAGAGAGAGAGGGAACTTCACCAATTTAATGTCCTATAAAAGATATGGAATGCCTTGAAAAACCCATCCCTCATTGTCCTTTAGAATCTTGAGGGAGAAAACCACACCCATGATTTCATTGATTGCGGTGGTTGGGCCAGGAATTGTATATTTTCATGTTGGATAAATTTTAATTTTTTTACCCATATAACATCATAAAAACTAATATATAGTTTCCATGGTAGATACTGATGTCAATACCTTTCCAACGATATAATATTTTTTAAATTTCGAAGCAATGGATCAAAAGTTATTCCCATTTTAAGTTTAAAGCAAAAAACTACCATTTTTCTTTGTTCTAAGGAATTTCTTGTTTTTGCAACTTTTTCATGGAGTTTCATTTTGTGGAACTTTCCACTGACTTATTTTCTCGCAAAGACTTTCTATGGAATTTCATTCTGCGGCACTTTTTGCAAACTTTTTTTGCGACACTTTCCATGGACTTCTTTTGCGGCACTTTCTGCGGACTTCTTTTCTCGTGGCACTTTCCATGGAATTTCATTTTCGACACTTTCCGTGAACTTCTTTTCTATGACACTTTTCGTAGACCTATTTTCACGACACTTTCCACAGTAATTCTTTTTCGTGACACTTATTTTATATGGAATTTCATTTTGCGACACTTTAGATTCAGATGGAACTCCACCAAGGTGCCTCAGGTTCAATTTCTCAAGTTATCTATTTTTACCAGGGGGTAAAATGCATAACACACCCCATCTTGGGTGATGCCCCGTAACCTCATGCTTACGTCGGGATGTATAGTCTAGAAGAGTGTAACTCATGGAAAATACACATTTCCAACAAGACATAATATTATGAATATGAAATGAATCTAGGATAAAATGTTATGGATAGTCTCATAATAACGTGTATAAAATAAGAGTCTAGGATTCAATGTTTTTGGACATATTTTCCCAAGAACGAATGTTATGGCTACCAAATCCATCCTCTATGTCTATGACCTAAAACCCGATTCTCGGAATCTTTTGTAGTGCCCACTTCCCTTCGACACATCTTGATATTGATCATGATATTGGTGACTATATTATGGACATTATTATATTTTTGATTTAGTATGGTGTTAGATGTCGATCATGGATTATTGTTGACTCTGATTCCTATATGATGCATGATGATTGTTAGAGACATTTTATATAGATGTTGACATGTTGTTGGACATGGTTATATATATATATATATATATATATATATATATGTATATATATATATATATGTATATATATATATATATATATGTATATATATATATATATATATATATATATATATATATATGGATGTTGTTAGGACATGTGATATTTGGATATATTGAGTAGACCAAGAAAATTGAATTTAAAATTGATGATTATATAGTTATTGATGAAATTGTAAGTGATATTGTTGATTGTCTGGATGTTTTTGTGATTCATATATATATATTGATGATTTTGAAATTATATTATATTCATTGGATGTTGGATATGGCCACGAGGCCGAAGGAGGTATTTGTATTTTGCAGGTTAAAATATCACAACAAACATCGGGGATTGGAGACCAACCACATTAGAATTCTAGATGAATTCAACAAGGTCACCATGGCAACTGTATTTGTTTGTGTGTGTTGTTTGTGTTAGGGATTCCCATGGGGGGATCACCTTTAAATGTGACCAAGGGATTTTATGTTTTTATTTTATTTGGTCCCTTTTGTTTAAATTTTACATGTGTTTTATGTGGTGCACTTACCCTTTCATTATTTATTTAATGTGGTGTTAATATTGTGAGTAATCATATTGTTTAGTTAATTAATTAAAAGATGTCATAAGAATGTAATTAATAGAGTTGTTGGCCATGTTTTAAAGTGTTGTAAGAATGTGTAAGTAATGTGTAAGTGACCTTGTAAGTGATGTGTAAGTTAACTCTTGAGTGTGAAACACTCCACCTTCTTAGAAATTCGAATTTGTCCTTGGAGGCTATTTTGAGGCTTGTGGGACAAGTTAAACTTGTCCCATACCTCTTAAATTTATTTACCAACCATACCTATGGTTGGGGAGTTGAAATTAGACTTTTATTATGCATTTTGGGAAGACTTATTGTAGGTTTTAATTGCACTTTTCTTACATGTTTTAATTTTAGTCATTTGGGGTGTGGGTTGGATTTGAGTGTGTAAGTAAACTATCATATTATTCACCCACTTATTTATTATGCATTGGAGAATGAAGTTGACTTTTGGGGGTTAGGGTTGAGGATGTGTGATGTGGCATCCTACATGGATCCACCTCATCCTCTTCTCTTCCCTCTTCTATAAAAATTCGAATGGTTTTCCTTGTTTTTGGGTTGCTTCAATTTTGGAGACTTCATTTTGGGAGAATTTTTCTTGCTATTTTGGGAGCTCTTGCTTGGAAAATTTTTGGAAGATTGTTGCATGCTTGTGCTTGGCTATTTTGGATTGCTTGCATTGGGATAAAGCTTGCTGTTTTAGAACTTGGAATGACTCCATCATGGAGAGGTAGGAGCTTGGCTCTTGAAATGCTCTTCTTGTATATATGTAAATGTTCTTGTGTGAATATTTTGGTATATATTGTGGGTTGTTGGGTAGATGGCCTAGGAATGGTGTAGGAGAAGACTATGTGGTTATTTTGTGGGAGGCACAAGTGGTTTTAGGGAGGTATAAGGGTGGAGGGAGTTGGGATTTGGGTTCCACCTTACAAAGAAATAGCTTGCATTTCTTTACTCTTTATGGGGTGCCGTAAGAGTTTGGGGAGGCATAAGAAAATGCGAGGAATAAGGGGTACTTGGGGGAGGCATAAGGGCATGACAGGGTTTTGAAATGATATTCACACACACACACACACACACACATATATTGGTGGGTTGTTCTCAGGTGGTGATACCCATTTTCCCCTTTGGGAGGCATAAGCAACATCCCCCATAGCTTCTTGCTCCTTTGGCTTGCTTGATGAAGCCTTTGTATTGTTTGTCATGTTTTAATGTAGTTGTAAACTACATTCTATTTGAGATTGTGTTTCTTTATGAAAATGTTGCTTGTATGTTTTGTGGAAGCCTGTTGTTGTCATGAGTTGGATCACATCTTTTATTGATTTGTGTTTGGGCTTAAGGGCCAATGAAGAAGGATGGCTTCTCCTTGTCATTGGATGGATTGGTTGGGTGGAGAGTGTTGCCTTTCCCCTGCTCTTGTTGTGATCAAAATTAGAAGAATGATAAATATACATGTTGTTGTTCTGGAGCAAAGGAAAATGAAATAAAACATTTGATAAAGTCCCTTGTTGAGATAAATCTTATCAGAACCTTCCCACTTGAAGTAGATGAACTTGGATATGTTTTGTAATGGAAATATGTTGTATTGAATAAAAATTTGTAAGATTGAAATGTGAAAGAGATATACTCCATTTCTGTTCTTTTGAAAGAAATAATTGTATTCTGTATGATGAATTTGAAGAATGAAAGAAAGAAGTTGTAAGTTGTCTTTTGGGAACCAATAAATGATTGTATTACCTTTCTCAAATTACATTGTGGTATTGAATCTAATCATTTAAATGTATTTGAAATTTTTTTGAAAGGAAGAAATGCGTGTGAGAAAAACATAGAGCTTTGTCTTTTGAAATGTGTAAAATTAGAAATCAGAATTGCATTTTGGTTTCGAATAGTTTTATTTGAATCAACTAAATGTATTAGATTGGAATTGGAATGTATCCTAATGTTTGGAAGAATAAAATGGAAAATGGATCCTTTCAATTAGATATCTCATTAGATATTTTCAAACTGGAAAATATTTATCGAAAATGTACAGAATGACCCTACAGATTAGTAAAGACATTTGAAACATTAATACAAGCTAAGAAAGATCAAAATGATCCCACACAAACTATAATACTTAAGAAATTTTCATAGAACCTTTCAAAATCGGGCTCAAACAATTTCTTAGTCGTTTTTGCTATTAAATTGGGGAAATTCGAATTGATCTTCAATCAAACAATTTAACCCTTAAAATCTATTCTAAAATCTTCCAAGTAAAATCCTCCATGCCTATTTGGCAAGTGGAAAAAGAATTAACGACAAATTTGAACAAAATTGATAAGTTAAAAATACCAGATCACTTTCTAAGTGACAGAAAGATGTTTTCTCAAAATTGACCCTTTAAACTTTATCAAAATCAAATTCCTAAGGTTGCTATGAAAAGAGGACGTTGAGATATTTCCAGAAAGTCCTCGTTTTCCAAAAATCGAGTTCCCAATCAAAAGTTATGGCCTTATGAAGTTTTTACCTCATTTCGGGCTCAAAATAATCTAACTGTCAAATTTTAAATGAATAAAATATTCTTGGGCGAACCCGTAGGATAAAACTTTTTTTTTTCCCAAAACATGCAAAGTCATGAAGTTTAGCCGCTTTGCTAATCCGCAAGCCTTCATTTTGTCTAAAAATGATCTAAGTCCAAAAAGTTAATTTGGCAATTTTGCCTCCGTGCCCCGCCAGCCCCGCAACCAATCATTGATCGACATGTGCCTTCGTTGGGCGTCGGAAAAAAAGGATAAAAGCCTTAAAATTCTCTGGTGGCCCAAATTTCCACCAGAATTTGGAAATGCCGACACGTGTTCCCTTACGGACTCACGGGAGCATGGAGGCAAATTGCGCCTTTTGTCCCAAAAGGGAAAAAGTGCTAAATGTCTTCCCCGCTCCGCCGGCCCGTGTCTGGGAAAATTTTGCTTCCCGCTCCACCGGTCTACTTTTCTCCTTTGGGAAAATTTTCTCTCGAAGTCTGCAGGCCCAAGTTGGGGAAACTTTTCCTCCCAGGCCCATAGGCCCGCTCTTGGGAAAATTTTCACCCCAAGTTTCGCGGTCCATAACTTGAGAAATATGAGGAGTTAGGAGGACTTCTTTATATCACCGGAAAGGTGAGGAAATTCCCTACCTAATGGGAATTTTTTCAGGAAGTTTTAATTGTGCTAATCATGAGAGAAATTAAATTGAATCTTTAACCGAGTTCTGGGAGTGGGTAAGTAAGAATTTACTCTGATGATTTTAAATATGTATTCTTTTCCCCACTGTAATTAAACCTTGCTCTTGTCTTAGATCTTGTGGAATTAAATACCTTGGGTATTTAATTGTTTTGGTCCCTTAACCCTAAAATTTTAATCAGGAATATTTAGCTAAAATGTCAATGTAATTAGTGATTAAATTAATCCCTAAGGAGATTTGAGCTAGGTGTGGACTTATTACACTTGTTGCTTTATAATGTGGAATTAGTAATTATTATAATGGGAAAATTTATCAGTTGAATTTAATTGTCCTTGAGACTTTGGTCGTTAACACTTTAAAAAATTAAATTATTCCATAATTTTCTAACTAAACCTAGGTTGTTCATGGGTCTCAAGTGGGTTGTTTTATTGGGTGTTACACCTTTTATGATTGTATCTCTACATCTAAGATATATATTTAGAGTTTCACAATCACATGTCTTTACATACAAGTATATTTTCTTGTGATGAAATTTTTTCTCTCCTCTTTACATAATAAGGAGTTAGTTCACAATTGATTTGAGCCTCCTAAGTACCCCCCATGGTGGAAATGATTTAAAGAGGTCTCAATGTATATTTTCCATTTGGTAAGTGGGTAAGAACATGCGAAAAGGATGTAAATGATACAATACCTAATTAGGCCTTCAACACTACAAAATTATTCTTTGAATTCAGTCTTAAGTAAATGATGATGATTGAGAGAAGTAAAGGATAATGTATTTAGATTTACATTGTTTGTTGTTATGTGATTTTAGGGAGATATGCTTCGATGATTGATCTCAAATTCCTTCTTATAGTTATCTTATATGTGGAGAACTAGATGAATCTAATAGATTATGGTGCCTATGCTTATATAGTGAACTTGTGTGAATTTGTTTCCACTTAATCAAACCTTAGATGGCCACAAAGAACTTTTGAATCTAAAAATGTAAATTTTTCAAGTACAACAAAATATTTCATCAAACTTATAAAATTTTATAAACCAAACCCATCCTTAGACTACAAATCCATATGATATTAAGATGGAATATAATATGACACATGAGGATATATTCTTAGAGTCTTAATATATATTATACATGAGGTATATTGATTATAAAAGTGCCAAGCTAAGGAAAAGTTAGGACCTAGTAGACTTAGAGTGTGGGATTGAGGAGGATGCCTTTATTTTTAGTCAATAAATGTGTAAATAGGACAATGTTAGATTAAATATAATTTCCTTAGGTATAAATTTTAGGTACTACACCTTGCAAGAAACAAATACAACATTCACATATTTGGCCCACATCTCTACCAAATCTTAAAAGATGTCAACTTAAACTATGTGCTTATGTACACATTATCCACTTTAAAGGAAATTTCTTTAGAGATTATTGTGAACTATGCATCGAAAAATGATTTTTTTTTCCACTAAAAATAATAATATAGGGAGAAATAGGTACAAGGAAACAATAATTGATAAGTAAGATTAAATGTAATTGTATTTTCTTTCAAACCTAAATTCAATTCAACTAATCCTCTTTTCTCCAATAGGTATACCAACATTAGACATCAACTCATCGAGTATATATTTTACTTTTGAATTTATATAGAATACATAAGATGTCTACAAGGGTTAGGGATATATTTTTTCAAGCAAAATTGTAACATATTGGATACATTGTAATTGATGAGATGGATTTCATAGGTACGAAATTACTAATGCACATAAACAACTAACTATAACAAGTTTTTCTTGAATTTCAAGAAAAATACTTCATAAGTTGTTTAATCATACTTTATGTACTACGCTCAACTACCTCCTATTAATGAAATCCTAATCTATACAAGGAATTTATTTTGGGTACATGCTACTGATTTTTGAAAAAAATGTAAAATTAAATACAAACTTCGCAACAAGGCTATACTAGCTCCTAAATCATCTTCTAAAACTAATTAGCTAACATCAAGAATGCATAACCCAAAAACAATATTAAAACCTTCTACTTTCTATAGTAACCTCATTTATGACCCCTCAAGAACAATGAACCTTCACTAACTCAAAACATTTGTATGCAACTAACAATTTAGCAATGATACACAATAAGCACATGCAAAAATTCTAATCGCATTGATAAAAATACAACTAATTTGAAAAATAAATTCTCCTACTATGAATGACACATAACTCGAAAGTTTATTACTCATGTGAAAAGGAGATGAAGTCATGTTAATTACATTTTTTGGATATAATAATGGTTAATCAATTGAACACTAGGAAAATATTTTTATAGCCTACAAAAAGGCTCCACACAACCTAATTTACAAAGTGTATGTTGTTTTCGACTTAAAAATACAGTCCTTGCATGGGGTGCCACTCACCCAACATACTTACCGAATCCTATAGTAACAAGGGGAAAACTACCCTTAAGAGTCACATAGGCACAAATAACAAACAAAGTAAAAGGAATGACATTAAAAAATAAGTGATATTTATTTATAATCGAGCAAAAAGGTGAATTTTTACAACGGGATCACAAGTTCTTTGGCTCTGTGACCTTCATATCTCTCCCGTGTTTTCATTCACTTGATATACACATATAAGAGATGGAAAATATTGATGTATGTAAGAAAGAAAATTAAAGACACTTTTCATTTAAGAAATATTTCCATGTATTTTATACTATCAAATATATTGCCAAAATATATTTTCCCATGCTTTTTCATATGATGCATCATAACATTGAAATGGACACTTTGCTTTATGTCGAAAATGCTTACATGTTCGAAAATTAATGCTCACTATTCTAGATTTTAACACATTATTAATCCTATTCATGATGTGTAATCGAAAGTCCAAAACAATGCACCGAACTATGTATGATTGATTATTTGTAAAATTAGGGCCACACAATGACAACGAAACCTATCTTCTAAGGCTACAATGATAACTTTTGGAATTTTCCAAGAACATTGGTAATAATTTAACATTCAAACACCTATTGAAACACACTGCAAAAGCACTAATATAGCTGATGAATAATATATTGTGACTCTATGATTAGTGAACAAAAATGTGGAGGTTATACAATCACTTAAATTTTTATCGTTGGAATTGAAGATATGAAAAACATTTTACAAATTTTTTTTTATGTATACCAATGTATTATGGATAACACTCAAAAATATGTACCCCCACATCTAAACTTTTTCTTCCCTAGTGGTAAAGCTATTTTATACTAACATTTTACATTCTCCTCCACTTAATTTTTATAACTAACTTTCATATCAATTTTACAATCTCCACTTCGTTTCTGAAGCTAAACTCAACATCAAGTTTATAATCCCCATTTCCTTTACACAAGTTTATTCCATATAACTTCCCATACATGATACTACACATTTAAAAAAATTAAAACTTCAAGTTTCATGGCATCAATTGCATTCCTAAGAGTTGTTCAATTAGTCATAGAGCCAATGACATTGTATAATTCATAAGCACCTTGTTGTGATGGTAATTACATTAAATTGAAAAAATAATAAACTACAAGTACTACATATGGCCCATCAAAGAAGTTATGTTGTTAAGAAAAATTGATGATGAATTTTCATTAATTCATGAATATTTGGTTTTCTAAAATTTACAATTGGCGATTTTGATGACTAGTAGTAAATAAGCACCAATTCACATAAATTATTGGGATGCAAGTTAATGTTTTGAGTCAATTCATGAAGAATTTATAATAATTCCATGATTATGAATGTATATCACCTTTATCTTGAAAGAGAAATTGGATGCGCACGCGCGCGCACACACACAAAATAAGAATTCAAAGGTAAACATCCAATTCCATTCAACTAGAGACTCATAAGTTGTTGGGATGTTAATATTAAGTGTGTGTGTGTGTGTGTGTGTGTGTGTGTGTGTGAACTTCAAAGGTAAACTTATATTGTTATAAGTTTTATTATCGATTCAATCCACCTAAGTGGATGGCATAATTAAATATTTTGATTTAATTAATAAGAGTGAAATGGTGTACTCATGCAATAGAATCACCCACCCAATAAATAGGATGATCTATCATGTGATTGAAATAATTTTTACACAATATTATCATTATGAGCATTGTGATGTGAAAAGTGCAAAGTGTATGTGGGACCCAAAGAGGAAGTGTTGGGTTAAAATTGAGTAAATTGTCATGTAATTCAATTTACAAAGTGCTTATTTTTAGTATTTTTTTCCGTGAGGTTTTCCCCACATAAATCTATGTATTGGGAAAATTAATTAGAGGATATTTGATTTTTTTAATAAAATTATTTATCCCACAATTCATAACATGGTATCAAAGCAAGGATGAGTTTGTGAATGTGCAAGGAAGTTGACAAGTGGAAATTGGTGGACTTTTACTTTGGGATAACTAAAGAGAAATACCCAAGTGATACAAAAATTCCAACTCCATTCAAATTTATGATCTATATTTAAAAACTTATACTAAAATTTTTATTTGAACTTTATTTTGGCATTTGGGGAAAAATCAAACTTTGTCTTTGAAATTAAAATCATATTACAAAGAATCCAAATACATTTTGGATATTAAATTTTGAAAACACCTAAAAATAAAAGTATTTAATAAAATCTAATATGTTCAACCTTGTAGGAAAACTTGCATTTTGAGAGGAAAAATACATTGTTCAAGTTAAATTTTCATATTCCTCTAATTATAAATGTGTTTTTTAAAGGGAACTTCTAGGCATCCTTTTTACATCTTTTTAATTTCTCATCCACCTAAAAGGGGTCTACAATTACAATTCTCAGCTGAATTAAATGTTTTATAGTGTAAGGGATTGTCGTGGCTCTAGTTTTACATGTTAGCACATAACCAAAAATGTGTAAGTGCAAAATGTCTTATTCAAACTATAAAAGCATGCTATAAAAACCTAAAATGCATGTTAAAACTCCAAAATCACCATGATATCTTCCCATATGGCCTACAAAATTGAATCAAATTTAGGTGGTTGTTAGGGAATGGTATAGTAATTCAAACCCCGATAAAACCATTAAAATATCTATCAAATCCAAAATTACCCTAATTAACTTTGAAGAATCCTGTAATATCTTCATATGATCTAGTAAACCCCGAAATGCATCCACAAAAGCCTAAAAGGCCTCTCTATCCTTGAAATGCCTTGTTAAAACCCCCGCAAATTATTAAAACACCATATATTTGTCTAAAACGCCCATATTTATCAAAGAATCACTTGCATAATGTAAAATATGACTATGTAAAGAATTAAAAATGTATGCACAATTTTCAAACAGCCTTGAAATCACTATACGATCCCTATAAAATAATTAGAAATGAATAAAAAATAAGTGTTTTTAATTTATAAAAGTGAAACCCTAAAAATTAGGGAATCTTATTTTTTATGCTTTATTAAAAACCAAAAATGGAGAAGTCTAAAAATTTGGAAGAAGATTTTTTTTAATAAAACCTGTTATCACCAAATCATAGCACCTTATGGTTTTCATAACATGAGATTGGATAACAATGTGATTGGATAACATGGGTGCTATCTCCAAGTTGTGGGACTTGCTACTTGAGATAGACCTCCAAAGAAAGTCAAGTTACTACTCCTAAACTACTTGCCACAATCTACTCTAATGCAAGAAAGACTATCTAATCCTAATCTAACTTTTCAAGGGACCAGGGAGAGAGAGTGCATGAAAAAAAAGCCTACACTAAAGTGGTGATACACCAAATAAATAGTGAAAGAGGATAGTCTTCCAATGTGTGAAAATTAGAAGCAAAATGCATGCTAGAAGAGGTGATGAAAGTTCTCCACAATCCAACAAAATGCATTCACAACAACATTTCATACACACACAATGATAATGGATCCTTGCAAGAGCATAAGATAGACACAATATATATGCAATGATATTGAAGGGGCAAGAGGAATGCAAACAAACACAATAGGGGAAGATACATCCACAAACTTGCATATATTGCTTCATTGATATGCACAGTTCAATCTATTACAAAATAAGGGCCTCAATAATCATGCAAGGAATCCACTATAAGGGCCTGGAACACATTGTCTTCACAAAACAAATTTGATAGAGTTTTGTTACAAAAAACTACCTCCCTTACAATGAGCCGAACACTCTAATTTTTAGAAATTTGAGAAGAGAAAGAGGGGGAAAATGAAAATCCTGAAATTTTTCCTTCAACCACTTGTAAGATGTAGTAAATGAAGTGAAATGATGTTATTTTTCTTGCAAAATTCCCCCATACTATCCTATAGCTTACAAACAAAGAGAAATGTCAGCCCATGCTTCATCAATGCATCTCAGCTACCAAATAAAATCATTACTCTGAACTGGGCATGTTTTTTGTAAAATCATCATCAATTACTTGCCAAATTATGGATTTATTGAATTTTGTGCATTGGGCTCGAACCAAGATTTCAACGGTACCAATTTTTTGCATTTTCGTTGAGAAATACAAAATTTATGGCCTTCTGAGTGTGGGCAACTATTTTGGGTCTCCTGACATTTTTGTCATTTAATGGGAATGAACATCTAATTGATTTGTTGCTGAGTATGTTTCCTTTATTTTCATAAATACACCCTCATCAAAATTAAGAAGTCCAATTTTTGTGGCATAGAGGACGTCGTTCTCATTCTAGAAAATAAAATTTTGTGAAAATCAAAGCTCGGGATCAAAAGTTATGGCTGTTTGAAGTTCGGGGTATGATTTGCACTGCTTTTTTCCTTTCATATAGCTAGATGGGGATTTCGGGTCTTAGTGTCCTGAATGTCCCTTGTGCAACTCCTGGGCCAAAAATATCCACTTCACCCGCACCACAATTAACCCAATTTGCAAATCGGGTGAGTCGATTTTTGGGGAACTCATGTCCCGTGTGTACCACCGTTGACCGGGCCGTGAGGGCCATTGACTCCCACTTTGCCCGCATCTCCTTTATAGCCAGCTATTTTAGCTTTTAGGAGCCCAAGCGCACCTATGTCCCAGCCTATCCCACATACCACGCGGGACAAATTTTTTTGACTTTGTCGATTTGCTCTTAGATCTGCGGCCTTTTTGGCTTTTCGGTCTTAGGCATCTCTTGCACTGTGCGGTTTGGGCCAAAAAAACCTAACTTTTCCAATTTGCATGTAAATCCACCATTTTAGCTGTGTGGGTCCCATGGATCATGCGGTAAAAAATGTTTGATTTCACCGCATAACAAAGGAAATTGGTAATTTTGGATTTTTAGGTCCTAATTGTCCGTGCGTACTTGTGTGGCCACAGGCCCCAAAACCCGATTTACGCTCAATAGACTGTTGTTTGGAGCCATTTTTTCAGATTTTTTTCCATTTTTCCTAACTCCTCGAATTTTTCCCTTTGAATGGGGGGTTATAAAAGAGCTAAACGGACCTTCAAAACCCAAATTTTCACCTTTCCATAATTTCTACTTGCTCTAAAGATGGGAAATTATACACGTTATCCAAATTACCTCAAGGGGTGAATTTAGAATAACAATTTGGCAACTCAGTGGGGTTCTCTACCTACCAGATGAAGTATGGCTAGCTTCCTATAGCAATCTATTGGGCATGGAGTCCACTGGTGATCTAAAATCTGATCTGAAGCTTTGAGAATTTGCATCCTTGAGTCATCAAACACCTTTGCCCTCCACTATTTGCACTCTCGACATAACAAGATAATCTTGAAAATAATATTTGTGAGAGTAGAAAATTGCTTGAAAACTAGATCTCACCCATTCCTACAATTGTGATCCATGGGGCTGAATGATGAGTATCTATGAATGCTGCCCAACATCTGATTTTAGTTGCTCTACATTTGTTTAACTCTGAACTTTACAACTATTACATGCAACCATGAGCTTTCCAATGTTACAGTCTCCTTTGGAAGCTTGATTAACTATAAACAGAGTATATAATAGAAGCGATAGAGCATGTGCCCAACCATTAGGTAAATGAAACCTATTCTAACAACCACAACAATGTGCACAAGCACTTGGAGGAATTGGAAACCTTAGAATAATATGTACAAGGGTGATAAATTATCCTTCTAGTAGTAATGTTTGAGATAGATTCCATTGACTAGAATCTATAATTTTTCACCATCCATTTTAGCTAGCTAGAAGGCATTTCTACCTTTGCATTTAGTGATCATGTATGGGTAACTCCATATGGCATCAAACTTGGAATGATTTTTTGGATTTGCATGATCAACATCCCAATTCAATACCAAGTCTCCAACGTTGAGTGTCCGGCCTTAGCTTTCTTTTCAAAGCTCTTCTTGATCAATGCTTGATCTTTATCCATGGTCTACACTGTATGTTCTCTTGCTTCTAATTCCATCACTCTGCATACTTGATTTCCACAGGCTCAAAATCAGCTAATTCCTTTTGTTTCATGAGTTCTAATGCTGGAAACTCAAGTGATATAGGACAAATTACTTCTTTTCCATATACCAGTCTGAATAGAGAGCTTCCTGTGGACCTCTTGGGTGTGATCCTATCAGCCCATAGAGGTGATTTGAACTTTGTGTGCTAAGTTCTCTGATTCTCATCAAGATTTCTTCTGATGATTCTTAGTAGGTTCTTGTTTGTAGATTCTACTTGGTCATTACCTGGGGGTAATAGTTTGAAGAGAGTGCTGAGGTATACACCATTCTTAACAACCCATTCAATGATCTTTGTTCCAAGAAATGCCAATGCATTATCTGATATGATAGTGGTAGGGAAACCAAACCTTGTGACTATCCCTTCATAAAAATATAAGATGTTGGATTCATTTACCTCCTTAAGTGCCACTACTTCAGTCCACTTGGTGAAATAGTCCATTGCCATAAGTATCCACTTGTGGCCTTGACTTGAATTTGGGTTGATCACTCTAATGAAGTCCAATCCCCATTGCATGAATGGATGATATACTGAAATTGAAGAAGGGGCAAAGTGTTGCTAGCCTTTCCTTCGCTGTAAAGAATGCACATTTTTGCATTTATTGATCCATGAGTAGCAATCACTAAACACCGTAGGCCAATAGTAACCAGCCTTCATGATCTTGAGAGCTATTACTCATGGAGAAAAGTGACCTCCTGCTTCCCTGTCATGGAACTCATGTAATATCTTCTCAACTTGACCTATTCCAATGCATCTCAATAGAACACCATTGATGTCCTTCTTGAACAAGACACCATCAATAAGCACATATGGGATGGCTTGTAATCTAAAGTACCTTCTCTTTGCTTTTCTCATTTTTGGAGGGCACAAACCTATTTGGAGATAATGCACCAAGTCTTGAGTCCAACATGGAATGGGTGCATCATTAGCTGGCTGTTCTTGATCATTTTGTAGTAGTAGGACAACCTCTTCTTCATCCATTGAATCAGCTTGCTTTGCTTGGAAGCGAGCCTGCTCACACAAGAATTTGCCACAAACCAGCTTGGTCACTTTGATTTCAATATCATACTCCATTACATGAGTGATCCAACCTTCTCTTTTCTCATTCAAATCCTTGTTTAGGAGAAAATACTTGACACCAACATGAGACACTAGCAATTGAATCTTATTGTTCAAGACCAAGTGTCTAAACTTCTTCAAACTCCTAATGACAATAAGGACATGATTTTCAATAAAAGAATACCTTACTTCATAATCTTCCAGGATTTGATTGAATAATGTTATGGGATGTTCTGAACCTTCTCTATGAGGTCATTTGTACCAATAGAGCTAATATTGTGTATGATCCTCCAAAAGCATACAACATGAAGTCCTTTGAAAAGTATGGGTTAATAAGAGTTAGAGCCTGTGATATTACATGCTTGATAGCCTCAAAATCTCTTTACCTCCCGTTGTCCATTTGAATAGAAGAATATTCTTCAACATCATTGTTAAAGGCTTCAAAAGAGTGGAAAAATCAGGCACAAATATGTGGACAAAGTTTATCCTTCCCAAGAAGCTTTGGAGAGATTTTTTGTGGTGTGGCAATGGAAGTGTTTAGATGGCTTCAACTCTTTTAGGGTCAATTATTAACCCTTCTCTTGAGACAATGTGGCCCAAAAATTTCCCTCGTGTGCCAAAAATACACACTTCTTTGGATTCAATGACACTCTAAACCTTCTACATCTTTGAAATACTCTCCTGAGGTGGAAGAGGTGGTCTACCACATTCTTTGAGAAGACGGTGATATCATCTAGATATACCAACACTATCTTGTTGATTAAGCATTTGAATGCCATATCCATAGCTCACTGGAATTTTTCTCCGACATTTGACAATCCAAATGGCATCTTCTTATAAGCATATGTGCCCCATTTCATGGTGAAGGATATCTTGAACTGATCTTCTTCTTTCACCATTATCTGATTATACTTTGAGTAGCCATCTAACAATGAAAACCTTTCGAACCAGCTACCACTTGCAAGATTTTATCCATTAAAGGAAGTGGATAATGATCTTATAATGATGCTCTATTCAGATCATGAAAGTCTACACACAATATGATTTCTCCATTTCTCTTCCTCACCGGGATGAATTTTGTAAACCAACTTGAATGTTTTATAGGGAAGATGATGCTAGCTTCAATCAACTTGTTTAGCTCTTTCCTCATAAGAGGTTCAATGTGAGGGTTTATTGGCCTTTGCTTATGTATGATAGGCTTGGCTTCTAGATATAGCTCAATAGTATGCTATGCCAAATTTGGGTTGAAACCCCTTAAATCCTTATAAGTCTAAGAAAATACCTCTCAAAATTCTTGACAAAGTGAACGAATTCAGACTTTTCTTGTGGGTTACTTACTTTTCGAATTTACAATGTCTTGCCTTCATATATTGAAATTGGCTTTGAATCCTCACCCTTTACCCGAATGTTTGTTTTCTCCTTCGGAATTGATCATTTGGGTTGAAGATTGACTCCGAGTTACAAGACCTTTTGGTAATTTGTTAGTTCTCGGTTGCACCACTTGGTCACCATATCGCTGTTCTAACTTGTCTTAGTTTCTAGCATATAAATTAACTTCTTCTTGTAGAAATTTGACAATTTGTTGATCATTCTTGAAGACTTTCCAACTTGTGTTGTCATCTGGGATAGATAGCCTCACAACCACTTTGATATGAGGCTGAGATTTCTCACTCTTGAGACTTTCCACAACATCAAATGCTGCCCTAATTGCTTCCCATCTATCTACTGCTTCATTCTTCTTTCTTGGGATGGAATTGATGCCAAAAGCTTTGAAATATTCAATGAGATCCCATACCGATTCTTGTAGTTTTTCAATAGATCATTCTTAACAGATTTTTAATACTTCTCACTATCGGCTCAACTCGCTATCAGCTCACTATCACCAAATACTTGCAAATTTTTAATACCTCTCTTTCTTATCCAATGCAATCCATGAATTAAGGCTTCATACTCAGCTGTGTTGTTTGAACAAGCAAACTGAAAATGAAAAGTTGAGTAATATTTTGTACCTTGTGGTGAAATGAGCATGGCTCCTCCTCTTGCACCTTGTCTACTTCTTGAACCATCAAATAATAACTGCCATACCTCATTATCATCCTTGTGGTCTGGCTTGGTGATGCTAGGGAGAGGTTGATTCTCTTCATGCAAACAATAGACTCCTAGTTTAGATTCCTCCATTTCTTTGTAAGGGTCAAAAGCATGTATTTTCTTGCCCATTCATCAAGAGTCAAGTCTGGAATGCATCCAACCTTAGTATCTACTTCATAAGTGCTTGGGAGATCTTCCTGATCAAAGGCCGAATAGTTTGAATTAATTAGATTTGGCGTGTGAGGCTCAATATAAAAATTCACAATTGGCTCAGATCTGATCAGTTTGAGCTCCATACCTTGTTATGAATAACATGTGTGACCAATTGAAAAACAAATAGCATCCAATTTTATTGGTGAAGTCCCTT
This sequence comes from Taxus wallichiana var. yunnanensis, assembly GCA_018340775.1. NCBI lineage: Eukaryota > Viridiplantae > Streptophyta > Pinopsida > Cupressales > Taxaceae > Taxus > Taxus wallichiana. The sequence goes on along the minus strand of CM031240.1, from coordinate 331,236,447 downwards.
GACAAACATAATGCAAAGAGTGGTGGCAAGTCTATGATTGACACATCTTGCAACACTGATCACGTTGGGGCATGCATGCAATGTGAGGCTCAAATTTTTGATTACTCCAACCGTTGTTACTATTGCCATTCCATCCAATTGCACCACACCCTTAGAGATGACTTCATATTGAAGGCCCAACTGATCAACTATTTATTTTGGCATGACTGAGCTACTTGCTCCCGAATCAATCATGCAATTATGTACTAACTTATCTCCAATGATCAATGAGATATAGAATGGTGGGGGCTTAAAATTTTTACCTTGGTGGCTTCCTTGATTTTCTCTTTGTTGAGTTGCATTGGTAAGCACTTTTTCTTGTTGATTGGGTGGCTGATTTGATGCTAACCAATTAGCCATAGCATCTTGCAATAGGTCTCTTTGTCCTAGGATAGCTAATGAATCCCACATTGAGATGTTTACATTTGTTTTCTTCATCTTCTAATGATGTTGAATGGAGATGAACTATCTCTCTGCTGCCCCTTTCCTTGCACATTCTTCTCTTGCACATGGGCTGTTATAAATGGAACTTGAGCTGGTCTAGAAGGTGGCTTGGGCTGAATTTTCACATTAAGATCACATTTTGATTGCCCATACCTTGTCGAGTAATAGAGGGCTGCATATCATTTGAATTTGATGATTGTTCTTCTCCAATATTCCTTTTCTTGGACCGTGTATTGGATACTACATTTTGAGAAGGTGCTTGATTCATAACACAAAAATCTTCAGCCTACCAATTGATAAGTGTGGTCTCATTTGGAGATGTCTCTTGCTGAGATGTTCCCTGCTACTGATTTCCTTCTTGGCCTACCTCTTGTTCTACACCAATTGTTGTCACCATAAGGGCTCGATTCAAAGCACCATTGAAACACGTTGACTGATTATGAGGTTGGTTGTATGGGAAACAACAATCATATTCTTTAGCCATGTTATTTTACACTGGTAACAAGGCTCTAGATGTTGATGAAACATTAGGATTGTAAGGCTGGAATGGCCTATTAGTAGGGGCCTGACTTGATTCTGATTTGCGGCTTGAATGGGTGGCCTATTAGGCTGATATGGAAATCTATTGGGTTGATTTTGAGGCTAATACGATCTGAAATTTTGAGCTTGCTACCTCTTAAGTGTCGCCAAATCATTACCCAAGTTTTGCAGTTGCTTCATGACTTCTTGGAGCTCATTTGAGGTACTAGAAGATGAGGTGAAAGCTTCAGTTGAACTCTAATTTCTTAAAGAAGAAATGGGAGCTAATGTGGGTGCTTGACTAGTGCTTGGAGCTCCTAGTTCAGAATATAGAGGCATAGGTGGACTAGGTACATGTTTTCCAAGTTGAATTAAGCAATTTACAACTCTAATATCAATTTTATAAGCTGCCAGTAAAGTTATACCTCCCATTGATTGAATCATCATAGAAATATACAAATTTAAAGCTGTTAGGAAGTATAGAAAAGAATCTTTAGCTGTTGGTCTCATGGCCAATAGAATCCTATCCCATGTCCGCTAAAATCTGAAGTTGAAATCAGTCAACTATTCATCAGGGGCCCTCTTGATTGTTGTCAATTTCTCCAATAAAGAAAGATGATCTCCTTTTTATCTAAACTGATTGTGAAGGGTTGTGCACAAATGGTCCCACTGATAGACCCTATTGTTAGACTTCTTAACCATTGCAAATCTTTACCTTTGAAGGAGGATGCCAAAAATTTGACAACAATGTCCATTTCAGTAATTTCATGAATTGCACAGACATTTACAATGTCTTGGATATGGTCAATCGGAGTTGTCTGGTTCTCTCTAGTGAAATATGGAATGTTCTTCAATGCTGCAACTAGAACTGGATTTTGTGCATTGAGAGCAAGTGGGCTATTGCCAGTGAAGTTGACATAGGGGTTGGGTTGTGCCATCCTGATTGGTCGAATAAATCTAGTTTATTGAATGAAAGGCCTTCCAAGTGGAGGTGTTGATAAGGTTCTATTCAGTGGAGATGGAGACCTTTGAGCTCTTCTTCCTCTTCTTGCTCTATTTGGGGACAAGTGTAGATAGATAAATAGTCCCTCTTCTCTAGTTCTTGACCTTGTTTGGATTATTCTCATGAATCTTCCAAGCTTGGAATACTAAAACTAGTGGATTCTACCTCTTAGGAGTTACCAGATGTGTAATTTTAGAGCTTCTTACAAGCTAGGGACTTACAACAAGTGCACATCAATCTTCCTGCAATTAAAATGAAGACCTCTTAGTCCCACTGGGCATGCTAGAACTGTTATCACCGAATCAAAACACCCTATGGTTTACACAACTGTGTGTTTGAGCTTACAGTGCAATTGGATAACATGGGTACTATCTCTAAGTTGTAGGGCTTACTACTTGAGATAGACCTCTAGAGAAAGCTGGTTCCTTCTCCTAAACTACCTGCCATAATCTACTCTAATGCAAGAAAGACTATATAATCCTAATATAACTTTCCAAGGGACCAGGGAGAGAGAGTGCATTAAAAAAAGCCTACACTAAAGCGGTGATACACCGTAAAAGAGTGAATGAGGATAGTCTTCCAATGTGTGAAAAGTAGAAGAAAAATGCATGCTAGAAGAGGTGATCACAATTCTCCACAATCTAGAAAAATGCATTCACAACAACATTTCATACACACACAATGATAATGGATCCCTGCAAGAGCATAAGATAAACACAATATATATGCAATGAGATTGAAGGGGCAAGAGGAATGCAAACAAACACAAGTAGGGGAAGATACATCCACAAACTTGCATCTATTGCTTCATTGATATGCACAGTTCAATATATTACAAAATAAGGGCCTGGATAATCATGAAAGGAATCCACGATAAGGGCCTATAGTACATTGTCTTCACAAAACAAATTTGACATAGTTTTGTTACTCAAAACTACCTCCCTTACAATGAGCCCAACACTCTAATTTATAGAAATTTGAGAAGAGAGAGAGAGGGGAAAATGAAAATCCTGAAATTTATCCTTCAACCACTTGCAATATGTAGTAAATTAAGTGAAATGATGTTATTTTTCTTGCAAAATACCCCCATCATTGTCCCATAGCTTGCAGCAGTGAGAAATGTCAGCCCATGCTTCATTAATGCATCTCAACTACCAAATAAAATCATTCCTTTGAACTAGGCATGTTTTCTAAAAAAACATCATTGATTACTTACAAATTATGGATTTATTGAATTTTGTGCATTGGGATTTGAACCAAGATTTCAACGGTATTTTTTTTTTGCATTTTCGTTGAGAAATGCAAAAGTTATGGCCTTCTGAGTGCGGGTAACTATTTTGGGTGTGCCAGATAGTTCTGTCATTTAATGGGAATGAGCATTTGATTGATTGGGGCTGAAGATGTTTCCTTTATTTTCATTAATCTACCCTCATAAAAATTAAGAAATCCAGTTTATGTGGCGTAGAGGACGTCGTGCTTATTCTAGGAAGTCAATTTTTTGAAAATTGGAGCTTAGGATCAAATGTTATGGCTAATTGAAGTTCAAGGTTTGATTTGCACTATTTTCCCTTACATGTGGCTAGATCAGGTATTTCGGGTCTTGGTATCCCGACCTGTCCCTTGTATGACTTGGGCCAAAATCTCTACTTCACCTACATGACACTTGACTGGATTTGTAAAGCCGGCGAGTCGATTTTCGAGGAACTCATGTCCCACATGTACCACCGTTGCCGGGTTGTGAGGGCTTGAATCCCGCTCCACCCACATCTCCTTCAAGTCGGCTATTTTGGCTTTTCGGAGACCACACATACCTATTTCCTAGTTGTCTCATAGACCACATGGGAAAAAAAAAATTTGACTTTTTTGATTAGCTCTTGGGTCTGCAAAGCATTTTTGGATTGTCGGGTCCAGGCATCCCCGCGTACTTGTGTGGTCTGGGCCTAAAACCCAACTTTGTTGATTTGCATGTAAATACACCATTTCAGTTCCATGTGGGACAAAATGTCTAATTACGCCACATAACAAAGGAATGCAGCCATTTCAGGTTTTCGGGTCCCAACTGTCCTGTGTACTTGTGCGGCCTGGGCCCCAAAACCTTATTTACCTCCAATACACTTTCTCGGAGCCATTTTTTCAGATTTTTCTACCTTGCCTAACTACTTGAATTTTTCCCTTGGAAGGGGGTTAGAAAAGAGCCAAAAGGACCTTCAAAACCTAATTTTTCGCCTTTCCATCTCTTTTGCTTTCTCTAGCATGGGGAAATTATGTAAGTTATCCAAATTACCTCAAGGGGTGAATTTGGGATAACAAAACCCTTTTTTATTTTGAACATGTGTTTCTTGTATAAGAAATAATCTAGGTTCTATTATTTCCAATATAAAAACAAAAAATGAAGAAATATAATTTTATGTCATTATTTTATTTTTAAATTATCTATAATTAAAAAATTAAAAGATAAATTTAAAAGAATCCGTTTGTTAAATCATAGAGCTAAGTAGTTTTATTGGGTGACAATCTCTTGAAATCTAGAAAATAGAATAAAAGGTGTGGAGTTCGACTTCTAACCCCTCCCATTCTCATTACAAAGATTATTTTCTAAACAAATATTGGTTTGAATTTTTTTCTTCTCAAGAAAAATTAGCCAAAAAAATAAAAATTATTACAATTCCATTTTAATAAAGTTTTGGAAAAAAAAAAAAAGACATTAAGTTTTCTAGATTATTTAATTGCCTTTCAAAATTTAAGGTTTTATTTTGAGTAAAATTAAGTTTAATCTTTGACAAAAATTAGATAAATAATTATTTTTATTAAATAGTGAATTAAAGTATTTTTCACATTTAATTTTTTGGGTTAACTTCATGTGCATTGTTGTTTTCATAGTTGTTCGTATTTATTATTGAAAATGGCTAGAAAAACCAATATTTCAATGGATAAATTATAAGTACTTAATGGGAATAACTATAACATTTGGTAAGTTAGGTTGAAATCCATTTTCATTGTAAGAAAATTATGGGATCTCATCACTAGTGTGGAGAAAAGACCCACAAGAAGTTAAGAAAACCCGAAAACTTAAGTTCTGTCTCCCAAAGATCCCAACAAGCCATGTCGATCCTATTAAAAAAATATAAAAGATAAATTATTACTGTATATTGGACACATGGAATCTCTTAATGATTTTTGGAAAGGACTTGAAATGATGCACAAGAGTAGTCACCTCTCAAAAATCATAAAAATTATCATGGAACTTTTCACAACTCTTGTGAAGGGAGTTAAAAAGTCATTAACTAGTTGGCAAAAAAATAAGAACATCAACGCCTTGATTAGATGATGCGGGATGGTAATTGTTCCAAGAAAAAACTATTATAATCCAAAATTTAAATCAAAATCCATGAGAATTTTAGGAACTATATCTCAATTTTGAACTCAAAATATCAAAATGAGTTTGACTTACCCAACCTTGACATTGACATCGCGTCCTCTCTCCTATTTCAAGAAGAATGAGTAATGAAATTTTTTTATTCAAAAGAGAATTCCTCCCAAGATTATTCTTAGAGAATCAAACAAAAATTTCAAAATAAAATAGTCGCAATTCAAATAATAAACTAAACAAAAAATCTAGTCCTAACAAGTAATCCTAACAAGAATAGTCAAAGTTTTAAATTGAAGTTTAATGGAACATGTAATAAATGTGGTAAATTTGGTCACAAAGAATCAGTTGTTGTGTGAAAACAAACAAGGTTTTCAACAATGAAAGAAACAAGAAATTTAACAATTAAAAGAAGAATAAAAACCATAATCTACGTTAAAACCAAACAAATAATGTTGACAAAATAATAGCTCTTTAGATTGCACTTTCAACGTCAAATGATAACAAATGGATCCTAGATAATGGTGCCTCCAGACACATGACCTACATACTTGACATCCTTACAAATGTTATAGAATGTCAAGAAAACATATATCTAGGAGACAACTTGATCATTCAATATGAAATTTGTGGAAATGTAAAACTTGATAATGGAATAATAAAAAATGTTTTGTTTGTCCCTAAATTGAAAAAGAACCTTTTATCTTGCTCAAAGTTAACTAAAGAAAACTATAAATTTGTTTTATTGGTACTAAGAAAAATGGTTTATACATATTTTATGGTTTTTTTCCTAAATTATATATTTTTCTTCCTCTAAAAAGACCTTTAAATATTACATGAAAGACTATGACATGTAAATATTAGGAGAATGTATCAAATCTCTCATTTAAACCTAGTTTTAGGCCTTCTTGAGATGAAATTTGATCATGAAACCTATGAAAGTTACTTACGTGGTAAGCAAAGCATTGAACCATTTCAAAAACATCATGATCTAAATTCCTCTCATCCGCTAGAATTAATTCATAGTGATGTTATCGGTCCACTTGAAGTACACTCTCTCAATGGAGCCTTATATATTATATGTTTTATTGATGACTTCTTTAGGATGACCTGGTCATACTATATTTAGAAAAACTTGATGTCTTGTCTAAATTTCAAGAGTTGAAAGCCTTAGTTGATAATGTCTCTAATATGAAAATTAAAATAACTAAAATTGATAATGGAGATGAGTACATTAATAATTTTTTTGATGAATTTTGTGTGTCATGTGAGATTAAACATGACTTAACCACTCCCTATTTCCCACAAAAACTACATCACAAAAAGAAAAATATGACTATCTTAGAAATGGAAAGGACTATGAATCATGCATCAAACATGACTACTTTTATATGGGAATAAGTAATGAATATTGAAATATACATTCTAAATAGGGTTCCTAATAAATTCTTGTATCAAACTACACCTCATGAAGTATGGAAAAAAATTAAAATTTGTTATTTCACATTGAATAATATTCAGTAATATTGCATCTATCTTCATTCCTAAAGTTAAATGAAATAAAATCAACCCTACCTCCTACTCTTGTATATTCATTGGTTACAGAGATCACACTAAAGGATTGAGACTATATGATCCTTTTAAACATGACATTGTAGAAAATAGGAATGTCCATGTATTAGAGAAATTATTTTGCAAATATTCTTCCAAACCACCCTATGTATCTCTAGAGGAATAAATAATAGTCCTAGAGGATGAAAATCCATCTCTAGATACTAAAAGAACTAAATGGTATCATAAGCTAATTAAGGAATCACTCATAATAGTCTTAGAAATATGACTCATAGTCAACATATTTATCATGCCTTGATGACCTTGGACGATGTTGAATGTATAGATTTAAAGGAATCTAGCCATAGTGATATCCTCCATAACACCTAGCTTCTCATCAAGAAAAGAAACAGAAGGGGAATTCAGAAGAGAAATATCTAGAGAATCGGGATAATCTTTAGTTAGGCCTAGAAACATCTTGAGGATAAAACCTCCAACAGTTGGACTAGACACTTTCATATCATCAAAAAAATGAGGGGAGGGAATAGGAGTAGTATGAAGCACTTTCATGAGGGGGCGCAAGGCAAGGAGGAAAAGATGGAGGTGAGGTGACAACAAGGTGTGGGGGAGAGGTGGCATCCTGGTGACCCGTGATTTCCATCTTTGGGTCATGAATAGGTGGAGGTTAAAGGTGGCGATGGAGATGACAAGGCATAAGATGATTATGGGGGAAGAGGATGGGCATGACGATGGAATGAGATGGGGACAATAGGAAAACAAAACATCATTTTGGTACCGGTGAGAAATTTAAACAATAAATATAATAAACCTTGGTGAAGTAGAGGGAATTCACCAACACGGGCCTTCTTAACATATAAGTCTAGGGGCTCGAAAATAAAATTGGCCAAGTTTACCTTAATATTATTACAGAAATGAGCCAAGAGAAAGAGTTGAGGGCCGAACACAAGCTTGTACCTTCCTTCAAGTGTGAAATAACACATAATTTGTTCAACAACTTGATCCCAAGGAGTTTTTAGGGAAGCACACTCATATCCCGATAAATAATTTTTCATCCATTCTTTTTTTCCCCAAAAAGGCCCCCATTTTTGCTTTTAAAGAACATTTAAAGTAAATGTCACCCTCAACTAGGAGACTAGTCATGACGACAATTCTTTTGTCAAAATTTCAAACTTAATCTTCCCAACTTTCACATTTCCCCGATTCCAAGTAGCCAAAATTCTTCTCAAAACCACAACAGAATGGCCAGATAGGCACTCTATAAATGTAGTAATGCCATTTTCCTTAAGAAAATCCCAAACTTCGATATCCTTCTTAAGATCATTGCAATTGAAGCTCAAAACGCACTAGGAACCCCTATACTTATCGAGCTAGAGTGATATGAAAACTTAAAGTGGAAAAGAAAGAAATAAAGTGGGGATTTTTAATAGAAATATTTCCCCCTCGCCACATGCCAAAGTATACTTTAACTGTGCCCATTTATGATTAGTAATCCCAATAAAAAAATTACGAGAGATCTTTCTTTCCCATGTACAAAGGCCATCATGACAAGAAATCACTATCAAATCACAATTAATGCAATCCTCGCTGGCGGAGGGGAAGGAGTATTGAAGGATAATGCAAATATCAAATATAGAAAGAAGTAGTTAAGCCAAAGAAGGCTCCTCTAACTAGTTTCCCTTAGGGTTTTCATCAACAATAGCTTTTAGAAGGAAGTCGGGGAAGATTCCCGATCCAAGTCTGTTAATTTTCAAGAGAGACGCCCGGTTGGGTAACATATTAGCCACCTTTTTAACCTCTTTGTAAGTGTGTTGATACCAAATGTTATAGAAATTAGATTAAAGGATCATAATATTAGAAATGATGTTTGATGGTCCAAATTGCGGCAGAACAATGTTATTTTGAAGTTTGATCAAATTGAGGGAATCACTTTCAATAATGATATTAATTTTCCCAAATCTATTATCAAGCTCAAAACCTTTGAGGATTGTAAGCACTTCAGCTATATGATTTTTACCTTATCTAAAATTTATAGCAGTAGCTACCATTGGTTGACCCAAATCATCTCGAATTAAGGCCCCACCGCCAGAGATCCATGGATTGCCTTTGCGGCACCATTTGTATTGACTTTAAGCCATCCTATAGGAGGGGGATCCAAGTGGTGTTAAATCTCACCAAAACCATATTGGGAGGCTGTAAGTGTATTTGGAGATTCTTAAGCCAAAATCCTTTCAAGATGAGAGATATTTTTCATTTGTGCTTCTTCTAGATGCAACAGTTCAAATTTCCTTGAAGTCCTGCAGTCACCAAAGTGTAAAGATCTAGAGGGAATTTTGAGATAGCTCTTTGAAAATTCTCCTATTTCTTTCCTTCCAGAGCATCCATAAAGTATGAGGCAAAAGGAGTTTCCAGGAAATATTTTCCATAGGGTGGTGAAACATAGGTACCCATTGTAAAAAAATTCCAAAATAGACTTTGGGAAAACCCACAAAACATCAAAAAATTTTAGAAGCAAACTCCAAACAACATGAGAGAAAGGACAATGGAGGAGTAAGTGAGTAGAAGACTCAAGAGCATTAAGGCATAGAACACACCTTCTAGGAAGAGAATAACCACATCTCTGGAGATTTTCCCCCGATATAAAGGCATCCTGAAAGGCAAGCCAAGAATAAAATCCAATCTTTATTGTCATATAAGGAAACCAAGTATGAGAAATGGAGGTGGCCTTAGGACGGTGAGGTAGAGATAAGTAGGTGGCCTTGAATGAAAAATTACTATAAGAAAGAAGGGGCTAGATATGCAAATCTTCCAAAGGAGAGACAAGGATATAATATCGGGATAGAAAAAACGTTAGAATATCAAGCTCTTGTGAATTAACTAATTTGGGCTAACACCTTCTCATCTAGGAATGAACCAACATGGAAAAGGAGGGGTACTTTTTATATCTCCACTTATGAATCTCCCACATAATACCGTAATATTATTTCTTATAAGCTATTAAGATGGATCTGAAGTTAAATGATTCTACCCAATCTACCTATCATTCTAGAAATAAACTGCTTGCCATTTCCTAATTTCCACTTGGTACCAGATTACGGTGAGATTATGAGAGATCTTAATGGAATTCTAAATGGTGAGCCACTGAGAAATCCTCAGAAAATATGTCTTAACTTGAAGAGAGATATTTTAATAAGAAATTTTGTCCAAGATGCTTTCCTATTATTAGCAATTTCCCAACATAGTTTAGCTAACATAGAGAGTTTCTATAAAAATTATTTGTAATCCTAACCCTCCCGAGTAGTCGGTTTACACACCACATTCTAGGACACGAGGTGAATTATTTTTTTGGCTTTAGGCTCTGACCACATAAATGTTTTTTGAATTTTTTCAATAGTTGCAACTAGCGAGGTAGGAATTTTAAGCAAAGACATGAAGTAGATGAGAATTTTTTGCAAAGTGGCCTTAACTAGTTGTAAGTCACCCTGCTTGAATAAGGAGGTCTCCATTTCATCCTGTGATATTTCTTTTAAATTTTTCTTTAACAAGATTCCAAAGTGATTTCAACTTCCTACCTTGAAAAAGTAGGAGACCCAAATAGGACAAAGGCAGGTCCATAATCTTGCAACCAAAAATTGATATAATCTTTCTTTGTCTGACGATAAGGGTGTTTAAGAAGGCAACACTACTCTTACTGAAGTTGATTAACTGCTTAGAAGTAGATTGGTAACAATCCAAAATTCATTTCAATATTTTAGCCTCCAAAACCGAAGCAATACCAAGAAGCAGAGTGTCATCGGTGAATTGATTGTGGGTAGCAATAGTCATATTAGAAGTGATAGTAATACCATTAATTTTACTTTCTCTTTTCATAGCCACAAGTGATTTTCTAAGAGTATCAACCATACAAATAAATAAAAAGAGGAGAGAGAATCACTTTGTGTGACTCCGTGAATAGTGGAAAAAAACCATGAGGGATGCCATTGATGAGAATGGATAATTTGGGGGAAGAAATGCAGTTATGAACCCAAGAATACCATTTTTCCCCAAACCCATATTTTTCAAGAACCTTTAATAGGAAAGACCAATTCACTCTATCAAAATATTTTTGCATTCCAGTTTGATGACCATACTCAACGGTTTAGAAAAGGAAGTAGAATGTATGACTTCACGAACATTTACAACTCCACCTTGGATCAATCTTCCGCCAATGAACCCATTTAGTTGATTTCATATAAAAATTTCCATGAGGGGTTTAAGGCAAGAAGCAATCAACTTAGTACTGATCTTATAATAAGTATTACATAGGATTATCGGCCTGTAATTTAAAATCATTTTAGAACTAATGGATTTAGGAGAAATAACCACAAAATTAGTTTTTGATTCCCTTAGAAGAGTGTCATTTTTCTGAAACTCATTAACAATTGCAAGCAAGTGAACCTCAATAATGTGCCATAATGTTTGGAAGAAGGTTATGGGAAAGCCATCTAGGCCCAGTGATGTATCTCCCTTCATATCAAAGACAACACCACATAATTCTTCCATAGAGAACAAATGTGTGAGTTTGGAGTTTATTTCTTAAGAGCTAATTTAGGAATATGCTACAACATTTCTTGGCATTCCTCTTTACATGGGGGAGTCCTCATGGAGAAGAATATTACAAAATTGAATCATTTCAACAACAATGACATCCTCCTTATTTAAGTAGTTTCCCTATATGGTAATAAGCTATTTGAATTTATCTCTACTTTTGTGTTTAGTGGCCATTGTGTGGAAATTTTTGGTGTTACAATCACCTTATTGTAGCAAGATAACTTTGGATCTCTACCTCTAGTAAAATTACTCTTCAACAAGAGTGTTATGATGATCACCGAGAAGAGTAAGTTCTTCTTTGGTGAAGATGGGGGTTCTACCACAAGAATAAGTGCAGTAGTAGAAATAGTGGCTAATTTTTCAGTTAAGTTTCTCCTTTCTTCTACGGATATCACCAAACACCAAATTATTCTAGATTTTAATTTTCTTTTTAATAAAAATAAGTTTTTTTGCAAACCTTTAAACATAGCTGATCCTTGAACATAAAATTTCCACCAATCAGTAATAATGTGGTCCAAATCATGATTTTGTAACTAGGAAAGCTCAAACCGAAAAGGAGGATGCTTCAAGATATGGATTTGAGATGCTGTAAGGAGAAAGGTACAATGATCTGAAGTGATTTTAAGAAAGGCCATAAGATAAAAATCCCTTATAGTGACCAATCCATTCCCTATAAGCAAGAATCCTATCTAGTTTTATTTGGATATGATTTCGCCAAGTCTTTGATTGGACCAAGTATCGGAGGCACAATGAAGGTCAAAATTGAAGAATTACCCCTTCTCGATGAATTCAACTAGAGCATCCATAATATTTTTTCGATACCAGTACCACCATGATTTTCTCAAAGATATAGGGGAGTATTGAAATCACCAGCTATGATCCATGGAAGATGTTTACAATTATTACGAAAATCAAGAAGTTCCTTCCAAAAATTTTCCGCTGATTTTCAAGGTTAGGCGCATAGATATTAACAACAATCTATCCCATATTAGAGACAATTTCTTGAAAAAATGTTCCCACAAAATGAGGAGTTTTAAAAATACATTCACTAAATAGAACATTTGGGTTACATAAAGTACATAATCCACCCGAGTTACCCACTAAAGCCTGAGACACAAAAGAGGCAGAAGGCCAAAATTTATGCATCATGTCCTCATTCAAATTTTTTTCTTGTAGAATTAGAATATCTAGGTTGTGTTTGAGTCTAAAATATTTGAGTATTCTTCTTTTCTAAGGAGAGTTTAATCCCCTTACATTCCAAGAGAATAGTTTCATTTTTAAGATTTGTGCTTACCCCAACTGGTATGGTTAGGATGCCCTGATTTCCTTGAGCTATGTTTTGGAATGCTTTTTCTTAAAGCTTAACTTGAGTTTTGTGTCTTCCATTACCTTTTTAAGACCCACATCAATTGTCTTCTTGGAGATATTTCTAATTTTTCTAGTAGGACTATTTTCCATTGATAGAGAGGTTCAAGAGGAGATGTCCTTGAGAGGAGAGAAAATGGTAGAAGGTGAAGCTTTAATGGGAATAATAGGGCTAGAAAGGAGGGAGGAGACAAGATTGATAATAAGCTCCGGGAGATCACGGAAGGAGGGGGAAGAAAAAGGAGAAGAAACTCTAGGAGAAGGGCCAAATAGAGGAAAAGTGGGAGGGATATCCACGGAAGGAGAAGATGATGAAAAGAGGGGAGGAAGAAACCTAGGGAGAGAGAGAGAGAATGTGAAGAGGCAACAAGAAAATAAAGGATAAACGAGATAGAAAATGAAGTAGGAGTGGATTCAAATAGTGGAGAGGAAGAGGGATTTGTGAGAGAGACATCGGTTGTAGGAATCTCACCCTCTTGTTGAAGAATAAAAAAGGGGTTTGAGGTACTATCCTCCATCACGAATTTGGGAATAAAATTTCCTTTATTCTTAGGTGAGTGGATCTAATCTTTAGATTTTGGTACAAGTTTGGAAGGACAAGCCTAAGTTCAATGACCTATAATTTTGCAAGAAGAGCAAGCCTGGGGGATGTACTCATAATCGATGGGTTGAACCCAAGTTCTAATATCATAGTGTAGCTCAATGGAAGATGGAAAAGGACACTTATATCAACATTGACACAAAATATAACATGTATGAATCTGGAACCAGCTTTGGTAGCTTGGTCTATAGCAATAAGAGAGACAATAGAGAGGGAAATTCATTCGATAAAAATAAAGTGTAAAAAATATAGAGGGAAATATAAAAGGTGCACCCATATTGGTGCTTGAGTCATTGTTTTAGTTCTAGCATTAAATATTGATGTCCATCATCTGAGATAAAATCCTCTCCTACCAGAGAAAAAGGGGCCTCCTAAAAGGGCTCGCGAAAAGTATTCTTTGCGAGTGAAAGTAAAGAGCATAAAGCCATTTAGAAGAGAAACAATGTCAACCAGACCACAGGGGGCCCATTTGATTTAGACCCATTTATAGATTTCTTTTAAAGGTGGTCTAAGACCCATGAGCTTACCAATAAGAAAAAAATATCTCGAAGCTTACGTGACATTAGTAATAGAAGATGGAATTTATAAGGACAAATTCCTATCAACAAGCTTCAGGAGAAGCTTCTCAGGGGGGATTTTAAAGAGACCAATAGAAACCAAAGTAGTGGTGTCAGCAAGGTCAAAAGGAGGGTCAAGGGATGGACTAGATGGATCGACATCGCAGTAGGAACAAGGCACATTAGAGAATTCAAAAATTTGTAGAGCGGGAGAAAAATATCACACTAAATTGACCTTGAAACAAATTCAACCCAATAGTGGATGTAAATATGGGTAGATGATAATGAAAATGATAAGATTATTATTTTTGTTTTATATTTGGATATTCTTTTGGTTTTTAGAATTGATCATAGTTTAATTTTAAAAATTAAAGTTAAATTAAAACAACATTTTGAAATGTTTGATCTAGGTCTATTAAATCATTTTTTAGGGATAGTTATATTATCATAACTCAATCATTTCATCTCAATAACAACATGTTAGTAATTTTCTTAAAATATTTAACATGATTGATTGTAAACTTGTTTCCATTCCATTGAATTTGGTGTTAAATTAGATCCTAAACTTGCATGTGTGAAAACTAACCCCACTTTGCATAAATAACTAATTAGTAGTTTGATTTATTTGACTATTACTAAGCCTGATATTTATTATATAGTAGGACTTTTTCTAGGTTCATGCATGATCCTTATAAACATCATTGGAAAAAGACTAAAAGGGTTTAAAATATATTAAAGGAACTATTAATTATGGTTTGTATCATTCTTCTAGTAACGATGCAAAATTATTTAGTTTTTATGATTCTAACCATACTAGTGATCTTATAGATAGAAAATATAATTTTGGATATGTTTTCAAGTTTGGTACATGTGTCATCACTTGAAGTATCAAGAAGAAACCAATGTTTTATATCTCTTCTAATGAAGTTGAGTATATAATTATCATAGAAGTAGAAAAATAATCCATGTGGCTGAAAAAACTGCTAGATGAATTTCATATAGAATCTAAGGAATCATTCTTCTTTTATGTGACAACTAAAGTTATATTGCTCTTGCAAAAAATCTAGTTCAACATTAGGGAAAAATAATATAGAAATACATATGTACTTTTGTCGAGAGAAAGGACTAAATAACAATATTGATCTCAAGTTATGCCCTACTAAAGATCAAGTTGTAGAAATTTTCACGAAGCCATTTTGTGTTGTGATGTTTTGAATTGTTTGTGATTTGTTAAGCCTTCTAAGTTTCCATTGAGGAGAGTGTGCATGAAAATTCCACCTCTTAACAAAATTTAGTAAACTTTGTATACTTCCTCTATTTTGTACAAGATTACTATATGCGAGTCTCAAGTATATGATTACATGTGAGCTTACTTGTAATTCCCAATGAATCATTAGCTATGGGAGATCCCTATTTTATAAAAGGCTCCATAATATTATGTAATTCCTCATACATAAAATCACTTGTCTTGATAATTTACTATGTAGGTAAAATCTATATGATTACCCTTATTTACATGCTAGCCTTAACCAAAGTGTTGATGATTTATGGATTTTAAGTCCTTTTGTAGAAAAAGGTAATTCAAGTATGATTTCCCACTTAAGCTTAAGGGGGAGTGTTATGATGTTAATATTCAATGGGGTCACTATTAGGTGGTTCACCACTTTATTACACCCATTAATGTTTTTATAAACATTATTATAAATATTATATTTTTGTAAGTTTAATTATAGGGTCCCTCTCCATTTTAAGTGGATGGTATAGTTAAATCTTTTGATTTAATTAATTAGAGTGAAATGGTTCACTTAGGTGTAATTGAATTACCCACCCTATAAATATGGTGATCTATGATGAGATCGATATAATTTTTACACAATATTATTATTGTGAACATTGTGATATGCAAAGTGCAAATTGTGTGTGGGACCCGAGGAGGAAGTGGAAGTGTTGGGTTAAACTTGTGTAAATTCTCATGTAATTCAATTTACAAAAGAAGTGCATATTTGTGGTTTTTTACCACAAGGTTTTCCCCAAGTAAATCTAGTGTAATGTGTATTTAATTTGTACGCATTAATATTTTGTGAAACTTATTTGATTTATTTACTTGCATACCTAAAATATAATCCTTGGATAAATTAATTAGTGGATATTTAATTGTTTTAATAAATTATTATCTATCCACTAATTCCTAACACAAGTCACACTTATTTTTGTAGGGAATGACACATTTTTCAGCCATTTGACAAGATATCATATCCATTTGATTGCGAATTTTTGGCAACCTTTCAAAAAAATACCACAACCATCGACTATGAAGTAATCAAATTACACATCCCTCTTATAATACATTACAACCATCCAATTATGGAGATAAAACCATCGACTTGAAATTTGAGACCTTCCTATAGTGATATGTGTCATTTTAATCCTATAATTTGATTCTTGTATTGATTACACATCATTTAATAACTACAATGGCCTTTTTGCTGAAAATAGTAAGAAGACAGACCAACTATCAATAGAAATGAGAATATTAACGTATTTTGGCTAGCCACAAATAATGCATGGATACAATTGGATTCCACACCAATTACATGTACCAAATGATTCACTAAATTTATTTATTTTTAGTAAGTTTGATTTTAATTTTTAATAATAATAGAAAAACCCTTTCATACATAAAACCCCATTAATAATGGTATCCCACATGAAAGAATCAATGACAATAACATGTCACCACTTGAAGATATTATTGATGATGATATGCCACTACTTGGATACATTCCTCAACTTCACATGCCTCCACCGGAGGACAACCCTAATTTTGAGATCAAACCTCTAGAAGAGATTTCAACTTCTCATCAAACACCATCTTTAGTTAAAAATGCTACTCACAAATCTAAACATGAAGATAAGTATCTTGAAGGAAATTATTTGCATTGAGATGTAAGTACTAGAAGATACTTTTACATCTAATCAAACACAAACTTTAAATAATAATACTAGTAATTAAAAATTTGTGTGAAGGAAGATAAGTAGATGGACAATTATAAGGCTTTTAAGGCTGAATAGACATACAAATATCCATTCATTGAACTGGTAGAGCTAGTAAATGGTAAAGAAACTCCATCAAAATGTGTATATATATATATATATATATATATATATATATAGCTTTCTAACACACATATTTTTCCACAATGTTTCTCAATATAATATATATATATATATATATAGTGGAAACTAGAAAGGACAAAAAATCCAACTTAAGTTGGACTTTATTGAGAAACATTGTGGTAAAATATGTGTGTTAGAAAAGTAGAAAGATGGAAAAACAAAAAGAACATGTAGGTGGAAAAATGTAAAAGAATGTATGCACATAAGATATATAAGTGGGGTATGAAAGCGATAAAAAAATTACAACATATTTTTGAGAAAGGGGGAATAATAACATCTTAATTTGGAAAATTTAATTTGTCTAATATTCATGCCAAAAATGTACATACATTTCTCTTTTATATACCATATTCTAAAAAGGGCATACCTATTCCCAATTATTTAGATTATAAGATTTTGTTTCATTGTAATGAGTTTTTATAACATTCCAAAATCACATTGGCTAGATAGTAGTGCTTGGGAAATGGAAAAATTTGTTTGCAGTGATTGAGGAGGATTTGAAAGAAAAAGTTTAAAAATGCATAATTTATCTTAATGTGCATTAATGAGATCGCAAAAGTTGACAAAATTCATGGGTTTACATGCATGTTTATACTTTTGAGAACAATTTAAAGCTACATCATCTATTATCTATTCATAAAACACTAAAAAAATTTCATGTTGAAAACATTTACAAACCTGGTTGTTTCTAATTTGAGGGATACAATTTGGGATGAACGATTATGTTATAGCTACCAAGTTGGTGTGTGTTGGTTTTTATGTCGTATCAATATTGAGGGGAATAGAAATGGTACTTGTGTTTGAATAAAAAAATAGTTTCCCTATATTGATTTAAATTCATCACATGAATCATAGAATAAATCTTGCATATAAAATTTTCTAGAAGTTTTGAAAATGAATCAAAACTAGAAGAGATTATCCATTATTTGCACACTTATATGTCTAGCAGTCCAAATAAATATTTTTAGAGTTTAAAAAAAATTCAATTAGAGAGACTAGTGTTAAAAAGTTGCTAAAATAGTTGATACAAGATGGATTTCCATGTGTGAGTGTGGATGCAAAGTTTATGAACAATATTCATCCTTAACAAGTTTTGTGTTTAAATATTGTTGGGAAATTGACAAGGAAAATATATTTTTACTATTTAATAGATTCATAAACGTTCTTTGAAATTATGTGATATTCTCCCCATGTTGAAGGAAATAAAATATTTGATGAAATATGCACAATAAATATCCATGTATATATATATATATATATATATATATATATATATATATATATATATATATATATATATATATATATATATATATATATACAATTGAGAAAATGGGCATGCCAATCTCTAGATATGTTATACATGTCACAATAAAGCTCAAAGGGACTTGTATTTAATAGTTCAAAAATATTAACAAATATTAAGAATCCTAAAATATATTTTAAATTTTAAATAAATGATTATATTTGTATCATTATTAATGAGAAGGATATACCCATGCACACTTTTCATAAATGAATTGATTTGTTAGAAGTATAAATTGAAGAAGTGTATGTAACTTTGTGTGTTATACGATGCTATATTATAAAAACGCGAATGAAATTGAGACAAATTTCTCAAAGATTATATAATGACATAAGAGATCATTAGAAAAGGGATGAGTATAGACACCTTGGGTACATTTATAGGTCAGGTAAAGTATACTAATGTATACATAATTCATAAGAAAGAAAATCTGGTGGTTGAAAACTCCTTTTGGGGATTTTTCTTTATCTTCTACATTCATATTGGCTTTATACATTATACAAATTTGCTGGAACTTGACCTATTTATTTTTATGGTCTCAAAAACTAGTGCCCAAATAGGACAAAAATGCCCATGTGATTTTATCCCTTATGGGTTCTTATGACCACCTTTATCCTTTTAATACCCTTTTGCGTCTATTTTACACCTTGGGAATATTTTAGTACATTGGGTTGTCCTTATATTTATCAATTATAAATTCAAATAAGGGAATCATATATATACTTAGTTACTTCTCCAAAATAAGGGGAAAAGAACTAAGCATTATCTACTACCACTTAAGATTGCATCAAGGCACACGAGCATTTTAAGAGCATACATCTAATACATCCATAAAAAGGACAAGGGCTACATCACTTTGTATACACAACATAGGATGGGAAGTACATTCTATTTCATCTCACACATTTGCATACTCGGGAGCTATCTAGATCTAACATGCTATCATATTGCAACTCGCACAAGGAAACCTAGGGAATCATTACACACACATACACACTAGAACTACATGGAGTATGAGATGTAGTGCAATGATCGGTTATAAGATCACTCTTTGGGTGGCCTTTGGGGTCATTACGAATCCCCATTATGCATATTATTTATTAGGTTTGATGTGGTTTATGGGCATGTGTAGATATTTATCTATTTTGCAAGTTATAGGTATAAAAAGAAACATTGGAGTGAAATTAGGGTGACAAAAAGGATAAAAATGAAGCCCTTCTTGACTAGAAAATATAAGAACATGAGCATCGGGTGGACAACAATGTCAAAATCAGTCACTAGCACCCAAACACTCATTTCCTCCCATGTACATTTATGTCATATATAGTTATGCGTTATATAACCTTGGTGAACCTTGACGACACTCTCCCCAGCCTGTTCTAGTAGTTTCTCAACTTAGATCACTTCCGGATCACTTAGAATCAGCTAAGTCACATTCTCTCTCTATTTCTTAGTGTTTCATATTGTAAATGTTTATTACTTAAGTATTATTGTAGTTTATCATTAGAATATCATTAGTTACAATAGTTACTTTGAAATTAAGGTTTAATTAAATTTAAATTAAATCATGTGGTGAACATGTACCCTCATTCAAACACCAACTATTCATCTTGTATATTAGCTCATTCTTTATTTCTTGCTTAGATACCTTGAGATCCTTCCATTCTCACCACCATGAGTGTCTCTCTCCTTTCCTTCTTGGAGGAAAATCCTTAATGTGATAATAAAATATAATTTTTTTTTATCTAACACTAATATTCATCCTAATACTTCTCCAAAATATGTGTATCTTAGATTCACTACAACATTAATTTTTAATGAGGAACATATTCAAGACAACCCGAGCATCGATGAAAACCCCTGCATGGTTTTATTGGTTGCCTCTCTTATGTCGTTTGAGAAAGATGATATCAAACAAGTTATTCATGAATTTTCAGACATATTTACATGGTATTATAGTGATATGTGTAGTATATATCCTTCATGTTGCTATGCATAATATTGTCCTTAATCTTAGCATCAAACCGGTCTGATAGAAAATTTTAAAAATACATCCTAAGGTTGCCTTACTAGTCAAAGAAGAAATACAATGACTTTTAGATGTCAACTTTATCCATACCATTGAATATTCTGAATGGGTATCTAATATAGTTCCTTTCATGAAACGGATGGATAAGTCCGCTACTTCACTGATTTCCACAAACTTAATAAGGTTTTCCCCAAAGATAGCTTCCCATTACCACATATCGATGCCATCATCAATTATATAGAAGGATATGACATTATTTCATTCATGGATGGCTTTGATGGCTGAAATCAAATCAATATCAACACCAATGATCAATAAAATACATCATTCACCACACCATGGGGTACCATTTTCTAGAATGTCATTCCTTTTGGACTTAAGAATGTCAAGGCTACTTATCAATGTGCTATGACACATATCTTCCATGAATACAAACAAAAATTATTTAGGATTACATTAATGATATAATTTCCAAATCTCAACATTATGCTACTCATGTTCGTGGTCTCTACACACTTTTTGAATGGTTGCAACAATACGACGTCTGCATCAATATGAAAAAGTTTCTTTTTTGTCATTATGAATGGAAACTTGCTTAGTTAAATTATATCTCAATGCAGAATTGAGATTTATCCCAAAAAGATCTATGAAATAGTTGACATGCCTCCTTCATGAAATTTTCATCAACTATGGTCATTACGGGAAAGATCCAATCCTTCCATCACTTTATTGAATAGTTAGCTAACAAAACTCACCCCTTCCCATGCCTTGTGAAAAAGGACACTAAGTTCATTTGGGATGATCACAATCCACTATGATTTTGAGAACATTAAAGAATATTTTCTCAATCTACCTGTTCTTATACGTCATGGTCGATCGACCCTTCCTATTGTATATCTTTGCTACATTCCATGCCTTAGGATCCCTTCTTACACAACATGATGATTTTCACTTAGAGTAGGCTGCATTTTACATCAGTTGCACATTAATTTCCTATGATTGAAATTATAAATATTTACAAAAAATATGCCTTGGCCTCATACTTGTTGCAGATAAGTTGTGACATTATATTATAAATAACGAGATTCATATTATTACCAAAGTGGATCCCATAGGATACATCTTAGCCCACACACACCTCTCTAAACTCCTTATTCAATGGGTTATGTTACTCATTGAATTTGATTTAAAATTCATCCCACATAAAGCTATCAAGGACCAATTCATAACCGACCAACTAGTTGATTCCCCCTTTTTTGACCTTTCCCCTATCTATGTTACCTTCCATGATGACTTCACTACTTACGTAATCAATAGTGATACTTGGATTATGTAATTTGATGTATTTCATTATGTCTCGAGCATTGAGGACATGATTATATTCAACACCCCACATGGTGATCATATCATATTTGCATACTTATTAGGTTTCTCCTATACAAACAATGTTTCTAAGTATGAAGATCTCATTCTTAGCCTAACTATCACCTGTAAGATCCTTATTTGAAATATATATATCCATGGAGACTCTCATTTTATTTTCAATCAAGTCAATGATGCATATCAAACCAAGGAATAACATCTCATCCCCTATAACAACCTTGTAAAATCCATCCTAGATACATTCGATTCCTATTCTATCATTGGGATCCCTCATAAAGATAATTGTCATACTCGATGCCATGAATAGTACCATATCCCTTATCCCTCAATATATTACTAAATATTAGGTCACATTTATCATTCTTCACTTAAGAAAACATCTACTGATAGCTTGGTTTTGGAATATTATGTTATTACATGAAACAATGATCGTCTGGAATGGTTCACACAAATCTATAATTTCTTATATCGACAAGCCATTCACAATGACCTTTAAGCGCATGAAGCCCATCACCTACAATGGAAAGCTACATGGTATGTAATATTTGGAGCCTCATTATCCAAAAGGTCATTTAATGTCCATTTTTTTATGTTTAGGCATTGATGACATCCCTATGGTTGTATCTCAAGTCCATGATGGCTGTGTGGTGGACACTTTCTGGAAAATATATGTCTCATAAACTCCTATGATAAGGTTATTATTGGCCTACTATGGAACAAGATTTCTTGGAATATGCCACATGCGAAAAAATGTCAAAAGCATAGTAACCTCCATCACACACCCACTTATAAAATCCAACTTATGACTTCATAACGACTACTCTCCCTATGGGGTTTTGACCTCATTGGTAAAATCAATCTGAATCAACTGATGGCCATAAATACATTATTATCACATCTTGAGTATTTCACTAAATGGGTTGAAGATACTCCTTTATAAACTACTTCGGCTTTGAAATTTTTGTTTTATTACTACTCACATTATCACACACTTTGGCATTCCCTCAGCCATTGTCACTGATAATGGATCTTCTTTAAAAATAAAGATGTCAAAAGGATTTGTGTGAAGTTCAAAATCAAGCAAACCTTTTCTACTCCTTATTATCCATAAGGAAATGGTCAAGTGGAAGCCACTAATAAAACCATTTTTAAAATACTACGTAAAACTATTGATACTAGTAGAAGTGATTGACACAATCAACTTCTATATTATCTTTGGGATTATTGCACCAACATCCGTACTTCCACCAATGCTACACCTTTTTCATTAGTTTATGAAAATGAGGCTATAATTCCCTTAGAAATTGAAATACCTTCATTAAGTGTGTCACTCAAAGGAATTTTGAAGGATAATGAATATCATGAACATCTATTACACTTGAAATGCTCAACTCTTGCTGCGCACAAGCCTTAGAACATCTCCGTGAATATCAAACCCACATTGCAAATGTTTATAATAATAAATTACGCCCACACAAATTTCAAATTGATGATCTTGTTTTGAAATAAAATAAAAAGAATAATAATGCCCATAGATCTAGAGGGGGGCACCCTATAGATAGATCTGGCCCCTCGGGGACGAGGAGGCCTATCTAGATATGGGGGAGCGAACCCCTCTCCCGCAATTCAAGCCTAATTGGCTTAGGCCATATTCCATTCTGCCAAGCATGGAGGCAGAGTCTATTGTATTATTAATCTCTGCAGAAAACCATTCATGAACTCAATTAATGTGGTTTACCTTAAGCAATATTATGTATAAACACCTTTATTGCTGATGACGCACTTTAGTTCCACGGTTCATACTTGACTGTTTAGGATTCAATTATCTTATGAACCTCACATCCTCTACACTTCACACTCTATGCTTCACAATATATATCTTCTAGCATCTATTATGAATCACATACAATGTTTTCATTAACTGATGACACACTCTTGTTCTATGGTTCATACTTGATTTGTTGATGGGTATTCCTTAATGAGCCTCATCTCATGTACATCCACTAGGGGAAACACTACTCCTATAATATTCACATCTTCCACATCATAACATACCATTGATCTCACACAAAATTGTTACATCTTGGTTATATATACTCTTGTTAGCTTATTCTATTTAGATGATGCATTTTGTTTCCTATGCTAGTAAAATTCTTAGTATGTCAATATATTTTTCTATACACACATGCATGTTCACTTGGTATCTTGAGGTGAATGCAGGAATTTTATAGATTTTCATGATGCATGATGCTTGACACTACTCTTTACCAGTCCCATCGAGGCTCTTGGGGGCATCTACCTTTGCTACTTTCACACTCTACACATCACATGTTCTATTGTTACATCATTTACCTATTCTTGTTACTATCACTTACTTTTAGCTAATATACATGCTTTAACATACTAATTATCTTTCTAATATACTAACATGTGCTTTATGTATATATCATTTTACTTATAGGATCAATACAACTATGGTTATTTGTCACTATTTTCTTGCTATTGTTTGTTAAATTGTTTGCGGGCTATGTCTTATGTCTTTCTTGATCATTGTTTTCTTATGTCCACTTTGGCCCTGATTGTATTATGACATTGTGAGTGATGTACCATATATCTAACCCACTACTTGTGGTCCATCTTATCTTCCTTGTTTCTTGTTATATTGTCTTCTATTTCATGTTAGCTTTTCTATACTAACACTTATTTCTATCATCTTTTGTTTTCATATTCCTTGGTTTCTATCATGCGAATCCCCTACCCTCGTAGGTAGCCACTATCATATATGCATATTATCCTCTAGTCCTCTCGTTTGGGGAGCATTCTCCTACATTCATTGCATGCACCAAAAATGAGGGGGAATTTATTGGGTGAACAAATCACCCTTCCAACACCTAATAGATACATATCAGAATAACACATTATAGAATTAGGGCTACATGATTACAAGGTATGCATATTCTATCTACTTTATGCTATCGAGTATTCACTCAACAACATAAATTGGGAGAAAATGTAGACATGAAATCAATGCACTTGGCTACATTTCTAGGTATTAATGCATACTAATGTATATATGATTCCTAAGAAATAAGACTAGTGGTTGACAAATCCTTTTGGGTCTTTTTTCTTTGTCTTTTACATTCTTATTGGCTTTACACATCCTATAGATTTGTTAGAACTTGACTTATTTATCTTTATATCCTCAAACACTAGCACACAACTAGGACACGAGCTCCCAAGTTCTCTTGGGAACTTCTGACCTTCTCTATCATTTTCTTACCCTCTCGGGTATCTTTTACCTATTGTGTATCTTTTAGTACTTTGGGTAGGCCTTTCGGTTCTAGTTGGAAATTACAAAATTCAAATAAGGGAACCATATATATACTTAGCTACTTCTAAAAATATGGGGCCAAGAACTAAGCATTATATACTATCATCACCTAATCTTTCATCAAGGCACTAGAGAATTTCAAGAGTATACATATAGCACATCCATACAAGGGACAAGGGCTGCATCACTCTACATACACATAATAGAGGGGAAGTTCATTCTATTTCATCTTACACATTTGCATACTTGGATCTATTTAGATATATCTCATATCATAGTGCAACTTGCATAAGGAAACCTAGGGCATTATTACACACACACACACACAAGAATTACATGGAGTTTGAGATGTAGTACAATTCTTGGTTGTAAGATCACTCTTTGAGTGACCATTGAGGTTAGTCTAAATAACTATTCTACATGTTATTTATTAGGTTTGATGTGGTTTGTGGGCATGTGAAGTTGGATATTTATTATTAGGTTACATGCATGACCAATGACATTGGATTGAAATCAAAGTGAAAAAAGAGGATTAAAAATGAAGCCCTTTTTGGCAAGAAAAGATCATAACCTCAAAGATCGGGTAGACACTAACACCCATATTAGTCACTAGTGCCCAGTGTGCTCCTGTCCTCCCATGGGTGCTTTTATCTTATATAATTATGAATTCCAAACCTTCGGTGAACCTTGATGACCATTTTCCTATCCTACTCTAGTAGTTTCTTAGCTCATATCACTTCTAGATCACTTAGAAACCAACTAAGTTAGCTTTGCTTTCTCTTGCTTAGGGTTTCATGTTGTATATTCTTATTACTTGCATCTTATTGTAGTCTATCATTAGCATATCATTAGTTACCATGAAATTAAGGTTTAATTAAATCTAAACTAAATCGATGAGTTGTTTGAGGCCATACGAGTGGTGAATTCAATTTTTGGAACGGGTTGATGGTGAAGAACTACTAAGTAATTTATTTCTCAAATACATGGTTAATCTCATTAATCTTTTCTAGTAAATCTATAGAGATAAGTGGAGCTGAAATTAAGGGTATTTTACAGGATTTAACGATGTCTCAATCAAAATATTTTGGGTGTCTAATTATTTATCAATATTTATATTTAATCGAACCAACAAAAAATGGTGTTATTTTACGACTATGGAAAAAAATTGTATCCTAGCGGTATTTTGCAATAAAATGTTAGAAAATATTTTTGACCATATGAACCACGTTAAACAATGATTTTTGATATTTTTAGGGTTAAATGCTATTTAGTGCTCTATATTTTATTAAATCAAAGATTTGAAACCTGGACACAAATATTGAGGACCTGTATGTTTCACGTTATCTTGTGGATGCATTTCTTTATGAGAGAGCATTGGAAATTTGGAGATCACAAACTGAAAGGAGAGGCATCACTAATATAATTCATGTTAAATATGGTTTAAATACCAAGTATGAATATGACTTAGAGACACTATATACCAATTTCAATTATGAAGAATGAGTTTCTCGAGAATTTATTTTAGATACTGCATTTTAATTAGATATTTATTACAAATAGTAATTTTTAGAATCAAATTTCATATCTATTTGTTATACATTTAGGCCCTTCATTGAACATGATTTTTAGTATCTATTATTTATTTACATATATACATTTTACTTTAACATGGTTTTGATCTATCATAAAATACAAAAAAATACTTGTAAAAGTATAAACACAATATTTATATTAATATATAAACTCATGGAAACATTTACATTTTCATTTGGAATATTTGATAAACAATGTAATGAAAATTTGAACTCATATTCTCATTAAATCTACAATATTACAATGACAACTATATCTCATAGACTCATTGATTTAGAAGACTTTTTAGTGAACTTCTATTACGAGAAGATGCAACCTTACCTTTCTTTATATCATCTTTCAAAATTACAAATTTTGAAAGATTTTATGTTGCATAATTTATACTTGTAATATTGTACCTTTCCTCATTGGCTTCATTTCCTACTAAAAGAAAACTTGGATATGCATGTGATTTCTAATTGAATAAAATTTGAGGATCCATGTCGTGCTCTTTGATTATTCTCTTTAGATTATTATTTACTTATTAAGAAACACAAGCTTCTCCTTTAATGAAATGGATGCATTCAAAAATTTTCATGCATTTCAAGGGGAACATCAATAAAAAAGAATTCCTTTTTCATAATTTTATATTTTGACTACATTTAAACAAATATATATTGAGTAAAAACTTAAAATTATGATTAACTTAGATAATATTGTTAGATATACGGACCCTTGTGATAATTATGAAAATCATAGCACATATCGGGTGAATATGGAGAAAACAAATGTGAGAGATGCGAGCAGGGAAAGAGTCGCGACGGGAAGGCATATGCACGGGGAGGAAAGAAGCTATGTAGGGTGCAAGCTGAGTTGTGGGAGAGGCATGGGTCGGTGAAGGAATGCGTTGGATAGAGCCGATCGAGAGAAGGAGGAGATGGTTCTATGCCCTAACCCTAGGGCATCAAAAACTAATGGGTTTGGTTGGCACTAGGGATCGGGCGAGGCAAGAGAGAGAGGAACTAGGGGGTGGGGATTTAGGGAACCATGGCTTGGGGCAGCCTAAGTAGGAAATTTCCTTCAAGGGGGATCTAGAAAATAGGGGTAGCCATTCTTTGGGAAAGCACATAGTAACTAACCAAGCCTACTTGTTTGATCTGGCCGAGGACATTCTGTCGCTCACCATTGAAAATCTAGAAGTTGAAGAATATTAAAAAAATCTAATGTGGGATGCGGTGGTTGGTAGGTTTAATGGGTTTTGGCCTTCCTCCATAGCTCTGTATCAGTGGGTTTTCAAAAATTGGACCAATAAATGTGAAATTTCTCTCTGTTCTAAGGTTTTTTTCATTGTCCATTTTAGGGAGCCAGAAGATTACCAATGTTGTTTGATAGATGGACCCTAGTTCTGGGGTCACACGGGTTTATTCATCACCCCATGGTTCCTAGATTTTGATCCAAATACTTATTCGGTGGCCAAAACACCAGTTTGGGTCAGGCTTCCTAACCTCCCCCTACATCTATGGTATGCCCTGGAAGATATTGGAAATGCTTTGGGAAAATTTATAAAAGAGGATTTGGATAGAATGCATTTAGGCCTATGTTCGTTTGCCCAAATTTGTGTTGAAATTGATTTAAGAAAAGGAATACCTGATCGAATTAATCTTAAATTTGGTAATTTTCAGCATACCCAGGTCTTAGACTATGAGAATACCGCATTTTGATGTAGACTGTGCAGAAATGTGGGACATTTGCAGGAATCCTATCCCTTCAATAAGAATCAGAAATAAAAAAAAGAATGGATCATCATCCTCGAGTAGATGGGGTTCTATAAACCTAGATTTGGTTTCTGCATCAAAATTTAAAGATAATCCGTATAATCCTACCTCCGATGATAAAACAGTTTCAGAGAAGAATGATACAGAGATGGAATTTCAAGATGAGAAATTGGTTGGAGGTGGCATAAAAAGGGGTCATTCTTCAAAAAGTTTAGAATCAGATCAGGATTATGCGGGTAATTTGATGGCCTTGGCAAAGCCCAGTGACCTTGCGTTGGTTATCTCGTCCGATCTCGAGAAAATGGCAAGAAGTAAAGAGGCAAAAAAATAAAAAAGGTCGCATGGGCAACATTGTGTTAGGTTGTGGAGCCTATTTTCATGTGAGAAAGTGTTGAAGACTGTACCAAGAGTAATGTACACTTTTCATAGTTGTCTCGCCAAAGTTCGGGCGCAACCCCGATATTTTTTTTTTTTTTTTGGCCTTAAAACGTGCTCGATATATCGGAAACGTGCTCTTCTCATATGGGTGGGATTTTTGACCCATAGGTTTATGGGATGGTTTTGGCCCATGGTTTTGATACCCACGGTTTTGTAAAACTACTTAAGTAGTTGTTTATTTATATGGTTTTGTGCATATGGTAGGTATTATGTAACATTGCAGATGTGTTTTGAATTCGGGTGTGAATTCTATAGAGTTTGTTGAGCATAGCTCCAAATAGATCTAGGTATTGTATTGAGAGAGTAGTGGCTTGTAATAAAATTTGAGCAAGTGATTCTTGGTGGACGTAGCCCAAATTGGGTGAACCACGTTAAATATTGTCTCTTTGTGTTGTGTTATTTTATTTTGCAATTTTATTTGAGATCTGTAATATTTTCTGCATATTAGTTTCTACTATTGTGATTATGTGAGGGATTATTCCACATATTTTATCCCTTATTTCCTAACACATTGATGATTATTTTCCATCCTAGGGTGGGAAGGAATTTTAAGATAGCTTTATCTATTGTAAAGTCTGGCTTACAACTATTTTTGGCTTTGTAGCCCTCTTGTTTTCCTAAGGATTTAGCCTCAACTTTTTAATAGGGAATGGGTCCCTTCAACCCACCTTAACTATTAAAAACTTAAAATTACAATAATGAAATATGTTAGGTGTAAATATCTATTACTTACAACATCTTTTTCTATTTCTATGTTATAGAAATTAAGATGACACTTTTTCTTGAGCCCATTTGTTGTAGTAGGATTGGCCTTCTACATTCATTTTTTCTAGTCTATTTAACATTATATCCAATATTATGTGGACTCGTAGTCATATTTAACATAAATTGCACTAGACTCATCTTGATTCATTAAAAATCAAAATTTTCAGATTCATTTTGCATAAACGAATATAAAGAATTTCCATGTGAGTGGTTATGAAAAAAGTAATTAATTTATTTGATTGATGATTTCACCTAAAATCCCATATTTTCAATGTATTTATATATTTTAAAGCAATGTCTTGAAGTGTTACTAAAAATTATACATCGTAGATTATATAATGGGAAACCAATTATTTTATCATTAGGAAAAGTGGAATTGTGTGGTGGAGTGGATATCTTGGATGGTGAATCTAGTGCAAGAGGATGATCTAAATTATGTTGAGATACCTATGAACATTTTATAATGTCACTGGGGATTTAAAAATATTTGGATACCTAATCTTAATCCATATAAATTCATGATCGAGATCAATTTTATATAAAATTATTGTGCTCATTGCACTTGAAACACCACCGAGGGAAAATTGGGGAACTTGAAAGCTATTAAGTGTACGGTCTCCACATTTTTGGCCGGTAATGTGAATAATTTCTCCTAGTTTGCACTTATCTTGGTGGTGGTAGTGGAGGCATCATTTTTGAAGATGAAGGGGCATGTAAAGGAAATTTCATAAAAAAATATAACAAAAGAATAGTTTAGCATTAATTTGAAATTATTAAAGACAAAATATTAATAAAAGTAATGTAACTAGATGTTGATATTGATAATAGACTTCCATATACCTTTTTTGTTGATACCTTGAGATTTTTTGAAATTGAAAAGATTAGGATAATTTTTATGAGTGGTGTAGAAATTAGATACATAAAATAACAACTAATAGAAATAAAATAAAGAATTACAAACTATGATCAACACTTTTGTGCATATATTTCTTCTTCCTTGTTAGAGCTTTGACTCAATACAATATCTAAATGTGTTATATCAAAACACTTACAATTGTCTCTAATAAATAGATGAATTTCATCTAACAATAAAACAATCAACTATTAAAAATAGAACTAAAAAGAACATGCTTTTATGCAATACAAATCTTTTGATTTATTTTCTTTATTAACTTTTCCTAAAATTAAGAACATCTAAAACTAAACTCAAAAATAAAAGCATGTAAAAATAAACTGCTTTTTACTTTTCTAGGGAAAAATTACTCTTTTTCTAACACTCCCCCTTAATTTTTCCTATTTTGGAGCTGAGTGTGCACTTCTATATCTAACATATTCATAATCAAAACTCCCAAACAACTTCTCAAATATTCAAAAAATTCATTTCCCAAAGCTTTCGTAAAGATATCAACAAACTAATCTTCAGATCTATAAAATTTAAGACAAATTTCCTTGTTGTTAACCAACTCCCTAATGAAGTGATACCTCATGTCTATGTGCTTGCTCCTCTTGTGAAAAACATGATTTTTGGACAATGCTATTGCTAAATTGTTGTCACAAAAATATGTGTAGCATCCTCTTGATTCTTGCCTCAAATCTTTCAACACTCTTCTCATCCAAACAACCTAACATGTTGCTCCTGTTGTTGCTACATACTCTGCTTTTGCTGAAGATAATGTGACTATGGGTTGCTTCTTCAATTCCCATGAAACTACACCTGTTCTAAAGTGAAAATAATACCTGAATGTGATATTTCTGTCATCTATAATTTTGGAACTATCATTGTATCTGTGTAACCTATGAGTTTGAACTCATCTAATGTTGAATACAAAATTCCATGATTCTTAGTTCCACATACATACCTCAAAATTCTTTTTCCAGCTTGCCAATGTGAATCTTTTGGAGATTCCATGAACCTTGAGATGAGGCTCACACCATACATAATATTTGGCCTTGTGGCCATCAAATACATGAGACTTCCAACTAGCCTTTTGAACAATGTTGGATCTACAAATGATCTCATTGTCATATTTTCTTAACTTCAAACCTATTACAATAGGTGTTGGTGTTGGATTGCAATTCAACATGTTAAATCTCTTCAAAACATCATTAGCATACTTTTCTTGTGAAATAAAAACTCTAGATTTTGATCGGTGAAATTCAATGCCTAAGAAATAATGCATGAGGCCTAAATATGTCATTTCATATTATTTCTTCATAGCTGATTTGAATGAATATGTAGATATATTTCAGTGATGATTAAATCTTCCACATATAAACAAAAAATCAAAATTTTACCTTGCTCATTGATCTTGATGTATAAGGTAGGCTCACTACTACTCCTACTAAAACCATTATGTATCAAATAAGAATCAATCATGTTATACCAAGCTCTAGGTGCTTGCTTGAGACCATAGAGCACTTTTTTCAACTTGTATACCTTTCCTTCATGACCTTCAATCTCATAACCTTCTGGATGATTCACATAAACTTCTTCTTTAAGAAAACCATTCAAGAATGTTGATTTTACATCCATCTGATAAATAGGCCATTTATTTTGAGCTACAATTGCTAAAACCATTCTTACCGTGTCCAAACATGCTACAGTGCAAATGTCTTATTGTAATCTACTCCATATTCTTTGTGAAAAACCTCTAGCAACTAACCTTGCTTTATGTTTCTGTACTTTACCATCAACAATATATTTGGTCTTATAGACCCACTTCACTCCTATCACGTCCTTTCCTTCTAGAAGATCTACCAATTCCCATGTCTAATTATTCTCTATGGCATCTATCTCATCATCCATGGCTTGAACCCAAAATTCATTGTTTATAGCCTCTTTAAAGTAT
The DNA here is from genome assembly GCA_018340775.1 of Taxus wallichiana var. yunnanensis. Taxonomy (NCBI): domain Eukaryota; kingdom Viridiplantae; phylum Streptophyta; class Pinopsida; order Cupressales; family Taxaceae; genus Taxus; species Taxus wallichiana. The sequence continues at coordinate 331,203,768 of CM031240.1, read as the reverse complement.
ACTAGATCTACAGCTTGAGAAAACAATGCAAAAACTATTTAAAAGCATTAGTTGTATCAACATTATAAATCTCACTAAGACTCCTTGTTTTCCGCTGCAAAGGGTTATCTGATGATGGAATATTTTGTATTGAAGGAGTAGCTTTTGGTGTTCTTTGTGGTGTCTACTGCATGGTTAAAGATGACTAAAGTCTTGGAGACATCCTAGATATTGATGGAGTGTATTTTTTCTACAAATTGTGGTGCATGTTTAAGATTCAAAGAATATACAATAACTTACTGCTCAATGCTTTCATCTACCATATCATCATGAGGAATAACTGCTGCTACACTGATTGTTTTCTCAATACTTCTATCCCATGCCTCATTTTCAACAAATTGTACATCTCTGTTGATTATGACCTTTCTAGTAACTGGATTGAACAACTTGTAAGATTTTGTATTCTCTGAATATCCAAAAATATGCATTTTTCTCCTTTTTTGTCTAACTTCTTCCTTAGCTCATCAAACACATGTGTATTCCACACAACCAAAAACTCTAAAATGAGAAACACTGTGTTTCCTCTTAGTCCAAGCTTGTTGAGGAACCATGTTTTAAACAATTTTTGTTGGACACTTGTTTATAATGTAAACATCATTGCTATTGCTTACGCCTAATACTCATTTGAAATATTATTTTCCTTCATCATACTTCTCACCATCTCCATGATGGTTCTATTATTTCTCTTTGCCACACCATTCTATTGTGGTGTATACCTAGTAGTAAACTACTTGTGTATACCATGATATTTTAAAAATTCAGAAAAGCATTGGAAACATACTCACCTCCTTTGTTTGTCCTCAGAACTTTGATGTAGTACCCACTTTGCTTTTCCACTAAATCCTTGAACTGCTGAAATATATCAAAAGCATCTGATTTGTCTCTCAAAAAGTACACCCATGTCTTCCTTGTATAGTCATCAATGAATGTCATAAAATATGAGAAACCTCCAATAGAATTTTTTTGCATCGGTCCACATAAATCTGAGTGAACAATTTCAAGTGGTGCACTTGTTCTTTTTGTTTTTCCAACTAGGAAGGACTCTCTGTGTTGCTTCCCCAAAATACAACCTTCACAAACTCTATCTGGTTTCTGAATCAAAGGAAAACCTTTCACCATATTTTTTGTGTAATAAATTCAAACCACCAAAGTTTAAATGACCAAACTTGAGATGTCATAGCCATGATTCATATTTTTCAACTGACTGAAAATCTGATTCAATCTCCTTAGCTCCAGATTAATATATAGTATGAACTTCGAATGTGGCTGGTATAATCTTCAAAGGAAACATTATGTTTCTTGTCATCTTCACTTTAGAAATCACTTGGGTACTTGGATATTTATCCACAATCACACATTCATTGTCTTCAATGTAAACTCGTATCCCTTTTGTACCAATTGACCAATGCTCATAAGATTGTGCTTCAAACCTGCAACATAATAAACATCCTACATAATCTTCTACTCCCCTTTTTAGTTAGAATGTTGATTGTTCCTTTTTCTTTTACATACTGTATTATTATTCCCAAGGGTAACTTTTGTCTTTATTGACTCATCCAAATTAGAAATAAATATAAGTTACCTGACATGTGATTACTGCAACCAGAATCCAAATACCACACATCACTAGGAATCTCTTGTGATATATTACACTCAATAGGTGATGCTTCAGAAATATTTGTGCATGCAATAAACATGGAGCTTGGAGTAGAGATCCCAACCTGATTTTGATTCTACTTGTTTTGATCATACTACTTTTTCCTTCATAAGCATAGTTCCCATATCTCTTGCAATAGTGACACTGCACATGTGACTTATCTTGTCTCTGACCTGAAAAATGATTATGATTGTGCTCTTGACTATGTCCTCTTCCACTTGAGTTTGATGGACCATTGTTATGTCCTCTAGATGAACTTCTTCCTCTACCTCTAGGGCTGAAATTTCCTCTTCCTCTTCCATGATTTCCTGATACCTATGATGAAAAATCTTGATCTACAACTGCATGTGATCTATTCAACCTTTATTCATGATTTATTAGTGATGCATGCAACTCATCAATTGAAAACTGACTTAGATCCTTAGTTTCTTCAATAACAACTACCAAAGGATCAAATTTTGTAGGCAAACTTCTAAGCAAATTTTCAATAATCCTTCTATCCTCAATAGTTTCACCATGAGATTTAATTTGATTGACTAAACCAACTACAAAAGTAAATAACGATTCTACGGACTTTCATTGACATATTTTCAAAATCTCTACGAAGTAACTATAGCTTGGTGGTTTTTACTTTCTCTTTACCTTGATACGTAACTTGGAGAGTTTCCCACACAATTTGTGCTTTATTGGATCTTTGCCACTTTGGGTAGGATGCTTTCATGCATGGTTTGATGAATGAAGAAAAGAGATTTTTTATCTTTCTTTCTTAATTCCTTCAAAGTGTATTTCTCTACCTGTGAGAGTGTGTTATATGTTGTTGCATCTATGGGCTCTATGTACCCATTCTCTACGATTTCCCACACATCCTAGGATTTGAATAGTGCCTTCATGGTTAATGAACAATACTTGTAATTCTTTCCTATAAATTATGGTGTCTACAGACTAAATATAGAAGCCATAACCTATTGTCAATTAGAAACCTACTGAAAAATCCATGCTCTGATACCAATTTGTAGAAATTAGGCACATAAAATAACAACTAACAGAAATAAAATAAAGAATTGTAAATAAAACAGATTATTGCAAACTCAGATCAACACTTCTGTGCATATATTTCTCCTTCCTTGTCAGAGCTTCGGCTCAATACAATCTCTAAATGTGTTATATCAAAACACTTACAATTGCCTCTAATAAATAGATGGCTTTCATCTAACAATAAAACACTCAACTCTTAAAAATAGAACTAAAAACACATGCTTTTGTGCAATACAAATATTTTGATTTATTTGCTTTATTAGCTTTTCCTAAACTTAAGAACATCTAAAACTAAACTCAAAAATAAAAGCATGTAAAAACAAACTACTTTTTGCTTTTCTTGGGGAAAAATTACTCTTTTTCTAACAAGTGGTAGCTACAAAAATAAATGAATAAATTAAAATATGAAAACATGCATGTATTGTGTCTCATTATATATATAAGAAGGTTGAAATATTGAAAACACCGTTAGTGACATGGGTTTCCATAATTCTATTTTAGGGGCCTTAAAATAAATCCTTATGTGACTTTGTCTAAATTTTTTTACTATAAATGATTATGTATCCATGCCTAATTCTACAGATCCCTTAGGAGGATGATGTACTCTAATTGTAACTTGTCTTCTTGAACATAGTGCAATGGATCTTTTTTGTAAGAAGTGAAAGAGAATATTAGTTTTCATAAAATAAAATAATTATATTGATGTTTTTTGAGTTATAAACTAACCTCCTACTTTGCAATAGATAGAGTTTGTGCTTAGTTTTTCATTGAGTGTAGCTGGAATTTATGCACTCGTAAGTCAAATGATTCTTCGTAATATAAATCCAAAATAAAATTTATGCATGAAATTATAGAATTTTCGTTAGATATACTATAATTAAAGTTGATTATAAACTTGGCCTATATGTAAGTACACTAGTAATATTATTTTCCACTAAGAGATCAAAGCATATAGATAATAGCCCACATAAGAATATTGGTTAGTCACCCCTAAAAACATTATTGCATAGAATAATTCAAGCATGGCCTCTAGGAATTTGTGTGATATACTCGAACTGATAATTACTTTTGGAATGATTAGGGTAGTTATAAAGAAAGTAAAACTTGTAATTATTACTAAAATAATAATGAAAAAAATTAAAATTAAATAATGAAGTTCATTCTTACCAATCGAGGTATCTATATGTAAGCCATATTGAGACTCCATGTAATCTATCATCATTTGTTAATAAGGCTTTAGTTGTGACATGATTAACATTTTATGTGGTAAATAGGTCAAATAAGGGATATCTTGAGGAGCCCTTCAAAACATAAATGCTCATTTGTTGATCGAACTTTGATTCAATAATGTCATAGTTGGAAAAGAGAAAGTTAAAAATTAAAATTAAACCTAGAAAAATAAATTTGTCAACCAATTCACTTGCACATTTACTTTAATTCAAGTAATTTTATGATTTTTAGGAACATGAGGGTTTTTGTGTGAATTTTCATTGGGCACATGTTGTTGGAGAAGCTATTGTTATAAAAAGAAATGTCATTTTGTGGTGGATATGTGGGAGCAGTGGTCATTAGGTCTTTTAATGATGAGTTTAAAGGCAAGAAATGTTGAGAAAAGTGATAAAAATGGTCTTTGGTTAGATTAATAGAGGAAGGTGGACACTTGGAATCCTCTTACTAGGTGACAACTTCACACATATATAACACACAACCGACATCATAATCTATCATTAGCTTATATAGTGTAGAAAATTGGTTATTTTATGGCAACCAATTATATAGTGTAAGTGGCCGACTATGTGTTCATGAAATTTTACCACAAGAAACTAGGAGCATTATAAACCCAAATGGAATTGGAAACTCTCATGGCTATTTGTAACGTAGTCTTTTGGGTGTCATAGTGAAATCGTCTAGCTAGGTGATACAAGAGCATCATGAAGCATGTAAATAAAAATGTTTGGTTTTCTAGTAATTTTTTTCTTGAAGTAGGTTTAGGGAGTAATTTGTTTTAGTTTTTCATAGGTTCCAACCTATTTGGACCTACCATGCTACATAGAATGCTCATTTTTGGTTTTCCTCCAAAATGCACTATATGAATATTTGAATTCCTAGTATGGAATTGAGAGGTTTAATGTTAAGTATGAAAACATATATTGATGTAATAAGGCCATCAAGGACTTCATGTGATGTAAAAAAGGTGTTTTCACCTACCTAAGTGAGGTTACCTTTGTTTTGGTTGGTTTTACCATGGCTAAGATTTAAAACCTAGTTGTAACCACCCCTTTTATGGTCTATGAAAGTGATTCATTCAAATGTAGGAGTTATTTGGGGATTTGGAGAAGTGGGTAATAGATTTTTAGGAGAGAAGAATATCCTTGAAGGCTCGAGAAATCTTTCAATGTAATTATGAAGAACATATATAGACATGATCCTTGTAATTAGCTTTGATAAGGCTTGTAAATAATGAGAAATAGACATTTTCACGAATGATAAGGTTTATACTTGGTTATTTCTCATGAATTGAGATGATTTTATGTGGTGAGTAGTGTGTTGGAGTATTGGTTATAGAAATTAATGATGTTAAGTTATGAATCAAGTGTAGTCATTGAGTATGTGTCATGTAAGTAAGGTTTCATACTTTGTTTCTTATGTGAGAATTTCTTAAACATGATTGATATAAATTTTTAAACCTCTAATGGATATATGGAATGGGAATTAATGTAAATTTATAATTTAAAATTATGTATGGAAGTTCTGCAAAGTATCATGTGTTTCAAGATAATAACTCATAAAATAAAGCCATGATATACTTGGTAAAGTGATAATTATTAGAAGTTAACAAATTTGTGAGTCAATTTTATCATTAAATATGCTTAAGAAGGTTTAATAGGGTCATAAGAATATAATTAAGTGTTCTATCATGTTGTGGTGCCAAATTTTTAGCATAAAAATGAAAAAAAATTCCATGACAACTAAGCCCACATTAAAAAATCCCTAAATGAGGTAATGTAGACCTACCCTTTAGCCAATATATGACTATGTAAACCCCCATAATGGATGAGAGGGATGTTATAACTGGATTTTTAAAGTGTGTTTCATGTGCAGGTAAGTTGGTAGGAAACAATTCATGAGATCATTATTATCCACCTGGAAGGAGTTACTCCCGAAGGCCTAAAAAGGCCTATTTTGAGGATTCTTGCACCTGATAAACACCTCCCATGGATGGAACAAGAAGATATAATACCTTTAAATAGTTTTTTCCAAATCTATGTAATCATCTGAGGTAGTTTAGGAAAGTTATGGAAGAAAATCAAGATTTAGGGACAAGTTATGCAAAACAGGTCTTTATGAGCAAGGTATTAGGAAATGCATGTTCGAAAAAGACAATCACCTTCATTGAAGAGTTTAAGGAGCATCACGAATATTTAGAATCTCATACCCTAGTATTTGGAGTGATAACAAAGCCTACTTCATGTTATAATGATCAAGGAATGATTTTGGGAATATTGAGATGTGGTCAATCATTCAACATTATGACACAAAGATACTTATACAAGATGTAACTTTCCCAAAAGGTTTCAAGATCCTTGTGAATATTTTAGAGACTCAAAAAAATCTCAAATTAAATTATATTTAGTTATCTTCATAACCCATATGATTTTTTAGTCTGTGGTGATCATAAACTTTTCCTATCACTCAGTTTACCGACAAACAGTTTGAGGTAAAAATAAAAATATGGGTAAAATTTGATGAATAATTAATTTTAAGTACTTATAAATATTATCATTGGATTCATTTCACCTTTTTCATAAATATTCACATATTGGACAATCAATTTTTGTTAAAATTTACTCTCGGGATTAAGAAAACAAGTTTTCGCCGACCCTAACAACTCTAGTCGTGTGACAACAAACTCCATGACGTGCAAGGCAAAGAAATCCTAACACTTGAAACATTCCCTAAGACACCTCATAGAAAGCCTTAAGTTGTATGAATTTTTTTTATTGTCACTCAACCCTAGTGTAAGGGTTCTTATTGACTTCAACAAATTCCACTAGTTTGAATTCTTACCTTCCTTATACGTCTTTCCTTCCATCCCGATATATCCAAGATTACCAATGCTTGACTCATACCTCCCTTACAACTAAGGATCATCTTCTCTAGTTCCATAGAACTATTCCTATGCTCAAAATTACTTAAGGTATATTGCTTCCTTGTACATACTCATATTAGTTCTAGTATTCATATGAAAGGAAAACAATGAGATAGCTATACATAGGCTTAGAATCATACCTCCTTTGTCCCTGTTTAGTCATCATATCATCAACATAAAACTCTTTCCTTTTCCATTGAGTCCTTCCATCTACACTCTCTTATAATTCTTTGTACTATGCTCTTGTTCGACTAGGTATACCAAGTAGGTCTCTAGGGTTAATATGCCTAATACTTCCAGCTGATTTCTTGGATCACTCTATCACCTTTAGAAAACTTAAACAAACCTAGAAAAAGTGTTTGGATCACTAGTTCAGTCACACCTTTGTTTTGTAACATAGTACCCTTATTAAGGCCTAATAGGCCTGATAGAGTTTTTGTATCACTCTATCACATTTAAAAACTTAAACAACTCTACGAAAAAGTGTTTATATCACTAGTTCGAGTCACACTTTGGTTTGTAACATAGTTACCTTGTTAAGGCCTAATAGCCTTATAACCCTCTTAGCCTACAAATTCCCTTATATCTCAATTTCTCATGAAACAATATTACCCTCTCAGAGTTGATTTGGATACCCTTTATCAAGCTCTAACTCATGTCTAAACTTCATCATCTATTACTTTGTATGAATTATACTTCCTTTGTAATGTGGTCTACAAATTAGGTCTATTTAATGCTCTTATTCATGACAATGGTACTTACCTTCATGATCTCACCTTTTGTTGATGGATCCACCTTTGAGATGTTGACAACATGATGTATACCAAGTTTCATAACTTGATTCCAAGATTTGACCTCTCATGCAACTCATTCTTTCTTCATCATGTACATTGTTATAGTCTGTAGCACAAAACTTCATGGTACTTACTCACACATGTGATATGAATTCTTAAACTTCTCATACTTCTAGTTTACATATTGGTAGAGGTTTTCACCAAATTTCATTCAATTCGATGGTTAGAAAATTTAATATTCCTTTCCCTAGTTAGGGCCCAAGAGCACAAATTTATGTCTACAGAAATTACAGAGGTTTCAAAGGCTACAAAAATTTGGAGACACTCCATTACCTTTCCTTCACCTTTCTATGCACTCACATATTTCAGAAACTCATCTTTGGAGGACTGTACTTTTCAAGGTCTCGGTCTAGATAGGGTTCTCCATGCATAATTGATAGAATGCAAACAAAATATGTTAAATAAATAGTCAAATACCTGTAACATCATCTCCATATTCTTATTACACCTTAAGAAGATTTATTACATTATGATCTAGCTCCATTACATGATTGATCCTTGTTCATCCTACTCTACTTTTCTAGTCTAGCCTCTATATTGACTATCTAGCTCCTATATGAGCTCAACAACCAAAAATAAACTTAGGAAAGGATGAAAATACATCCCAAAACTCTCTCCATATTCTTACCAACCTATCCAACTCATGACAAACCTTAAAATATCCTTAGTTAGGCTTATGACAACTAATGCCACCTTTTGAATCTTTCTTACACGCACTCAATTTCACTTTGTTACAACATATTCAATTTGACACTCATTTACTCGAGTGAAATAACTCATACACACTTACTAACATGTTCAAATGGTCTTATATTGTTAGGAAAGAAGAGATAAAATATGTGGAATAATCCCTTACAGAATCACAATAGTAGAAACTAATATGCGAAAAATATTACAGATCTCAAATAAAAGTGCAGAATAAATAACACAACACAGAGAGACAAGATTTAATGTGGTTCAACCAATTTGGGCTACGTCGACCAAGAATCACTTGCTCAGATTTTATTACAAGCCTCCACTCTCTCAATACAATACCCAGATCCATTTGGAGCTATGCCCAACAAACTCTGGCTGAATTCACACCCGAATTCAAAACACATATGTAATACATTTGCTTGTATATCTATCATATGTGTAAGACCATATAAATAGACAACTACTTAAGTAGTTTTACAAAACCATGGGTATCAAACAATGGGTAAAAACAAAACCGTCCCATAAACCTATGGGTAGTCGAAGAGGCGGTTTTACAAAACAATGGGTACCGAAAAACCATGGGCCCAAAAACAGCCCATAACGGTTACCCATTACCCATGGGTTAATAAACCACCCATGAAAATTTTCCGTAAAAATACCTGAGTGTAACACATAGTAGGTGTACCACACTCTAACATGAAAATAGGCTCCACAAACATAACATATATGACCTTATTAAATTTAGTTCTTGATGCTCCTACATCAAAAACCCATTTTGGTCACCCAATAGAAACTTTTAGGCATCCGAAATGTTTGATATGTGAAACAACAAGGTGTAGTCATACGACACGAGACCTAGGTGACCATAACATGTAGTCATGCAACACATAGACCTAGGTGACCACATAATCTAGCTATATGTTAGTAATATCTAGTTGCACATTAGGAAATTCAATATGGAGTAGCATGACAATAGAATGCAGTTGTGTGACCTAGAGATGTTGTCGTGCATCCAAAAGAGTCTAGTTGCACATCAAGAAGGTTTTAGGAAACTCAATGATGATGTCACCTATTAAGAATATTTTGAATGACACAAATAAAGAGTTCATGTGTCAATAATGTTTTTAGTGACATGAAAAATGAGGTCATCTATGAAGGAGATTTTAAGCAACCTAGGGATGCTATCATGCGACCAAAAGATGATATAAGGTATTTGTATGATGAAGGAAGGCGAAAGGTCACAAGTGATGAAGGAATACCAATGGTTGTGAAATAATTTGAAAGGATAACAATGACAAAGGAACATCAAAGGTCATGATGGGAGTTGAAGGGTCAACAATCATGAAGGAGGTGAAGGGTCATATGGGGGAGATGAAAAGACAATCATAACACTATAAATATGAATGGCACATGCATTTCAAGGGGATAGTTAATGCTTGTTTACTCGATATTACATTATTTCTAGAAACAAGTTCCTTATTTTCCTCTATTTCTTGTCTACTATTGATCTATCTCCATCTCTGTGTCAACTTGTACTCTAGGAGCATTGTAAATTATGCAACATGATGCAATACAATTTCATGTTTATTGTTGATTATTCCTATTTATTTTCAAATGGTTTTTTTGATTGAAGCCAATTAAATGTTCTAGTTTTAATTCAATAAACTCTTATATGATATTTGTTGTTTGAAATCCCTTTCTTATTTTCCTCTCCTATCTTCCTCACTAAGAAACTTTCCTCCCTTTTATTAAATACAAGTAATTTCCACAGGTTTAGGGAAGTATTCTTGTGTGATCCCTGGTCTTTGGGCCACCCCAAAAATTAGTTTAGATTTTTTTCATTTCCTTGTTTTCAATAAATGGAGTTTCCCCATTCAAGAGAGGGACTCAATCCCATACACTATTGGTGAGAACCCACTAATTTACCCACTTGATAAACTATTTCACCAACATATTTTGACACCCACCGTGGGAACGATTTAGCATATATGCACCCAAAATTAATTCCACAAAATACATAAAAATTATATATTATAAAACAAAATAGAATTTGAAAAGTCATTGAGCCTTATGTCATCACTAATGACTATCCTGGTAATCCCCAGTCCCTAAGACCTTAATTATCTTCCACACCCAAAAGCATATTGCATCGGAATTGTGAGATGTTATTTGACACAACATATTAAACTTATTCCATTAATATGTTGCTATAAGAGTCTTTAAATCTGAAGAAGAACGTGCAAAAGCCTTGGAAAGAGAGAGACAAGTTAAGAACCAGTAGATGAGAGCATAGAAGAATCTTGTTTGAATTACAATTTCTTGGTGATAGAAGGTACACAAGATCTTTAACAATTAATGGTATATCCAATCCTAACTTTGAAGAATAGTTGCAAGATTATTTCATACTTCTTATCAGTTAAATTACAAGAAGAACAAATAAAAAATACCCCACAATTTTATCCTAATTTGTCTTTTGAGTCCCATGCTATCGAGTTGTAGTTGAACCTTTAAACTATGTTCCTCCACAAGAGGAAGTTGCTAAAGAATATATTGAAAGAATTTAAGCCATTCTTAAAATATTAGAAGTCTAATGATAAGAAGAACCACCAATGGATCAACAAGCACTATTGCCCTGGGGGTAAAAAATAGGGTCATTAGCGCCACACCGCTCCGCACAATCTACCTAGAGGGTCAAGAAAGAATTTTCGAAGTTCCATGGTGATGGGAAGTAGCATCCAAATGACCACATCACAACCTTCATTAATTCTTGTAGAGTGTTAGGAGTTGGATATGAATATGTGTCAGTTTTCCTTTTTGTATAATCTTTGCAGGATGTAGTAGTAGAATGGTTTTCCCACTTGCGAGCTAGATCTATAACTAACTGGAATGACATGAAGACCAAGTTTGATCCCAAATTCAAACTTGCAGAAGATGATCATGAAATTTTAGCCCAATGATATCAACTACAGAAATAACCCTTCAAACTAATGAGGGAGTTCATGGCGAATTTAAATAGAATGCTTTACAAGATACCTGAAGTGGCCTGACCTACTGAAGACAACAAGCTAAGATTCTTGACAAATTCCTAGTTTCCTAAGTTAAGTTATATGCTAAGAATAACTCAACAAATAGATTTGAATGAAGCAAAAATATTTCATTTGAAGTGGAAGGTGATATGATCATGTCGGGAAAGATAAAAAAGGTCCAAGTAAGGAGAAAGGCCAAAGCTCAAGCACGGTACCATAGATTCATTAGTCCAAAAATTGGCTAATGATGTCTTGTCTCTCAAGAAGAAGTTTTCTCAAGTTTTTGTGAGCAGAGAGGCACCCAAGAAGAACTTTCCAAATAGACAAAGGATCGGCCCACTACCTTGAAGACTTGCTCTAGAGGCTCCCCCTATCAATATATCCTAGGATATACGGGCGATGATGAATATGAGTTTGTTGAACAAGATGATGAAGAAGAAGAAGAAAATGGGATTGAAATTGAAGAATTTAATGATGCTAAATTGGGTACTTCAATTACTCATCTAGAGATGAAAGTGAAGAATATGATGCACCAAGTTTCTCTTGTGTAGTGTTCACTCATTCCCAATCCAAAAGGAAAATTTCTTCCTCTACTACTTTGGGGCAAGAAGAAGAAGGATGAATATTCTCCCATGGAAAATATGTCTAGAAAAATAATCAATAGAGGGGCTGCACTTTCGCATTATATGGACTCCGCTAAAGAAAAACTAGAACTTTTGGAAATAAAGAAGACACCAGCTGAAACAAGTATCCTAAGTCTACATCTGTTAAAGCATATTCTTCTAAGTTTTATATTGCTACTTCCAAAATAGTAATCGTGTCTAGCAAAAATTTTGAGGTACCTAATAAGCTTGTAATATCTTCTAAGCCTAACTCTGTTGCCAAAGTAACCCCTGTTTCTAAAGTAACATCTTCTTCACTCCCCAAATATTCTACCACCTTGGAGACATATACTTCCCCATCTTTCAATATCATAGACCATGTCAAAATATATAAGGTCCAAATATTCGGATCTGAATATTTGCAAACCTTCCCTGAATAATTTGATAAACTAGTCCAGTTTATTAAAGGAAGTAACCCAAAACCATATGTTGTAATTCCCTCTTCCAAAGGATTGTTACCAACTCCTCCTTTCCCATCATCTCAAAACATTCTAGCCTTAACTACATCCAAGATTGAAAAAAATGAACCGTTCTACCTTTATGTTCTTGTTGGAGGCTACCAATTGAATAATTGTATAATAAAATTAGGTGCTTATGACAATGTGATGCCAATAAATAAAGATAATTCCATTGATATCACTCTAACATGGGATATTGGATGATGTTGGTCTATGGAAACCAGATAATTCCCACTTGTGGAAAGAATAAAGGATGCCCAAGTTGCTCTAATGATTTCCTTGAGAAGAAAGTGTTATTGGCTATCTTGGTAGCAGACATTCTAGCCTCATATGGGATGTTGTTGAGTAGAATCTTCGTAGATATTTGGGAGGATAAATTCAGATGGACTAGTCTTCAAAAATTATTCTAGTCAAGGGCCAAATGAAAAATTTGTTGCCAATGAGAAAAATGAAGTATACAATGTAAAAATCAGAAGATCCTAGGGTAGATATTATTTATTAAGACAACGGACATGGGAATTACTTCATGACTTCGGAGGATATGATGATGTGCCTCTTATCTCTAGAAGAAGATGAAGAAAAATATGGACTATGGAGTTTGACAGAAGCCATTGCAATATAGGATCTAGAGCCGGTGTGGTTATGATTTCCCCATTAGGTGAGTTGTTTCCTTTTAATTTAAAGCTTAGATTTGAAAATACCAATAATACTACAGAGTATGAATCCCTTCTCTTAGGCCTAGAAGCAACTGATTCCATGGGAATTAAACAATTGAGATGCCTAGGAGATGCAAAGGTAATTTTGAAATAAGTCTAGAATCAATACCAAGTGAAGAATTCATGGCTCAAAAATTATAGGAACAGAGTGTGGGATTGCATTGAATCCTTTGATGCCTTTTCTATACTAGTTGTTCCATGTAAATAGAATGAAAATTCTGATTCTCTTATGGTGTCATCTTCATTACTAATACGACACCCTTATTTTGATAAAGAGAAATATTCTATTAAGATGATATGTAGGACAAGTGTGCCCAATAATTCCAACCATTAGCTTTAATGATGATAAACATATCCTCTCTTTCCTTGAGCAAAAAGATAATTTTAACAACCTATTCTTTAAAGGAATTACTTTTCCACCCCAAGAGTCAACACCGAAAAGAAGAAAAAGGTGAAACTAAAGTGGTTAATTCTAGGGGAGTACTTGTGCTAAAATGTAATAAGATTTATTAGGGCCTAGCATCAATTGAAAAATTGTTTAATATGCATGATAGATTTGTGAAAGATAAAGCTAAAGAGTCTCTTAAGAGTATTACCGATTTTTAGAAAGTAAACATTGAGACAAAGAAGCAACCTTAGTTTGTGAATATAGGAAAATGTTGCTCACCAGAGGAAAACAAAAATTTTGTTTCGTTGTTGAAAAATTATTTATACGTATTAGCGTGTTATTATGATGAAATGAAATATTTTAAACCAAAAGAGATGTAACACTTAATACCTCTCAAGCTTAAATAAAATCCATCCTAGAAAAATCAAAGAAAATATAATCTAAAGATTTTTGGAACAATCCGAGAGGAGGTGTTGAAAATGTTAAATGCAAGGATCATTTTTCCAATCCATCACTCTAAATGGGTGGAAAATATTTTCCTTTTTGGAAGAAAAGTGGAGAAATAAGAATTTGTGTAGATTTTTAGAATTTTAACCAAGCTTCTCTAAAGGAAAATTATCCACTTCCAATCATGGATCAGATTTTACAAGTAGTCACATGTTCAGAAATGCTTTTTATGCTAGATGGATTCTCCAGATACAATCAAATTGAAGTTTCCCAAGAAGATCAATATAAGAATGATTTTACAAATCCATGGGGAATCTCTCTTTGGGGCCACTTTTTAAAGATAAATGGACTTGGATTTAAAGTATTTGAAAAACAAATGTATTATCATTTATCTAGATGATCTCACAGTCTACTCTAAGAAGAGGAAATAACATTTAATACACCTTGAACAAGTTTTTCTAAGGTGTCAAGAATATGACATTTCATTGAATCGAAGAAGTAAATATTTGGAGTGAATGAAGGAACACTCTTAGGAAATATTGTGAATAAAGAAGGAACAAATATTGATCCAGAAAGAGTGCAAGACATTTAAAATCTCTCCTTTCCCACAAGAAAGAATGGAGTTTATTCATTATTTCGTAAGGTCAACCTCTTGCATCACTTTGTTCTAGATTTTTTTGAGTTGACCAAACATATTAAAAATTTATGAATCCCTAAGAGAGTTTCAAGTGGTGTAAAGAGGGAAAAGAATCTTTTGAGAACATCAAGAAGGCCATAGCCAAATATTCGACACTAGTATGTCCCGATTTCAATAAATATTTTATTGTGTATTCTTATGCATTTGAGAAAAATATTTATGATATTTTAGTTCATAAGAATGAGAAAGGGATTGAGTCTCCTATTGCCTTCATGAGCTGTCCATTTAAGAATCATGAGCTCAAATACTATATCATGGAAATGCATGCTTATTTTTTGGTTAGGGAAGTCAATAATTTCATATTATACATCTTACACTCTCACATCAGTGTGATGTTTCATGGATCATTTATAAAGTCTATCTTGGCTTAATAAGATCTCGAAGAAAAAAGAGGAAGTTAGGTGTTGAAGATTCAAGAGTATGAAATTGAGATAAGGCCATCTAATTTGGTTAGAGGAAATGAGTTATGCAGGTTAATAGATAAGATGAGTCTCTCATAACTCAACATGAACATAAATAAATCCATTTCTATGGATGCATAAGTAAGGACCTACCACAGGTACTCTTTATAAATACTACCACCGAGTGGTACAATGATATTGCTTAATTCCTCACTTAAGGTGATTGTCCTAAGCATATGGATTACAAGTAAATAAGCAATCTCAATCTCAAAGCTTTAAGGTACGTGATTTATAACCATGTATTATACAAGAGAGCCCTTGATGGATATTTCTTAAGGTGCGTTGATAAAAAGCAGCAAGAGAAGTTGTTGAGAGCATATCATGACCAAGCCTATGGTAGACATTTCTCTACCACTGTCCCTGCACACAAGATCCTTCAAAGGAGGTATTACTGGCATAATCTCTTTTAAGATGCTCAAAAATGGGTATCTAAGTGTGAACCTTGCCAATAGTTTGTGGGAAGACCATAACTCGCTGCACTTTTTCTCAGACTAGTGGTGATTGAAGATCCTTTCCAACAATGGGGTCTAGAATTCATTGGTACTCTTAATCCTCATTCTAGTGTAGGTCATATCTTCATGCTCACAAAAACAAATTACTTCACTAAGTGGGTGGAGGCCATACCAGTCAAGAAATCCAATTTGGAAATGGTATGTAACTTCATCAAGGAAAATATTATTGTTTGTTTTGGAATTCCATAGAAGATAGTTGTTAATAATGCCACATATTTCTCTTTTATGGAATTAACCAAGTGAGGGGGTTGTTGAGTACGTAATTGCATAAAATTAGCAACAATAGTGACTATAATAGATATATTTATAGGTGCAAAATTAGGATAAGGTGATTGAGCCATAACTTGATAGGGTAAATACATAATCAAAAGAAAGGGTTGGATTGTTCGGTTTCATTAAAATAATTTAACTAAAATGGAATATAGTAGTCTAATCTAATGTTATGCAAATCAATAAATAACAGTTAAATAAAATAAAGAGAGTGACCCAAACAACTAAGTAAATAGAAATGAAAAAACCTAATGTGCAAGAAGGGTTAGGAATTTCTTATCTAATTTGACGAAGGTGTGAATTTGTGTCACAAAGTGTGAACTAGAAAAATAGGAGGAGGAAATGACCACAAATAAGCCTCAAAATCATAGATTCAAGCTCCCTAACTAGACCGGGGCACTTGGAGATGGACAGGGGGCACCCATGGGCACCTTGATATGAGATATGGATGCCCTAGTATGCGGAAATAGTCTCGAAACCCTCCTCCGAGATGTTTCTAGATGTTTTCTTATGGTTGTTTCTGTCACAATAGCTTTGTTGGACTGCGTAATATGTCGTTGGAAATTAGAGATGAAGGATAAACTGTAAAACTCCAAGACAAGTATCAAACCCCTAAAAATGAAAGATACAAATGAAGGGGTTGGAATATCATCAACACCACAATGGTGGAATTAATAAGCGAGTGTTATACCGCATCTTAGACCTGATGTAGTTCTATGTGTGTGTGTGTAAATCGTGCCCTAGGTTTCTCTTGTGCTAGTCACATTTTATTGAAGTAACAAAAAATATATAGATGTAGAATGTAATAAATGTGTGCATGAAAATAATACACTCCCCTCCTATGAAGTGTGATGTAGATGAACTATCTTGTGTGCCTTGTGATGGAGATAAATGTCCATGTAATTGTAGCTTGGTACCTTCAATGGATGCAACTATAGATGGTGATAACAATCGCTTAGTGCTTGGTCCCTCATTATTGTATCATAACTTTATATTTATATGGTTCTCTTGTTCTAAGTTTGTAATTAACCTCGAAAAGGCCGACCACTAAAAATATGAAATGTTCAAATGGCTAAAAAGTGAACAAAATATGGAAGTAAAATACAAAGAGGATCAGGGTGCACAAAGGGGACTAGGGTGCATGGGACGTCCCAGTCATGGCTGAGCTCCTCTTTAAGAATAGGAATAATGCAAAATGAAAAAATAGACTAGGAAAGTACATGCGAAAGGATGGAAGTGACAAAAAAAAGTGAAATAAAATTTTCAAAGGACATGGGTTAATTAGTACTTTCTTCACTCAAAAACCATATGAATAGTAGTATGAGATCGAGACTAAATATTGACTCAAAGTGCATGATTTAGTGACTATAGTCACTAGTGGACTACCCTAACTTGGCATCCACATGACACCTAAATGGTGCCACATCAACACTTTGAATTTATCATATATTTGATGAGTCACCATGTGTTGTGTGTGTGTGTGTGGACATGCATACATACATACATACATACACACACACACACACACATACACACACACACACACACACACACACACACACACATACATACATACATACATATGTACATACATACGCACACACACACACACACACACACACATACATACATACATACATACATACATATTGTTGGTGCTCAATTTAATCTCTCCTGTTTGTTCAAAATTTCTCAGTCCGCATGGTTTGAAGTATTTTTGTCTCCCTGTATGGATGCGTGAAACTCTTTGCCTTCACTAGGATGCCATTTTTCAGTCCTTTCCTTTGGTCGTGGATCACGTTGAGCTAGGTATTGTTTACAATTTCTCTGTCCATGAGAAAGAATTTGTAATTTGGGCATGAATTTGGGGTTTCCCCTTCCTTCTATTTTTCCATAGTCATGTTTTCCCTATCAAATTTTGTCCCAACATCCGTGGATACATGGTATTTTCTAATTGGATGTGGCCCGATGGGTCTTTTTGGTGAAACTTGTCACTTTTGTTACATTTGTAAAAATGCCAAATTGGTCCCATGCCCCGATAGTATATAATTGGCTATTCAACAATATGAAGAGGTGAGGAAAATTTTTACTTTGACCCCAAAGATGGACATGTGGCCATTTTTCAAGTTAAAAGTGGGGAGGCGGGTCATCAGAAGCATTTTGAAGATTTTTGCCTTTTTGTGAAAAGGAGAAAAGTTATAAAATGATCCGTGACTCGTGGGGGACAAATTAATGTCACATGTTTGAGTCAACATTGAAAAGTCAAAGTAGGGAGGTGGGTCACTAGAGCACTTTGGAGTTTTTAAGCTTTTTGAAATGAAGAAAAAGTATAAAAGTGAGTGAGCCGTAACTTTGCTGGGGCCCACATCAAAATTTAGAAGCGAAGAGGCGGGTCATCGAGACATTTTGAGATTCTCAGGCCCACTTCAACTCAAATATTTTCCACGTGGAGGGCTTGCACTCATTTGAGGATCTGCCTCTAGGTCTTACCTTTGAAGTTGCACCAAGGAGACATGTGGAGGCTTTTGGCACCTCTTTATACTTAGAATTTTCAAAGCACCCGATGCAACTTTCTTAAGCCCGGGACACATGGAGCGCCCACACCTTTTTGGGTACTTGCCCCTAAAATTTAGCTTTGAAAGAGTGCCAAGGAGACATGTGGAGGTTTCCGTTGGATCTTCCCATACTTATACTTTTTTCAAGTGTCCGATGCAAAATTTTTAAGGACACTAGACATGTGGAAGGCCTGCGCTTGTTTGGGACTCCTTTTGAGATTCATAACAAAAAAGTGCTTAAGAGACATGTGGAATATTTTGCTAGCCTTGCCCATACTTAGAGTTTTCAACAGCCAAGGAAATTTTCAGACCCTAGGCACATGGCACCTTCCACTAGTCCTTAAAAACTCTTTGAGCTTCAATGAGACACGTGAAGAGACACTTGTTTGAAGATTCACACTTTTGGGCATACCATATCAAAAGTGGTTGAGACACGTGGAGGCTTCCTAGGCACATGGAACCTTCCTCTTTATACCGAGACTTTTCAATGGCCAAGGAAACTTTTGGGATGGCACGTGGAGAGCCCACGCTCATTTGAGGTCCCACCTCTTTTGGGACATATCAAAAGTGCACTGAAGAGACACATGGAGGCTTATTGGATCCTCTTTATATTGAGACTTTTCAAAGCCTGAGGTAAATTTCTTGGGCCTGTAAACACATGGAGAGAGCTGCGCTCATTTGGGTCCCACCTCTAGAATTCACCTTCATAGTCACGCCAAGAATGTTTGGGGTTTCCATTGGCTCCTCTTTTACACTGGCCGAATCAGAATCACAGCACATGAATGTGGTATAATCCATGTAAGGACACTCATTTCGAGAGGCTCAAATGTAGGTATCCCATGAGGGAACTCATTTCTCAAGGTGTATTCCTGAGGGTAAAAAGGATTTCTTGTCAGATCCAACCATATGGATCCAATTGAAAATTATTAAAAAGGGATTTCTTGCATGAAAGAATAAAAGAATGATTAAGAATAATATAAAAAATTGTATATGGCATCCTAGTCATAGTTGAGGGTCCGAGAAACATGATCAGTTCATGATTTATCCACTGGAAGCTTTGGGTGTAAATTTTTTAAACATCACTTTCTGGAAAAAATTGTAACAAAAAAGGATTCCTCGAATATTCTTCTTTTGGGGGAAATTTGGGATGAGTGAGTGAGTGAAATGTATAAATGCAATGAGAATACTCTTGCAAAAGGGTCGGAGGTTAAATTTTTTGAGAAATTTTGAGAGAAACCATTTTCCCGAGAGGCCATCTGAGAGACAAGTTCATTTTCTTATGTCTTTAGATTCAATCAGTCAAGGTGGTTGCAAGTGTACAACCATTGATAAGCTTTGAGATTGTTCAAGAAACTTTCCCTTGCTGATGAATCTAATGAACCTTGAATGACTTTGTGTTGATCATGAGCATTATTGTGTCTACTTTTATTTCAGAATGTTTTCAAATAGTTTTTCTTGTTCTGTTGCAATCTTATGTTAAAATCTCTCTGAGTCACACAAGATCTCATCTCGTGTGTTAGTATTTTGGCATTTGTAATTTCATTATGAGAAGAGCTTTCATCTGGTAATGAAATAAACAATTTAAAATCACTTTACTCTTCACTATGTTGATAAAGATTGTTTGTAAGCCTATGAGTGTATCTTAGGCATGACAAACCAAGGATTTCTAATGCATTTAATTGAGTCTTTAACATGAGCCTTTGTGTTGAATTCTGAAGAATGTGTGAAACCATGCATCTCTAGGCCTCCATTGATGCACACCTTCTAGTTGAAGGAATATCTTGGCTGTTTTGAAGCATTTTGTCTGTGAGTTTTCCAATATTTGTAAAGGCTCTCAAAGATCTGGTATAATCCACTTTATCTTGCTTAAATTCCCACCAAAAATTTTTCAAATGATGAATCCTACATGAACCACCCTTGTTTGTATTGTGTATCCACAAATGAAAAAATTCCATTGCAAAGTATGCAGGGACAATCAGGATTCAATTATTGTCTTTAGTAACCGAACCTTTTTGCAGAAACATCTCCACTCTCTAGTGTGACAACTCGTGAGAGTTAGATTGTGTTATATTGATCATATTTCCTCAAGGTTCTCATTAAAATTGTGCAAAGAAGGATCTCTTGATGTCCTTCACCAACACGGGTTACAGAACGGGTCCTCTCACCTGGTTGAAGGCACAACCTAAAGTAGTGAGGGTAGATCAAACCCTCAGTGAGGTGTTATCCACTTCTCCAACGCCCGAGTGACAAAGAGTCAACCGAATCTCATCCCCAACTACAAAATGACTCATATCATGATTCATCTATCTCTAAGCATCATGCCAGTTTTGTGATGTTGCTCGACCCTCATGGGAGAATCAATTTGGATACCAACACCGAATTTACACCATTGTTGGGGATTATTTGAATTGTAGAGGATTATTTGAACACCGGGACCTATTTGTGCAGAAACAACACTAAAGTGGCATCATTACCAGGGATTATTTGAATACGGACCTATTTTTTACATTGGTAACAACACCAAATGGCACCATTTTTTTAGGGATTATTTTAACTCTGAGACCTATTTGTGTGGC
Organism: Taxus wallichiana var. yunnanensis; assembly: GCA_018340775.1. Taxonomy (NCBI): domain Eukaryota; kingdom Viridiplantae; phylum Streptophyta; class Pinopsida; order Cupressales; family Taxaceae; genus Taxus; species Taxus wallichiana. The sequence goes on along the minus strand of CM031240.1, from coordinate 331,182,569 downwards.
AACAACATCAAGTGGCACCCATTTCGGGGACTATTTTTACAAATGATACACATACTAACCCTGGTAATGTTTCTTGCATGATTTAAGTACAAATACATTGTTTAAATGTCATCCTTTGTTGAGATCTATAAGATTTGTGCAAGATTACATGTTCATTGTGTAGTATTTCCAATTTCTAGTGGTTATTGCACTAAATTTGCATCAATAGTGATAAATTTGGGTAAAGGAAGGTCAGATCTATTAAGATTTGCATAAATTAAGCATTGATAGACACTTGGTAAGTTACTTATAGTGCATATGCACAACTAAGGTGAAAATCCTTAGTGGCGACTCCATGTTGAATTGAAATTTTAATGATTACCAAGTGCCTTAACCTGTGTCAAGTGAGATCTGTCATTAATTGTGCAAATGCTGGAAGGAAGAAGATCTATCTTCACTAGGGACCCTACTAGAAAGTTATTTCTAGAACTGGGAAAATAAAATTTAGAAGGAAAACAAGTATGGAAAGTTGTTAGAGATCAAGAATCAAAAAGGAGATATATCAGTCCTAAAGGGTGATCAATATGTGGTTGAATATTACCATACATCTTCAAGTGATTTGAGTTTTTGGAGAGGGTAAGTTTTATATAAATTTGAGTTCTCCAACTGGAGAGGGGCCATCATTTGTATCTAAAAAGTGTGCTCTCTCAGTTTTCCCTATTTCTTCCAAGGTTGATAGGGTTTTCCAAGAATTTGAGTCATTAGAGAATATCTATTTTAAAAGCTATATTCATGTGCTCCAAATACCCCTTGTTCCCTATCATTCTATTTCTCTTGTAAATTCACCTCCTCAAGGAAATATGGCCCAACCTCCACCTAGACCTCCTTTTGTTGTCAACACTTTTGGACCTATAGATTTCAGAGGTATGGATGGATATCCTAATATGGTGCCACAAGATGTCAGAAATAGGTTGCCAAAATTTCAAGGAAATAATGCCATCATTGGTGACCACCATTTAAAAATCTTTGTCAATATGATGGAAGATTTTGAAATTGATTTTGAAGACATGTATATAAATTTTTTATTCATACTCTTGAGGAGGATGCACGTGTGACTAGTAAGGATTTACTAGATAATTCAATAGATTCATGGACCAAGATGAAAAGTGCCTTTAGATTGCAATATGGGGATAAGACAGATCCTAGGTTCCTTTTATCTGAATTTGAAAATATAAATAAAAATCCAAATGAATCTATCCATGATTTCAATACTTGGTTCAATAAGACCTTGAATAGGCTACCTATAATCCTAAGGCCAAGTGATGTTTCTTGTTTGATAAAATATTCTGATGCTTTTGATAAAAAGGTTTCTTATTACTTGAGAGATAAGAACCCGGGAACATTAAGGTAGGATTTCACCATGGCCTTACAAATAGAGAATAACATCAAAGTAGTTGGAAAGCCTCCTAAGAGGGAAGGTGTTAAGTTGATCAATCTGAAAAGCCTCAATCAAGAAAAGTTGTGGATCTGGAAGAGGTTGTAAAAACTTTGGTTGGAGCAAGTTAAAGAAATATCCTATAAATTAGCCAAAGAAGAAAAAGGGATAGGACAAAGTTCCCAGGGTCACACAAGCCACACGGTGGTAGAGAGAGATCTAGAAATCATCCAGAGGTGATCACATACCAGATGAAAGGGAAAGGGCTCATGGGATCAGGAAATAAACAACCTCAACCTAGGGAGAATAGATTGGTTCCTGATCCTTTGACTACTAGGGTTACTATTGTGGAGGAGGCCAATGTTATCGAGTGGTGTGATAGGTGTTTCTTACCACACTCCCCATGTGATGTAGATCAAGAAGTTGAGGAAGTTGATGATGATGAGACATATGATGATGTGTGCATGATGGAATGCCTTACAAACTCATGGTAGGGGGAAACCTCAACTGAATTGATAAGTGCCAAAATTGAAGACTTATGGGATTGTGTCCACTGGGTATTACCTCTTCCTCCTATTAATACTTTTGAAATTGATATGGTGCAAGCATTTGATCTACCTAATCATGATTTTGAATACTTAAGGGCCTTTGATGATTAAAAATTATGATGGAGGGATCCCTTCCAAAGAGGACAAAACTGTTGATGAATGTAGTAGTTGCTCAGGAGAAAGAATATAACACTAGAAGTAAGGTTGTCAAAGGGGGAGGGCCATAAGCCAAACCAAAATTCCAAATCTTACCAAGTATCCCTAAGGATATCCCTAAGAAAGATACATCTGGAAAAGGCCTAATTACCCCAAATAAAACCTGTGCTCCTACCCATGCCCAGACTCTGAAAACTCCTATACTATTAGATGAAGTTGTGAATCTCCCTCCTAACACTGCCCTACCCAAATATGTTCCTTGTGACATAGCCCAAATCTTGAGTCAGATCAAGGTCACTGTTCCCATTGTTGAATTACTCAAGATCCCTGAGCATAGGAAAAGGGAATTTGAATATTTGGGATTTAAAGAAGAAAAATTACTCAGGAAAAAGTGTAAAAATTTAGAGGTTCCTCCTATTATTGTAGAATCAAAAATACCACAGGTATTGGAGGAACTGGGAGAATCACTTGAGGTGTATTTGGGAACTTCTCTGGTTGAATCTCAACTTAATGTGGATCCATTTTTTACCACTTTGATTATTAAAGATAGGTTGGTACATAATTGCATGTTTGATTCAGAGCCTCATGTAATGTAATGCCTCTTGAGGTCATGAATGAGTTAAATATCAAGGTAAAACGACTTTGGGAAATGTACTACTATGGATTCAAGAGAAGTGCTAGTAGTTGGGTATGTCAAGGGATTAGTAGTGCAGTTGGCAACTTTTCTAGGAAAGTGCTTAACCATGAATGTGGTTATTATGGACTATCCTGCCAAATGGGGGATGTTATTATCCAGAAAGTGGGCAGCTAGTGTGGGTGGAAGTGTGCAAATGGACATGTCTTATGAAACCATACCAATTGAGGGGAGCCTTGTGAAGTTGTATGGTGAGAAGAAAATGTTATATCTCATTGAGGACCCTAACAATGCTTCTTATGAAGTATTGTATGTAGACGTCGATGTCGACAACTTTGTGGGTTATGCTGATTTTAAGGAGCATAAAATTGATGAGTGCAAGTATCCCGAGTAGATTGTTCTCCTTGCACTCGATGTTTGATGGGGTTTTTCTAGATCTGGTAAAGGCACAAAAGATAAACCTTAGAAAATATGGCTAGGTAACAACTTGGATAGAGAAGAAAAACAAGCATATGTCTAGTTGTTAAAAAGTATCAAGACTTCTTGGCTTGGTTGTACTCAGAATGGAAGGCACTTGAAACATTTCCTTGACTGATTTCTTCAGAATCAAGGCACACATCATTATACAGTGTATAGTATTTTGTTTTTGTTTATTTTCACATTTTTCTATTTTGGTTTCTCTTGGTCCTTGGTGACTAGTTTTGTTGGTTTCTTGGTTCGATCTTGGGAGGATTGGTTATTGTTTTTCTACTTTGCAAGCTTGTTCTTGACTCCATTTCCCAATGGATTTTTGGCACATGGTCTGTTGTTCTTGCAGCACTCGCAGGAGTGCCCATCCCCGAGTCAGAGCCGATGTTGGTGCTCAATTTAATCTCACCCTGTTTGTTCAAAATTTCTCAATCCGCATGGTTTGAAGTATTTTTTCTGTCTCCCTGTATGGATGCGTGAAACTCTTTTCCTTCATTAGGATTCCATTTTTCAGTCCTTTCCTTTGGGTCATGGATCACATTGAGTCTTGGTATTATTTATAGTTTCTCTGTCCATGAGAAAGAATTTGTAATTTGGGTGTGAATTTGGGGTTTCCCCTTCCTTCTATTTTTCCATGGTCATGTTTTCCTATCAAATTTTGTCCCAACATCCATGGATACGTGGTCCTTTCTAATTAGATGTGACTCGATGGGTATTTTTGGTGAAACTTTTCACTTTTGTTACATTTGTAAAAATGCCAAATTGGTCCCATACGGCCCCGATAGTATATAATTGGCTATTCAACAATATGAAGCGGCATGGAAAATTTCTTACTTTGACCCCAAAGATGGACATGTGGCTAATTTTCAAGTTAAAAGTAGGGAGGCGGGTCGGTGGAGCATTTTAAAGATTTTTGCCTTTTTGTGAAAAGGAGAAAGTTATAAAATGATCTGTAACCCCGAGGGGGACAAATTAATGTCACATGTTTGAGTCAACATTGAAAAGTAAAATTCAAAGTGGGGAGGTAGGTCGTCAGAGCACTTTAGAGTTTTTAAGCTCTATTTTGAAATGAAGAAAAAGTATAAAAGTGAGTTGCTGACTCTGCTGGGGCCCACATCAAAAGTTAGAAGCAGAGAGGCGGGTCATTGGGGCATTTTGAGATTCTCAGGCTTGCTTCAACTCAAATATTTTCCATGTGGAGGGCTTGTGCTCATTTGAGGATCCACCTCTGGGTCTTACCTTTATAGTTGTGCCAAGGAGACATGTGGAGGCTTCTGCTGGCTCTCTTTATACTTAGACTTTTAAAGCACCCGAGGTAACTTTCTTAGGCTCGGGACATGTGGAGGGTCCGTGCCTATTTGGGGAAATTCCCTTGAACTTTAATTTTGAAAGAGTGCCAAGAAGAAATGTGGAGGTTTCGTTGGATCTTCCCATACTTAGACTTTTTCAAGTGTCTGGTGTAACTTTTTGTCGGACCCTAGACACGTGGAAGGCCCACGCTTGTTTGGGAGTCCTTCTTTTGAGCTTCATACCAAAAAAGTGTCGAAGAGACATGGAAGATTCCACTAGCCCTACCCATACTTAGAATTTTCAATGGCTGAGGAAACTTTCTTGGACCCTAGGCACATGGCACCTTCCACTGGTCCTTAAACTCTTTCAACAACTTTTCGGGTTGAGACACATGGAGAGCCTGCGCTTGTTTGGGGTCTTCACTTTTGGGCACCATATCAAAAGTGTGTTGAAGAGACATGTGGAGGCTTCCACGTTGGCTCCTCTTTATACTGAGACTTTTTCAAAGGCCAAGAAACTTTCTTGGGCCAGGGCATGTGGAGATCTTGCGCTCATTTGAGGTCTCGCCTCTAGACTTCATCTTTGAAGTTGCACCAAATGACACGTGGAATCTTCTACTAGACCTTCCCATACTCTAAATTTTTAGCAATCGGTGCAACTCTCTAGGGTTCTGAACATGTGGAGGGCCCGCGCTCATTTGGGAACTTGCCTCTGGACTTCACCTTTGTAGTTACGCCAAGGAGACACGTGGAGGTTTCCCGCTGGCTCCTCTTTGCACCTGGCTGACTCGGACTCACAGCGTAGGAATGTGGTATAATCCATGTGAGGAAACTCATTTATGAGAGGCAAAAATGCATGTATCTATGCGAGGAACTCATTTTTGAGAGGCATGAATGTAGGTATCCATGCGAGGGCACTCATTTCTCAAGGTGTATTCTCGAGGGTGAAAAGGATTGCTTGTCAGATCCAGCCATATGGAGCCACCTGAAAATTATTAAAAGGGGATTTCTTACATGAAAGAATAAAAGAATGATTAAAAAAATATTCAAAAATTATGATATGACATCCTAGTCATAGTTGAGGGTTTGAGAAACGTGATCAGTTCATGATTTATCCACCAGAAACTTTGGGTGTAAATTTGTTAAACATCACTTTCTGGAACAAACTTGTAACAAATAAAGGATTCCTCAAATATTCTTCTTTTGGGGGAAATTTGGGATGAGTGAGCGAGTGAAATGTATAAATGCAATGAGAATACTCTTGCAAATGGTTTGGGGGTTAAATTTTCTGAGAAAGTTTGAGAGAAACCATTTTCCCGAGAGGCCATCTGAGAGACTAGTTCATTTTCCTATGTCTTTGGATTCAATCACATCAAGGTGGTTACAAGTGTACAACCATTGAAAAGCTTTGAGATTGTTGAAGAAACTTTCCCTGTTGATGAATCTAATGAACCTTGAATGACTCTGTGTTGATCATGAGGCATTATTGTGTCTGCTTTTATTTTAGAATGTTTTCAAATAGTTTTTCTTGTTCCTATTGCAATCTTATGTTAAAATCTCTCTGAGTCACACAAGATCTCATCCATGTGTTAGTATTGTGGCATTTACAATTTCATTATGAGAAGAGATTTCATCTGGTAATGAAATAAACAATTTAAAATCACTTTACTCTCACTATGTTGATAAAGATTGTTTGTAAGCCTATGAGTGTATCTTAGGCATGATGAACTAGGATTTCTAACATTTAATTGAGTCTTTAACATGAGCCTTTGTGTTGAATTCTCAAAGAATGTGTGAAATCGTGCATCTCTGGGCCTCCATTGATGCACACCTTCTAGTTGAAGGAATATTTTGGTTGTTCTGAAGTATTATGTAAATGAGTTTCCAATATTTGTAAAGGCTCTCAAAGATCTAGTATAATCCACTTTATCCTACTTAACTTCCCACCAAAAAATTCTCAAATGATGAATCCTACACGAACCACCCTTTTTGTACTATGTATCCACAAATGAACAAATTCCATTGCCAAAGTATGCGTGGAGGACAATCAGGATTCAATCATTGTCTTTAGTAACCTAAACCTTTGTCTAGGAAACATCTCCACTCTCTAGTGTGACAACTCGTGAGAGTTAGATTGTGTTGTATTGATCATATTTCCTTAAGGTTCTCACTAAAATTGTGCAAAGAAGGATCTCTTGATGTCCTTCACCAACACGGGTTACAGAACGGGTCCTCTCACCCTAGTTGAAGGCATAACCTAAAGTAGTGAGGGTATATCAAACCCTCAGTGAGGTGTTATCCACTTCTAACACTCGAGTGACAAAGAGTTAGTGAATCCCATCCTCCTCGGCTGTAAAATGACTCATATCATGATTAAATCTGTCTCTAAGCATACCCTATTATTATGTAAAAATTAGTTCGACTAGTAAATAACATTATGACTACATACTATGTGATGAAGACCCATTTCACATATTGGACCATGTTAACTTACAACCTTTTTTAGTCTATTATTCCAAAATATACGTGCATAGTTGGAAGATATTATTTTTCCATTTGATTTGATTATCATGGTTAATGGTCCAGATATATGGTGGGTAATTACGGTGGGAAGTAGTTATCAAGTGTTATAACCAATTTTAATTCATATGCAACTAATTCTAATATATTGCTTGAAATTTGAAGGAAAGTTGTTCCTAGAACTAGAACTCAACTCACAACATGGTATATATATATATATATATATATATATATATATATATATATATATATATATTCATTAGGGGTGTGTTTGGATAATATTTCCTAACATCCAGATTCCAATACAAATTTGGATACACAAAAATGAAAAAATATTATCTAGCCTCCTAAATGCACCACATACCATGCGAGATATATGTACACACACACACACACACACACACACACACACACACACACAAATACAACTCCCTTTCAAATATCTACCATATAATATAATTAATTGTATATGAATTCCATGATAGATTCACTATGTAAACTTATGTCATATCATGTGCATTTATATAACAATAAATAATACCCTTATTTCCAAATATACATCTCAATATTCTATTATTAATACCCCCTCCCAATACAACTTTTCAATTATAAAATATCCCTTATTTTATGATATGTCCAAATTATTCATTTTTCCTTGACATATTTTATGTGATGCTCAGCTAAAACTCCCACTCGAGACCCAAGAACAACCTAGGTTTAGCTAGCAAAATTATGGAATAAATTTTTTTGAAAAGCATGACCCACTACCAGTCTCAAGAATAACAGTTATAAAGAAGGATCCAAAATCATCTAAAAATTTACTAAATGAAAATTTCTCGTTGTAACATACATTGGATCCATGTTAAAAAATTAAAGTATAATTAATCCAATTATAGTTAATTTTTTTAGGAGTTAACTTAATAAGTAATTAAATTAAAATTATAGTTAAATATTCCCTAATAAATTTTAGAGGGTCGAAGGACCAAAGGAATTAAATACCTTGGGTATTTAATTCCACCATGTCTAAAAAATAAACAAGGTTCTCATTTGCATGGGATAGAAAAATTTCCCTTATCCCCTAACGTGACCCCTAAAAAGTTCAACCCATGCTTTAGAGTTAAACATTTATGTTAAAAAGGGGTGATTTCCCACTTACCCACTCTCAGACTCATCTTTGCAATTCAACCTGATTTTTACCTAATTAACACACTTAAAGTTTCCTAAAAATATTTCCATTAGATAGAAAATTTCTTCCCCTTTCTAATGATATAAATAAGTCCTCCTAACTCCTCATATTTATTAAGTTACATGCGAACAGGCCTGGGGAGGAAAAGTTTCCCAAAGGCAGGCCTGGGGATTTTCTTTTTCCTAAAGGCGGGCCGGCAAGCCCCAAGAAGAATTTTTTCCCTAAAATTCAAGGGACACATGGTATGTTGTTAATCCCATGTGGGAATGCGGGTCATCGAAGGTAAATTGGATATTAACTCTTTTTGTTTGAAAGGGAAAAAAGGTTCAAAAATCCCCGCACTTTCGCTGATACCCAGGGACGCCATGTGTCCTACCCAAAATATCAAGCAGGGGAGCGGCCATTGGGGAAAACTTAGAAATATTGGATTTTATGTTAAAAGGAGTGAAGGCCAAAAACAACCCGTGCCTCCACCGAGGCCAAGCGAAGCCACGTGTCGATCAGCGGTGCCCTGCGGGAAGGCGGGCCGACGGGGAAGCTTAGGAATTTTTACCTATCTTTTCCAAAGATGATAAGGTCTAAAACCATCCACACCTCCACCAATGCCTAAATATGCCACATGTCAGACCCACAGTGATAGGCGGGAAGCAAACCGGCGAGGAGACTTAAGATTTTTGCCCTTTTTCAAAAGGTAAAGTTTGAAGATGCGGGCTCACGAAGGTGTTTTTCCCAAAAGTGAAATGGCAAAGCTACAGGCCATGAGAATAAATTGTGAATTTTTTTTTTTGGTAAAAAAGTACCCTAAGTAATTTTCATGCCCATGCAGTCCGATTTACAAAAATTCCATTTTTAAAAAAAAACTAAGCGAAGTTAAAACTTCCGAAGGCCATAACTTTCGACAGGAAGCTCTAATTTGGGAAAATGAGGACTTTTTGGAAATGGCCCAAACTCCTCTTTACATAGGAACCATCAACATTCATTCTTGACAAACTTAAGTGGGTGAATTTGACAAAAACGTCTTTCCTACCATTAAAATGTGAATTGGACTTTTTAACTTAATGAAATTAATTCAATCCGCCATTCTTTCTTCCTCAACATGCCAAACTAACATGGAGGATTGTGCTTGGAAAGATTAGGACGGATTTTGTAGGGTTAAATTGATGGATTGAGTTTCAAAACGAGTTTCCCCCTTTTTCTATAAAACATCGAGTTTTTTTGTCTAAGTCTGATTAATTGAAGTCTGATAAATTTTCTTGAGCAATTCAACTATTTGAAAAGTGTTTTGATCTTCCTTAGCTTACATTATTATTTCAATTTGTCTTTCAAGTTGTAGAGTACTCTGTAAATTTTTCTGATAAATATTTGTAGTTTTACAGTGAATCAAAATTGAAATCATACTTAAACCCGAATGGATCTAATTTTTGTTATCATCCTCTAAATATTTAAATTCATTCAAATCTGATTTACAAAATTTAACTTTACTTCAATCAATACGTGAAGACCCAAAATGTAGTTCTACTTTCAAATCATGCATTTCGAATGAAACAAAGAAATGTAATATTTCTTCATACGTATTTCTTTTTCAATTTTCAAACAAAGATTTCACAATATATTTCAAACATAGATTTCAAATGAAAACCATACCATTTGTGGTAATTAAAACAACTTCTATTGAACTCCAATAATTCTTTTACAACTTCCTTTTTCATTCATCAAATACAACTTACAGAATATACATCTTTCACATTCGAATGTAGATTCCATTTCCAAAATAGAGCAACTTTCCACCACAAATAATATTACAATGCCATCCACTTGAAGTGGGAAATTTTTACAACAAGGAAACCCCAAGGGGACTGCAAAATTTGTCTTCATCCTTAGTTTTAGAAAAACAACAAGAAGATCCACCATTTATCTTTCGATCACAATAAAAAAGGAGGAGAGGAAATTCTCTCCACTGAACCAAGAATTCGAATGAAGAGAAGAAGCCTTCCTCCTCATTGGCCCCTGAGCCCCAACCACAAAGCCATAAAAATGTATTCCAAATCATGGCAAAAACAAGCTTCCACAACACAATTTTTTTTTTCACAAACATAACATAGTCTAAATACATATTGCGGTTTGCAACCACAAGAAGAACAACAAACAATACTCAGGCTTCATCATGCACAAGCCAAAGGAGCAAGACCTATGGGGAAAGTTTCTTATACCTCCCAATGGGGAAATGGGTGTCCACCTTAAAATAAACCCACCAATATATATTATTCCAAAACCCCTACATGCCCTTATGCCTCCCCAAGTACCCCTTATACCTCCCATTCTCTTATGCCTCCCCACACTCTTATGATACCCCATAATGAGTAAATAAATGCAAGCTATTTCTTTTACAAGGTGGAACCCAATCCCAAACTCCCTCCATAATAAAACTTATAACTCCCTAAAACCCTTATGCCTCCCACAAGAGATCCCCTAGTCTTCTCCTACACCATACCTAGGCAATCTACCCAACTAGCCAACAACATACCAAGATATTCAAAGCATTCACATATGCATAAATAAGGAAGAACAGTTTAAAGAGCCAAGCTCCTACCTCTCCATGGTAGAGTTTTCCTAAAACTTCAACATCAAGATTTTTCCAATCCAAGCAGTCCAAAAGCTCCAGCAATCCACAAGCATTCAACAAAAAAATCTATCTCTCTTCCAAATTACTAGAGCTCTAAACCAAAAGAAGTAGCTAAGATGAAATCACCAAAAACGAGGTAACCCAAAAACAAGCCAAGGAATTCGAATAAATAGAAGAGGGAGAGAGGAGGATGAGGTGGGTACATGTAGGATGCCACGTCACACATCCTCAACTCCACCTCACAAGTCAACTTCAAACTCTAAAGCACAATTAAAAAGGTGGGTGAATAAATGATATTTTATTTACACACACAATTCAAGTCAACACCCCAAGGACCAAAATTAATGTCATGCAAGAAGGTGCAATAAAACTTACAACTTGCCTTCCCAAAACACATAAGAAGGCCTAATTTAGAATCCACAACCCATAGGTAGGGTTGGTGTAACAATTTAAGAGGTGTGGGACAAGTTTAACTTGTCCCACTAGCTTCCAAAATCAGCCCCTAAGGACAGATCCGAATTTCAAAAGGAAGGTAGAGTTTTTACACTCAAATTTACACACGTCTCTTACAACATATAATCCAAGAGCCATCAACTCTAATAAATTCATTCTTATGACCCTTTTAATTAATTAACAACATTATTACTCACTAATCTTGACACAATTTAAATAAATAATAAAGGGAAATGCATCACTAAAATCCACATACTAAATTCAAACAAAGGAAACCAAATAAAAGAATACAAACAACCCCTTGGTCACATTCAAAGGTGATCCCCCATGGGAACCCCTAATAACAAAACAAACATACACAAATAACAAATACATGTTGCCATGGTGACCCTTGTTGAATTCATCTAGAATTCCAATGTGGTTGGTCTCAATCCCTTGATGTTTGTTGTGAAATGTTTACCTACAAAACACAAATACCTCCTTTGGCCTTGTGGCCACATCAAAACATCCAAAATAAATATAAAATATAACTCCAAATCATCTATATATGAATCAAAACATCATCCAAGCAAGCAACAATCTCCTTTACAATTCCATCCATAATCATATGATCACAAGATTAGTTCCACTTTCTAGGTTTACTTAATATGAAAAAATATCACATGTACGAAAACACACACACACACACACACACACACACACACACACACACACATCTAACCATGCCAAGAAATGTATCAACATCAATATAAAATGTTTCTAGTAATCCACATACATCATATATGAATCCAAAACAACCACAGTCCATGATTTTTGATTTCTAATATCATACCAACTCAAAGGCTACAGTAATGTCCATAAGTATAGTTGACAATATCGTAATCAACAAAAAAAAGGTGTTGGAGGGAAGTGGGCACTACATTTTATACATTTGTTTTATTTCCACCTCTTCAACATTGGATTCAATGTCTTACATTTTCATAAAATGTAATTATATGTCCATTTTAAACCTTGATTAAATTCACATTAGACTCAAAAGTCCAAACCCTTGATATATGTAATTTGATATCTCTCTTCCTTACATTCCTATCTACAATATTGAAACTAATCAAACTTTATATATTAATGTGAATGGTCATATGTGGTTGTGTTCTTGTTAGTTAAATTTATTAATATTCACGACATCCACTCTCCTTGAAAAATTGAATCGAATGAAAAACAAATAGCTTAGAAATGATACTATGAAGGATGTCCATGCTATTGAGAGTTGTGTTATGCCATTACTCTAGGATTACTTGTTTCTTCTAAAAAAACACACCACTACTTTGAAACAACACACAATGAAAATGATATGAATTTAGGGATTCTTCATCTACCCCACAAACACTCCCTCCCTATAATTCCACATATCCTTACCCAAATATTGTTTTAACTTATACTTATTAATATGAGCCAATATTTTGAATCCATTTGAATAGAATATTTTAAATTTTTATATAAACTACAAAATAGGTAATGTTTTGGTTGGTGAATCCCCATAGAAGTTGGCTAGTAATGCTTTGGGCTCATCAAATAGAGGTCATTTCCATTGAAGCACAAAATTTGGCAAGAGTCCATGGAGGAGGTAGAACAAACAATTTTTGTGATGAACAAGCATGTGATGATACATTTAGACATCTGTGTGATATTCCTACTCGATTTCCAAGTGGATTTGGATGTGACCAAATAATTAATCAATGACCAAGAAAATGAAAACATAAGCGAAATGATTACTGTGCCCTCATTCTTCCCTACCATAGAAGGCTATCTAATGGATTCATGTTTCCCAGATGACGATAATAATTGGTTGATAGGCCTACTATAGTGAAATTTATTTGTAAGATTTATTGCTTTCGTTGTAGTTGTCTAATTGAATTTTTACATTTTTTTAATTCTTAAACAAAATCATATCTACCCACATAAAATGAAATGCTTAAATATTAGAGCATCTACTCTAATCGGGCTCCAAATACATCATTTTATACGTCTAATTTTTGTGTTAAGAAGGAATCCCTTCTTTTTGCAATGCCCTTAATCTCGTTTCCTAGATTTTTTGATTTATTACAAGATGTTTTTTTCCCATTGTGGTCTGGTTGCAAACTCGGTCAATGTGGCCTTTTCTTATGTTTGGAATGGAGCGTTATCTATCCATCACATGAATTTGCATAGGTTGATTGGTTAACAACCAATGGGATGTTTACCAATTTTTCGGGTGGATTTATCATTGGTTGGTTGAAAATCATCCTTGCAAACACATGTGAGGTTTAGGATGAGCTCTCTTTGGCCAACATTGTTCCACCCTCCACTAGCTAACAAAGAAATGAACTTACATATTCTATTTCTTTACAGATATTCCCCTTGGAAAAGGCCCTCACATCTATTAATAAGTGGAAAAGGGAATACCTTTGTGTTATGTTTGTGGATCCTATTTTCATGTTAGAGTGTGGTACACCTTCTATGTGTTACACTCGAGTATTTTTATGGTGGTCCCGCTCATCGGTGAGCGGGTCAAGGGGGTTTGAGGGGTGAAGCCCCCCCGATTAATGGGGGTTTAGGGGAAAATCCCCGAAGCAAATTTTCATGGGTGGTTTATTAACCCATGGGTAATGGGTAACCGTTATGGGCTGTTTTTGGGCCCATGGTTTTTTGGTACCCATTGTTTTGATACCCACGCTGTTTTTTTTCCCATGGTTTTGATACCCATGGTTTTGTATCAAACTACTTAAGCAATTGTCTATTTATATGGTCTTATGCATATGATACATATACAAGAAAATGCATTGCAGATGTGCTTTGAATTTAGGTGTGAATTCTGTAGAGTTTGTTGAGCATAGCTCCAAATGGATCTGGGTATTGTATTGAGAGAGTGGAGGCTTGTAATAAAATCTAATCAAGTGATTCTTAGTGGACGTAGCCTAAATTGGGTGAACCATGTTAAATATTGTCTCTCTGTGTTGTGTTATTTATTCTACACTTTTATTTGAGATTTGTAATATTTTCTACATATTAGTTTCTACTGTTGCGATTCTATAAGGGATTATTCCACATATTTTATCTCTTATTTCCTATCAATTGGTATCAGAGCTTGGTTTTGGTTTGCTGAAGTGTTGAATCACAGGGAAATTTTTATCTTGAGTGGGAGCTATGGAAGATGATGGAAGATCTAGGGTTGATAAATTCAATGGGTAGAATTTCAGTCTTTGGAAGATGCAGATGGAAGATTACCTTTATCAGAAGGATCTTTATACTCCGTTGTCTGAGAAGGTGAACAAACCCTCGAGTATGACAGATGTGGAATGGGATTTTTGGATCAGAAGGCACTTGGAATGATCCGGCTATGTCTTGCATCTTTGGTATTATTTAATGTTTCAAAGGAAAAGACTACAAAAGATCTAATGGATGCATTAGGGAAGTTGTATGAAAAACCATCTACCTCTAACAAGATATTTTCAATGATTTTTTTTTTTAATATGATGATGTCGAGAATAGTTCGAGTAGTAGCTCATTTAAATGATTTCAATATGGTTTTGAATATGCTAGCTTGATTACAATAGAATTTGATTAAGAAGTAAGGGCTTTATTAATTATGTGCTCTTTACCCGAAAGTTGGAATAGCTTGGTAATGGCGGTAAGCAACTCGGCCCAGCTAACTCGAAGTTGAAGTTTAAGGATGTTGTAGGGGTGATTCTAAGTGAGAAAATGTGAAGAAAAAGCTTGGGGAATCTTCTACGCTTCAAGGAATGCTTTAACAACGAAAACTAGAGGGAGATAAAAGAACGAGAGGAAGCGTGGAAAATCGAAAGATCGGGAAAGGTCAAAATCCAAGAGCAAGATTGTATGTTGGAGGCGTGGAAAGTCTGGGCATGTAAAGGAGGACTGTTGGGAGCTTTAAGACAAGAAGAAAAAACAGAAGAAAACAAGGAGGTAAATGTGGCATTGGGTAATGTATGCCAAAATGGTTTGATTCTTTCTTTGCATAATATTACTTGAATCTTGGGTTTTAGATTCAGGGGGCTTCTTTTCATGCTACTCCACATAGGCATTATTTTGTTGATTATGTTCAAGGGATTTTGGGCATGTTTTTCTTGGTGATGATGAGCCTTGCAAAGTATAGTTGGAAAAGGTTTTGTTCGGGTTAAGATACGAGAATGGGAATACATGACTATTGAAGGATGTCAGACATGTGTCTACATTAAGGAGAAATTTGATATCGGCGGGACAATTGGGAAGTGATGGTTGTACTGTGATATTTACAGCTGACTCTTGGAAGGTTACCAAGGGTGCTCTTGTGGTGGTAAGAGGTAAGAAGGTTGGAACCTTGTATTTATCCATTGATAGTACTAATGATTGTAATCTTGTGGCTTCAGATGTAGATACAACATTATGGCACTATAGGCTCGGTCATATGAGCCATAAGGGCATGGACATCATAAAGAAGAATTTTCCTGGATATATAGAAACAAGTTTAGATTTGTGAGAAGCTGCTTATATGGGAAACCAAAGTGAGTAAGGTTTCTCAAGGTTGGACCTACGAAGAAAGAGAGTAAGTTAGAGCTGGTACATTCTGATGTGTGGGGCCGGCTTAGGTATCATCTCTTGGGGGTTCAAGTTATTATGTTACTTTTATTGATGATGTAACAAGGAAAGTTTGGGTTTATTGTATTAGAAACAAATATGATGTATTTGATACTTTTGTTAAATGGAAAGCCTTGGTAGAGAATGAAACAGGTCTTAAGTTAAAATGTCTCAGGTTAGATAATGGAGGGGAGTATTGCAGTAATGAATTTGATGATTATTATTCTAAGAATGGAATCCATAGGTAAAAGATGGTTCCAAGAACCTTACAGTAGAATGGGGTGTCAGAAAGGATGAACAAAACAATAATGGAACATGCTAGGAGCATGAGGATACATGTAGGACTGCCTCTTTATTTTTGGGTAGAAGCGATGAGCACAACTGTGTACTTAATAAATAGAGGACCCTCAAGTGCCTTGGATGGAGGCTTAGTACGGTAAGAAATTCGATTACTCATTTCTTAGAGTCTTTGGATGTGAGGTGTTTGTTTATATTGACAAGGATGATAGGACCAAGCTAGAGGCTAAATTGGAAAAATGTACTTTTATTAGTTATGGTGGTGATGAATTTGGATTTAAATGTCGAGTATTAAGGACAAGAAAATCATTCGGTCTAGGGATTTGGTCTTTAATGAGAAAGTCATGTATAAGAAATAGTTACAGGAAAACAGGGAAGAATCCAAGAAAGAATATGTAGTGGTAGAGGATCTTCCGGATGGGACAGTGACCCATGAATCAGTTTAGGAACCTACTCAACATGAACCCCAAACTCCTACAATGAGGAGGTCTTCTAGGGTAAGAAAAGAACCTGAACATTTTTCTCCTTCTCTTTATTATTTATTACTCACTGATAGTGGAGAGCCAGAGAGCTTTGATGAAGCAATGCAAGTAGATGCCAGTAAGAAGTGGGAGAAAGCCATGGGTGAGGAGCATAAGTCTCTTATGGAGAACCAGAATTGGGATTTGGTGAAGCTACCGGAAGGAAAAAGAGCATTGCAGAACAAGTGGGTGTACAGAGTTAAAGACGAAGGAGGAAAGAAAAGATATAAGGCCCGGTTTGTGGTCAAGGGGTTTGCATAGAAACAAGGTATAGATTTTGATGAGATATTTTCTCCTGTAGTAAAAATGACTTCTATTAGAATTGTTCTTGGAATAGTGGTAGAATAAGACTTGCACTTAGAACAGCTAGATGTAAAGACTACATTTCTCCATGGTGATTTAGAGGAGGAGCTATATATGCAGCAGCCATAAGGATATGAAGTCAAAGGTAAAGAGGAGATGGTGTGCAAACTGAAGAAGAGCTTGTATGGCCTGAAACAAGCTCCACGTCAATGGTATAAGAAGTTTGATAGCTTCATGATGGAGCAAGGTTATATTAGATGTCATTCTGACCATTGCATGTACACAAAGAAATTTGAGGATGGAAGTTATATTATCCTATGTTTGTATGTTGATGACATGCTGGTTATAGGTAAAAACATGTAGGAAATAAAAGTACTCAAGAAACAACTAAGTGAATCCTTTGATATGAAGGATTTGGGGGCTGCCAAACAAATCCTTGGTATGAGGATAACTCGGGATAGGAAGGAATGGAAGCTGACTTTATCTCGGGAATAGTACATTAAGAAGGTATTGGATAGGTTTAACATGCGGGATGCTAAACCGATTGGAACTCCTTAGGTGGGCCATTTTAAGTTATCAAAGGAGCAAAGTGTCCCAAGATAAAGCAAGAAAGAAACCATATGTCCAAGGTACCTTACTCATCATTGGTTGGTAGTTTGATGTATTCTATGGTATGCACTAGGCTTGATATTGCTCGTGCAAAGTAGGAGCTATGAGTAGATTTATGAGTGATCCGGGTAAAGAGAATTGGCAAGCAAAGAAAGTGGATCCTTCGGTATTTGAGAGGGACCATGGGGACAATTTTATGCTACAAGTGGATCGGACACCAATTTACGTGGTTATGTAGTTTCAGACATGGTTAGAGATGTAGATAATAGGAGGAGCAAGACAGTTATATTTACACCGTAGGTGGGACAACAAGTGGTGGATTTCACAACTACAGTTTGGTGGCTTTTTCAACCACGGAGGCTGAGTATGTTGCTACCATAGAGGCAAGTAAAGAGATGATTTGGTTACAACAATTTCTTGAGGAGTTGGGGCATAAGCAGGAGGAATGTAAGTTGCATAGTGATAGTCAGAGTGCTATACACCTAGCTAAGAACTCTACTTTCCACTCCAGGATGAAGCATATACAAGTTGAGATATCACTTCATCAGGACAACTTTGGAGGAAGATAAGTTGAAGTTGGAGAAGATTCATACCAGTCAAAATCCTATAGACATGATGACCAAGGTGGTCACAAGGGATAAACTAAAGCTATGTTCAGCTTTGGTTGGCCTTCGCAGATGACAGTGAAGGGTTGAGAAGCTTTCTCAGTGGAAATTAGTCTCCAAGTGGGAGATTGTTATGTTTGTGGAGCTTATTTTCATGTTAGAGTGTGGTACACCTTCTATGTGTTACACTCGGGTATTTTTACGGTGGTCCCACTCACCGGTGAGCGGGTCAAGGGGGTTTGGGGCGAAGCCCCAAAGCAAATTTTCATGGGTGGTTTATTAACCCATGGGTAATGGGTAACCGTTATGGGTTGTTTTTGGGCCCATGGTTTTTCGGTACCCATTATTTTGATACCCACGGTTTTTTCCCATGGTTTTGATACCCATGGTTTTTTCCCATGGTTTTGATACCCATGGTTTTATATCAAACTGCTTAAGCAATTGTCTATTTATATGGTCTTATACATATGATACATATAGAAGCAAATGCATTACAAATGTGCTTTGAATTCGGGTGTGAATTCTGTAGATTTTTTTGAGCATAGCTCCAAACAGATTTGGGTATTCTATTGAGAGAGTGGAGGCTTGTAATAAAATCGAGCAAGTGATTCTTAGTGGACATAGCCCAAATTGGGTGAACCAAGTTAAATATTGTCTCTCTTTGTTGTGTTATTTATTAAGCACTTTTATTTGAGATTTGTAATATTTTCGCATATTAGTTTCTCTTGTTGTGATTCTGTAAGGGATTATTCCACATATTTTATCTCTTATTTCCTATCACTTTGTTATCAATGAATCTAGTGCACATGATTGATTCTTTTCAAAATAACAAAGTATTGAAAAGTGGAAATGTTGTTTAAGTTCCCTTTAGTTGAAATTCGTAGAGAAGGCCCCTTTTTCCTTATTGGATTCCAAACAAATCCCCAAAAGGTAGAGTTTTCTTAAACATTTACCGAACGTTGTATATGGATCATAACAATAATCTTCCTAACAATGACAATATCTTGTCTTTGTTTGATCGCAGTGGGTTATTGTGATTTTAAGAGCATAAGAAAGGCTGTAATTTGTGTACCCTTTTGCAGAGTTTTATAAAAACTAAAATATGTCTACAGCCAGGTAATTTTTGTAACTTTGGATGGATTCATTTGTTTTATTACATTTCTTGTGTATTTGTTTAGGCTACATGATTGTACAAATTGGTTATATAAGACATTGTTCATATGCCATTTTTATTGAGGTGCACTCAATTGGGCACTAGTTTTATATAGATTTTCGACATCTCTAATTATATTTTGTAGGAAACATATAGTGGGTTGACAATTATGAGTAAGCATACAACTATACTAGTGGTCACCTTTAGCTAAGAAACTATGAGTGAGGGGCATCCATTCTATCAAAGTCGTCAGGGCAAGATCATGGACTCAACCGTTTCAATTCTCTGTGTTAGGTATCTCTAGGCCTTGCACACAACAAGACTTGATCCTTGGTGGGTTCTATAAGAGCCAAAATCATCACCAATAGAACAAGGATCGTTTGATATATGCCATTTATCTTACATTGAGTAAAGGACAATTTTATAGTAAGTATTTCCTCAAATTTAGTTTTATTGTGTAGCTTGAAATTAAGGTGCTTTAATCATCATAACCGGTACACTCACTCTCAAAATCATGTGTTCCATTCGAAGATTATAGAGTAGCACGGGTAAAACTAAATACAATGAACGCGCTTCTTGAATTGTCACTAAAATTCCAATTCTAACATGTATATGTCTAGATAAATGAAATTAAATTACAACCATGGAAACAATTTCCCCTTGCAAAATAAAATATAGACAAATGCCACTTTAGTCTTTATCATTTATTTTCTAATGAATGACGATTTTAAGGTATTATAAGTAATTCAGAAATAAATTTAAGAAGCATGCCTAGTTTGAGGCACTAAAACATGCATTCCAATGAATTTGTCTCATATGTTTTTTGGATTATGAAGTAAAGAAAATAAGAGGAGAATGTTAAGTAAACAAACATATTCAACTTTTAACCAATCAACTATTATTTTTTGTCGCCTACAATAAATTTAGAATTAGGATGTATTCAACTTTACAAAGTTAAATGGTATTTAGTTATTGTGATATATAAATATTTCTTTAATAGATTAAAGATTTTAATTTTGAGAATTAGATACAATTATTTATTTCAATTCTTCACATTTTAAATTTAATATTTTTTTTATAGTTTTTGTAAATAAACAATTTAGTTAATTTTCTATATAATCTAAAATGATTACATTAACATAATTCATATTCAAAGCAAAGGAAAGCATAGAAAACCCATAGCTCGAGAAAATCATGACCCCTTGATGTATTATGTTAATAATGTTTGAAAGAACCAAAGATAAAATTTGATATCAAAATTGATGGTGACAACAAACATTTTCAAATAAAAATTATAGCAAACATTAAAATAAAACATGACTTCAGATAATCATAAATAATTATTTGAGATACTAAATTTTATTTATATTTATTGGACACTAACAAGCTCCTTCGATAAGGTGATGTTGTTAGTAATAATGATGATATTGTTAGGCACCAGCTGAAGCGGGTAGAATGAAACTTGTGCACTTAGTGGTCCCTTCCTCATGCCAAGCTAAAATTTACCCAGAAAAATTATGCTTAATTGTAATATGTAATGATTCCTCATATCCAAATAAATAAATAAAGAATACCATACAACATGAGCAAGCCCAAAATAACTGATGATTTCATAATTTCTATTTAATTGGAGCTTGACATGATGGACTATTTTACTAATTGATCTGCACGATGATTCCACAATACCTGATACTGTTACAAATGCAAATAACAATAATAAATCAATTGAAATCATTGTAAAGGAATCCTCAACTACTGATAATGGCTGCCTACAACAAGGTATGATTTGATGGAGTCGAATAATGTCATTATGATTCATTTTTGTTTTTTAATTTTTTTTTCGTGGTGAAATATGAGGACAATAAATCTTCTAAATACACCCCCACGCACTAACCATAGCTGGAAGGCCTGAATTTTTATGGTTATGTCGACCATTACTTCATTGCAGTATTTTACAATATCGAAAAAAACTTAAACCAAGTCCAATTTATTATTCTTAGATATATTTTAGAATGATTTTTAAGACAAAAATTTATAACTTAATAAATTTTAAAATCATACAGTGAGAAATTCTTCTTACGATTTCGGAAGAAGGGGAGAAGTACCAGTTATTGAATGTGTACCAATATCTAAGATGGTAGCTATGTGGAGAGGTGCCATAAATGAAATAATTTTACATCCTAATCATCTATATACTATTTATTTTTAAATCTAGCATATTTCCTCTTCAAGTAAATTGATCACAAATTGAATCAAAATGTAGGTATCTCAATTCCATCATTCGGTGCATTAAAGATGGTGATTTGATTTGAAATTACAGTGCATATTTTGATGTATAATATTCATGTTTTGTAGTGCCCACTCTTCGAAATTTATATGATTATGATGTTGCTTATCATAGATTAGAGTTATGAAATTTTCTATCATAGTTTAGATATTGTGAGATGGACATTGCTATTTTGTTTCATTAATTGATAGACAATGTGGATGTTAGACTTATGACATGATTTACGATGGAAAATATGCATGTTTGGATACATCAAATTGTTGATTTTGAGCTTATATTGAACTAATGCATTTATTTAGATAATTATATGATGATAGATGATGGATTTGATGTCGTAATCTTATTGCTAGTTGATAAAGTAATGAAATTGAAATAATTGAAATTGTGAACGATGACAAATTACTTGTTTTGAGATGGTTTAGTTATGATAATTGATTATATGTATTATGCATGTATTTTTACTATTTCTATGTTGTTAATATGGTCACAAGGCCGTAAAGGTATTGTCTTGAATTTTACAGTGTTCGCAGTGTTGGTACCCAAATTGATTCTCCCTTAGAAGCTAAGCAACATCACATGTTTGGCAAGAAGCTTAGAGGCAAACAAAACATGTAGTGTGTTGTCTTATAGCCGGGGATGAAATGTAGCTTGCTCTTTGTCACTCAGATGTGGAGAAATGGGTAGAAAACTCAAGAGGATTTGACCTATCCTCACTACTTTATGGTTGTTCCTTTCAAAAAGGGTGAGAGGACCCTTTTTTGCAGCCTGCTGTTTGTGGAGGAGATGGAGATATTCTTGTGAAATTATTAAGAAGACCTTGAATAAAATATGATCAATGCAACAAAATATAACTCTCACGAGTTGTCACTCTAGATAATGGAGATATTTTCTAAGCAAGGTTCAGTAGGCACTAAAGACAATGAAAACCTAATTGTTTTTGCATGTTTCGGTAGTAAAAATTATGCATTTGTATACACACATGAAAAAAGGGGTAGTATGGGTATGATTGGTTGTTTTTAAATGAATTTTGGTGGGAGGTGAAGCAGGATAAAGTTGATTATACCAGATCTTTGGAGGGACTTTACAATAATGAGAAACTTCACAACAGAAAGCTTCAAAATAGTCAAGATGTTCCTTCAACTAGAAGGTGTGCTTCAATGGAGGCCCAAATCAACACGTTTTCACATAATCTTTAAGACTCCAATACAAAGGCTCGAATTGGAAAACTCAATTAAACACTATAGTTTCTGATTAACCACACCTAAGGTACACCCGAAGACTTACAGACAATCTTTATCAACAAATGACAGTGAATTGATTTTAAATTTGTTTATCTCATCCAAGATGAAGGCTCTTCTTGAAATGAAATTACAAATACCATTAAACTATCACAAGGATGAGATCCTGTGTGATTTCACAAAAATTTCAGTATAAGATTACAATAGGAACAAATAGAACTATTTGCAGACATTCTAAAACAAAGCGTAGACACTAATTGCTCAGAGTCAACACAAAATAACTCAAATTTGATTAAACTTATCAGCAGGGGAAAGTTTCTAGAACAATCTTAGAACTTGTCAATGGCTATACACTCGCAACCACCTTGACATGATTAAGTTTAACACAAAAAGAGATATACAGTTTATCAAACAAGCTCTTAGAAAGACGGGCTCTATCAAGATTTTCTCTTAGAAAATATGTTCTGACTTCTAACACTCCAACATTCCAACCTCCAACCTCCAACCATTTTTATGGAAAAATCATGCCTATTTATAACATTTTACAACAGAGCCTTTTCCCCCCAAAAATTCCAAATATTGAATGCATTAGTGCTCCCCATGATTCCGATCACGATTCCCAGAATTAGATCTGTAAAAAGTTGTCAGGTGCTCAAGGGGTGGATCTCTTCAAATATGTCCTGAAATCAAATTCATCTTCTGGTAGATCACTTTTCCCTCTACTCACCAACCACTTCCACCCCTAATCTGTCAAATCTAGTTCTTTGCGTGCCCGGGAAGGAAAAATGGAAGATCAGATCGAGCCCAGAGGTTAGATCTCATCTTAATGGAAAAAATGTCCCCAGATCTTCCTCACCAAACTCAAATATCAAATTAACTCCCTTCCCTATTTGGCATGCAAGAAATATCAAGAAATCATGAAGACTCACACTTCCAGGAGCTCTGGAGTGAAAATGGCAGAAAAATCAGATATAGATGCACAATTGCTGTTGATTTCTATTTTGAATTTGGACCATACACATGGGAGATCCAATTTAAAATGGGCATGTGGGTTCCTTTTTTCCTTTTACACTTTTTGGAAAAATGTAAAATTTTCACATTTTGCTCTGCAGCTCCACCCTTGAGAAATGATCCTGACACGTGTCCTAAGGTGGGTCCCAAAGGAACCGCGGAAAAATTCTACTATTTCACCAACTTTTTGGAAAAGAGAAATTTTTCCTAGTTTTCACCGCGGCTCTGCCCTTGAAAAATGGGCCTAACACATGTCCTAATGTGGATCCCATTAGAACCATGCTTCCTTTTTCACTTTTAACTCCTTTTTGTAGAAAAGGAAAATTTTCCAATTTTCCTCTAAAGGTCCGCACCTCCGCCGTTGACTGGAGAAAGTTTTGACTTTTCTCTATCGGGCGCATGGGTCAATTTTATGATTTTAGTCATTTTAATATCAAGGGGAAAAATATCCAAGTTATCTCCGATGGCCTGCTTCCCTACCTTTTGACATTTTCAACGCCAACTTTGACCTCCTTCTTGTTGGGCTTCATGGGCCATTTTGAGATTTTAATCCTTTTGATGACAAGAGGCAAAAAATCCAAGTTGCCTCCGATGGTCTACTTCTTTGCCCCTTTGACTTTTAAACTGCCATGTGTCATAATGGCACATCTTGAGATGGTCCCCAAAAGTTGAGACTTTGAATGAGCGCGGGCTCACCACATGTCATTATGGCGTAACTTCAAAAACCTTAAGGCTTCAAAAATGATTTTGCAGGGGTGCGCTTCCATTTTATAATTTTACTCCATTTTTCCAAAAGGAAAAACATCCAACTTTCCTCCGAAGGCCTGCATCTCCACTATTAGCTTTGCCATGTGTCCTTCTGCGGGGTCAAAGTAAGAATTTTTCCCTACCACTTAAAATTTGCTTTAATCAAATCTTGGCGGGGCCGCGGGGTGGGTTCAAAATTTTTGCCAAAGTATCCAAAAATAAAAAGTTGAAAAAACAAACCCGCCACACCCCATCCAATTAGAAGAAGCCATGAAGCACCAAAAGAACCAATCATATTTGAGCGAGAGCTACGGTACCAAATTTGCCTTTTTGCCAAAAAGGCAAAAAGTGATAAGTTAAAGCATTTTCCCATCATCTCCTGGCCAACCAAAAGAAGCCATGTGACCATTGAATGCTAAGGAATAATTTTGATAGGAAAAGGACGCTCTCGTGAAGCGTCAAAAACACAGAAATTCACCATTCATGCCCAAAACCTGATTTTTCGCTAAGGATAAAAAAATTTCAAAAAAAAACCAAGTGAATCATGGTTCCAAGAATTATTCGACCATGGATTTGGATTTTCAAAGGAATAAACATATAAATTGATCATTCTTGAGCTTCCATGGTCGGGGAAAAATAGGAAAAATGACAAAGCCACAAGATTTTGAAGAAATTATGGAAAACTCAGAGAATCCTTCAAGGAGGGACATGAAAATGGATTTTGCAAACAACTCGAGGCATTCAAATGGAGGTAAAATCTTTCAGAACATCCACATTGAGAAACAAAACGTTTCATAACATGTAGATGAGAGGAAAATCGGGGAAAATGGTGTGAGATCAAAACGAGCACCAACATCGGCTCCGACTGGGATGGGAAATCCCTGCGAGTGCCATAAGAACAAAGGTAGACCAAGTGCCAAAAATATCCATTGGGCAAAGGAGTCAGTTTGCAAAGCATAGATCCAAAACCATCCCTCAAAAATGAACCGAGAAACCGGTAAAAACAGCCACCAGGTGCAGAATGAACAAAAACATGAAAGGAAGAAAATAAACCAACCTATACACTTTGTATAGGTGATGCTCACTTTGATTATGATATAGCTCGATACCAATTATGATATAGCTCTCATACCAATTATGATATAGCATACCAATTATGATATAGCTCGATACCAATTATGAAATAGCAACTACCGAACAATTTATTGTGTTCGAATATCAACAGAATATTAATAATAGCTTCTTCACCAAATATATCTACCAAAATCATAACGACAATTTCATACACATCATCTGTCTCAAACAAATCCTCAAAAGAATAAAACTCATCAATATTTATAAACTTTAATTCACCATTTACGATTCTTAGAGCATGGTGAATCAAACATCTTTACTCACAAGACTATGGAGTATCTTCACAACGAAGCTTTTAATCTTCAACTCCTAAAGACTTCGATCTTTCTTGCGCCTAAAATCCCGATGTATTTCCTCGTTCATACTCGATGTAGTGAATGAGATAGAAAGTCTTATTTATAGACAATCTATGGCTTTTCACCGGGAAGACCTAAGACCGGGAACCGGATAACCGAAAACCTTGGTTACCAAGAAAGATTCCCACCCACATGAGTACAGCCCACTCACGAGAGCTTTATTAAAGGCATGGGTCCACCACGCACTGACACAAAAGCGGGGATAAGAACGAATCTTATCAAAACAACCGACAACAGGCCTGTCGTATAGCCAAAAGAAAGCGCACTAACTGCGCACTAAGAAAAGTAAAGGATAAGATGGAATCCTATCCGACAAGTATGGCAACATGCCTGCCATAATAGCAATGAGTGCAAGGCGCACTGAGAATCACGGACTATCAAACCGGGATCGGGACCAGGAACCTCATCATCATTATCTGATGAAGTGGTACTGTTTCTTCTCTGAGGAGCTCCAGGTAGACCTCTTTCATGCTGTTCAAGCCAGACACGGGACAGGTGAGCTGTTCCATCATTGTTAGGTTGCAAATGAGGCCTGGGAGGAAACAAGTAATGATCCAATATCCGTAGATCTTGATCTGGAGCAGGTGGCCTTATCACCATGGTGTGATGTAACAATATTCTCCTCCACAGGGTTGCATTGGGTCTCTCAACAAGATTCCTGTGATTTATTTTTACATAATAATGTGCTTTTACGAACCATGAGATTTTACACTGGATAAGAATATTTCTCGCAGTGTCAGGATGCACATTAAGAAGAGGAGAGTCAGACAATTTAGTAGGAAGAAATTTTAACAGAAAGTATTTAAAATGGGAAGAAATGTACTTCCTGTCTCCCAAAGATGGAGGCCGGTTCCATAAATCGTAATGCAGTGGATGTTCTTCAGTCCACATCCTAGAAAACTCCAACCGCCATAATGTGTCCTTTCTAGGTATCGCTTGTTATGCGAGCTCGAGACCTTCGACTGGTAAGAAGTCTGGTTGTTCAATTGCATACATTGATCTCCATTGCCAATGGAGACAGCATTTTACCATTGGTTCTTGAAGTGTATGATATTGGCGTCCCTGGTATGTCCGGATCAAAGAATCGCATTCGAGTTTCGACATGGCATATTCTTGAGTGGTAATGAGATCCTCGGAAATTAGAAGCGTCGAGCTTCTTGAGACATATATGATTATCATTCAAGACCAAACTATCGTCAACTGGGCTTTTGAATGCCTATGATCCCGAGATGGTTCCATGGGGTTCATGAAAGATTTGTGTAACCCCAACATTCTTTGGAGTATTCAGTTCTCTGCTTACAAAGTCTGCAAGAGCATTGTTTTTCCCAGAGATATGTTCTACTGAAAACTCAAAGTTATCAAACCAAAGACCCCATCTTTGGAGTCTGTTAAAAGCAGTTTTATTGGCTGGATCGCCACCATTCAATCTTTTCTTAAAATCTTTAAGATCAGACCTAAGAATGAATGATTCATTTTGAACAAAAAATAAGAAAGCTTTAATTGCTTTCTTGGCAGCCAATAATTCTTTATGCGAAGAATGATAATTTAACTCAGAACCTTGGAAGGTACCTGAAGCAAATCTGCATACCTTCTCTTTATCATCTTCAGCTTTTTCTTTAAGAATGGCTCCCCAAAATTGTTCACTGGCGTCACATTCAATGATCTTTTGCCAGATCCTGGAAGTGACATTGCAGGAAGCTCACGGACTTGTTTCTTTATTTCTCAGTCTTGCTTGTGTCATTTCTTGTGACCAGCCAGAGCTTCTTTTTAAGCCTTTTGTTGAGCAAGATTGTACGCCAGCTATGTTTCGTAGAAACCAAAGCAACATAGTTGACACATCAAGGAAACGCTGCGAATCTGCTTTGTTTCTCAAGGATCTGATCAGGAAAGTTCTGGATATTGGCAACAACATGTTGCTGCATTGTGATAGTGCCAGAACTGATTCTAATACCGAGGAAATCAATTTCCTCTTTGAAGACTTCAATTTTTGAGGGGACAGACAGATCCCATTTTTATACACAGCCTCATAAAATTTTTCCAGATGAGTGATATGTTCTTTAGGAGACTTG
Source organism: Taxus wallichiana var. yunnanensis (assembly GCA_018340775.1). Lineage (NCBI taxonomy): Eukaryota > Viridiplantae > Streptophyta > Pinopsida > Cupressales > Taxaceae > Taxus > Taxus wallichiana. The sequence goes on along the minus strand of CM031240.1, from coordinate 331,154,334 downwards.
GAAAAGATGAGAATATCATCTATATAAACAATTAGAAAATCAGATAACTCACCGAATATTTTATCCATAATCTTTTGGAATATGGATGGAGCTGTCTTCAATCCGAATGGAAGCACCTTCCACTCATACTGTCCACCTGGCACAATGAATGCCGTTTTATACATGTCTTCATCTTTCAAGAATATCTGCCAGAATCCGCTTTTAGATCGAATTTCTGTATACTTTCGATCCCTTAATTCTTCTGAGGATATCATCCTTGGCAGGTATTGGGTGTTGAACTGCAGCAATGAATTTATTGAGTGGTTTGTAATCAACCACTAACCTCTTCTTGTTTCTCAGCTGCTCACTCCTTTTATTGACATAAAAGGCAGTGCAAGACCATGGTGAATTGGATTCTTGTATGAATCCGGCTTTCAGCAACTTCTGGATTTCACCATGACATTCTTTCCTTTCTGCAGGAGGCATTCCTCTGTGGTGTGCTTTGAATCTGGGCACAACCTCATTTCCATTGCTATCTTTGACAAGCTGCAGATCTAAAGAACAATAATGCTTTTTCTGTTAACAAATGCATGTGGATCATCACTGCATACATTCTGTTTTATCTTAGATATGATCTCTTCTATACTCACAGAACAGTTGGATATAGACTTATGTATCCAAGTATTGTTAACAGTCTTTACCTTTTGAGGTAAAGGAACTATAGACTGAAATGAATACCTCTTGGGTATTTTGACTGGAGGCTGAAACAGAAATATGTGCTCTTGAGATATACTGAATGTGTGACATTTTTGCAGAAAATCAACCCCAAGTAGACAGTCATAGTTTTCCATATTATGTTGATAGAACTCTAAATCAATAGAATTTCCTTCAACATCTATTTTAACCCTTGCCATGTTTTTACAGACAACTTCCTGTTTGTCAAACTTAATTTTAGTGTGGGTGTTAACCCAACAATCAGCGGGAATTGCATATTGCCTGATTAAGCTAATTTCAGCACCAGTATCAACCATAGCATCTAAAACATATGGTTTGATATGCGGTATACAAATTGTAATGGCAATGAAAGGGTTTTGAGTGCAGCTCAATGTACATACCTCTGCATGGTTTTTCTTTCTGCTAGATTCTGGTATGTTTCTTCTAGATTCTCTTCAGAATCTTTCTTCTCTTTTTCTTCTTCTGCTAGTAGCTTACTGTATTCATCTGTAGCATTTGCTATTACCTTTCTAGCAGTTCTATCCTGGATTTTCTCCAGTTACGTAAACTTCCTTTGAAAGCCGGATGGATGCAGAGAGACCGTCCCTGGTTCATTAGAAGAATATACTGAGGGGGGCGATTCCTCTCGCCATAACCACGCCATGATCCCGATCTTCCCCGGTGGGAACTTGTTTGACGGATCCTCTGTTGAAATGGTGGTCTCGATGGGAAAAGCTTCAAACGGCTCATCGATTGTTCTTCCGCTTTGTCTTTGCAGATTGCTTTGTTCTAGCTCATTCATGCGATGTAGCGATCTTGAAGATCTCTCGAGTTCTTTGCTCGAGCCATTTTTCCGGCCGTGTCCCATGGGGACAGCTCTCTCATAAACGATTGAAGACTTTCCATCTGTCTTCTTAGGAGATCTGCGCTTGGAGGTATCATAGGGTGAACAAAATTTGAAACCATATTAATCCGAAGTTTGCAAAAGAGGGAACAGAACTATACCCACTTGTCTTGATCTTGATCATCCTTTGTCTTCGATGCCTGCTTTGGATCAGTTGCGGGGTTCACCTTCTATGGATGCATAAGATATGTCGCGAAAGATCGCTCGCAATCGAGAAATAAAGACATATTCTGCATCATCTATGCCTTTAATGGATAAGGCATTTACCTTGGCCTTACCTTTAGCAGAATCTCGCTGAGGACACTTATTTGCATAGTGGTCCTCTTTGCATATGTAGCAAGTTGGCTTGAATCTTTTAGATTTGCCTAGATGCTTATACTTTCGAATTTAAACTTTTACGGGCTTGCTATCTCGAACCTTTCTTTGTTCTTATATCTTTTGAATTTCTTTCTCTTTTTCCCCACATCCTTCCCCTTTGAAAAAGTACAGTCTGCAAGAAGACTTACTTGACGGGAGGATTGAATTTCTAGTTCAGGACACCCAAATGGTTCTAGGGCATCACGCTCACGAAGAGATTGCTCGGGGCTTTCGATGTTTGAGCGCTTGTTTACGCTCCCATTTGTCCTTGCATAGTTGGCATTACACTTATCTATGATCCGATTAATATGGCCAAAACTAAGCTCGAAATACGCATTCCATGCATTGCCTTTTTATATTGAGTGGAGAAATATGGCGGAAATGATTCAATGTAGCGTGACGCATGGTCTCGTCATTGATATTTCGAGTAGCTGTAAGAGAGCTTCGCATGAAGCTTTGGTATTCTTTCACTCTTTTCATGTCGCAAAGCCGAGCCGGAGGAACATTCGCAGTATTCATCATTTTATCGTCATCAATATTGCCTATGAATTCCTTGATGGCATTCTGCGATCAAACCTGTAAAACCAGCTTGCAATATCATTTCTTTATTGGGAACTAGGTCCCACCATTCTTTTAGCACACCAACGAAACCGTTGGCAATCAGATTGTAGCAGCAATGTTTCTAGGAGATCTACCATAAGTTTCTTGCTGGGTGTTACCCCAACCAATCATAGCATGTATTAACTCTTTGATCTCTGAAACTGATTTACACTCAACCCTATAGAAATTAGGTTGTAATGTTTGTATCCTAGTGGCTGCTTGAAATCCAGGAGTAGATGTTTCACCCATTTGTTCATCAAAGACTGGGGGTTCAAACTCTGGATTCTCAATATGAGACTCAGCTGTACCTTGTATGCTTAACATGTTGACATTCTTATCCTTAAAGAACAAGGGTTTATATTCCTCTAAAACTTCCTTATAAGACTTTTTTGCAGAAGGATTGGCTAATTCTTGAACTTGAGACCAAGATCTTTGCTTTGGTCAATCACCTTCTTTTCTAGGAGTTAACTTTTGACTTAACTCTTGTATTCTAGGAAGAATACGTGGAAGTTCTTGAGTTAAACATTGTTGAATCTGATCAATACGAGAATGAGTCTTTTCATTCTCATCCACGAAGAATTGAGAGATGCACGATTCTATCGGTTCATTTGTCCGAGTGGCCCGAATTGATAGTACTTTTCAACCCAACAAGTATGATCTACCAGAGAGGTTGTATTAGATCGATTCTTATCGCGAGTTATCTTAAGCGGCGATTCTACGAAACATTTTGCCCGCTCTTTGTTGGACTAATGTTTCAATTTTGTAAGCTTGTATTTGCTATACTATCAATTTTTCCAGTTAACAATCTGAGGGCACCTGCAGTATCTCCCTTCTTTCTTAATTCAATTGCCTGCAGAGTTCTTTCTATAGCAGACATCTTTTGAGAAGTTTCTTCAACTTCTTCATGGACGGCCAATAAGGCTTTATTCGTCCAATTCAACTTTTTAGAGCTCTCAGATGGCTCTATCTCTTTGTTCACAGCCCTTTGATACCAGAAGACAGCCTTCTGGGTCTGATCTGGTGATATTAACTCATGTTGCTCTGTGATGGGAAAACTAGTTCTTGAACTGGTAGTAGCCATGTTAATAGTAGGCCCATTGACAGGGGCGTACTTTTGACTTACAAGTTTTTCACAATCCGAACACCAAAGGAAATCAGTGGAGGGATCATGTGTTAGACTTTTATGACTACATAAGAATAGCTTTTCTTCTTTCTGTTCCTTCTCATTCTGTGTACCAGAAGTTTCACCTACAGTGAAATATGAAGATGTGGAGGCAACAGAATTACTTCTAGGCAACTGTCTTTTTGACATACCAACATCAGAACTTCTTCTAAAACTCAAAGTCACATTTTCTTTATTTTCAATGATCGAGGTAGCATTTTCTAATTTGGGTTTGGCTGATTGAACAAACTTTTTTGCTAAGGTCCATTCTCTGGGGACCTTTATTTCAGACCAGGAGATTAATTCTGGTTCTATCTTTTGACTTTCTAAATTAACGTGTGTCACCACGCTACTGCCCTTGGACACGCCATGTTTCAATTTGGATACATTGTGTTAACTGATGCGTATATGATTTTATAATGTATGGCCAGTGGACAAGATCCTGTGCGCATATTCAAACCAGTGGTGGCTAAATGCAACTTTAAGACATCCTGTAGAAGGTCATCCTTTGTAAGAGACACAGGGTAGTTAGGATAAACTTCGAAGGAAATGGGGCCATTGTGGAGACCTGTTTGGATGGCAGCAAGGAGACTATCCTTAAAATTATCAAACCTAAGGTCCATCAAACAACACAAAATACTAGCATTTAGACCTCTTCTAAATAACGGAGTTATCCCTATTTGCACACAACCAACATGGGCAAATTTATACGTAGACTGACGCTTTAGACTTTTTATATCTGCTTTGTCAATCAGAGGAATATTGTATTCGCAATTATTACTCTGAGCTACTTGAATCACTGATTCCCTAGTTTTAAATACAGTGGATGCTAATAACTGAAACCTATTAAGCTTAGAATAGACTTCAATATATGCCTTTTTGGGAAGTTTCCACTCAGGAGTGGGACTTGACTCATCTATGGCACTAATATCTTCATTAACAGAGAAAACTTCAGACAAATTAATCAAATGACTTTCTTCATTTTCTACAGTGGATGATCGAGGAGAAGTGTCGGCCATTTTGAAGCTGTGACTTACAAGCAAGGAAGCAGAGGTTGAACAAACGTCGGGCAATATTCGTCTTACTGTTGCGCCTGTCAAACGGCGTCTTACGGTTGCGATAGCCACACCCATCAACCTATAGAATTGCTGTATGAACTTGTGTTTACAGCACGGTGAAACTTTTCCGAGATTACCAATCGTATATTAATTTCATATCCCGAACTTGCATCCGAATATTAGAACTCTGTTTGTCCTAAGATTTTTAACCAGCTCGATACAATTATGATATAGCTCTCATACCAATTATGATATAGTGGGCGTCAACAGCGGGTATTTGCTATTTCATAATATTCTGTTGATATTCGGAACACAATAAATTGTTCGGTAGTTGCTATTTCATAATTGGTATCGAGCTATATCATAATTGGTATGAGAGCTATATCATAATTGGTATGAGAGCTATATCATAATTGGTATGAGAGCTATATCATAATTGGTATCAAGTCATGTTTGAGTGAAGGTTCGAGTGAATTAAAGTATGTTAAGATTGGTTTAAGATTGATTAGTTTAAAATTGGTATCGAGCTGGTTAAAGATCTTAGGACAAACAGAGTTCTAATATTCGAGATGCAAGTTCGGGATATGAAATTAATATACATTGGTAATCTCGTGAAAGGTTCAGCCGTCTGTAAACACAAGTTAATACAGCAACTCCATAGGTTGATTGGTGTGGCTATCGCAACCGTAAGACGCCGTGTGAAGGCGCAATGAAGAAGACGAATATTGCCCGACGTTTGTTCAACCTCTCGCTTCCTTGCTTGTAAGTCACGAGTTCAAAATGGCCGACACTTCTCCTCGATCATCCACCGTAGAAAATGAAGAAAGTCATTTGATTAACTTGTCTCGAAGTTTTCTCTGTAAATGAAGATATTAATGTTATAGATGAGTCAAGTCCCACTCCTGAGTGGAAACTTCCCAAAAAAGCATATAATGAAGTATATTCAAAGCTTAATAGGTTTCAATTATTAGCATCCACTGTATTTAAAACTAGGGAATCGGTGATTCAAGTAGCTCGAGTAATAATTGCGAATACAATATTCCTCCGATTGACAAAGCAGATATAAAAAGTCTAAAGCGACTACCACGTATAAATTTGCCCATGTTGGTTGTGTGCAAATAGGGATAACTCCGTTATTTAGAAGAGGTCTAAATGCTAGTAGTATTTTGTGTTGTTTGATGGACCTTAGGTTTGATAATTTTAAGGATAGTCTCTCTTGCGCCATCCAAACAGTCTCCACAATGGCCCCATTTCCTTCGAAGTTTATCCTAACTACCCCGTGTCTCTTACAAAGGATGACCTTCTACAGATGTCTTAAAGTTGCATTTAGCCACCACTTTGGTTTGAATATGCGCACGTGATCTTGTCCACTAGCCATACATTATAAAATCATATACTGATCGGGTTAACACAATGTATCCACTGCATGGAAACATGGCGTGTCCAAGGGCAGTAGCGTGGTGACACACGTTAACTTGGAAAGTCAAAAGATAGAACCAGAGTTAATCTCCTGGTCTGACATAAAGGTCCCCAGAGAATGGACCTTAGCAAAAAAGTTTGTTCACAGCCAAACCCAAATTAGAAAATGCTACCTCAGTCACCGAAAATAAAGAAAATGTGACTTTGAGTTTTAGAAGAAATTCTGATGTTGGTATGTCAAAAAGACAATTGCTAGAAGTAATTTTTCGTTGCCTCCACATCTTCATATTTCACCAGAGGTGAAACTTCGGTACACAGTAATGAGAAGGAAAAAGAAGAAAAGCTATTCTTATGTAGTCATAAAAGTCTAACACATGATCCTTCCACCGATTTTCTTTGGTGTTCGGATTGTGAGAAACTTGTAAGTCAAAAGTACGCCCCTGTCAATGGGCCTACTATTAACATGGCTACTACCAGTTCAAGAACTGGTTTTCCCATCAGAGCAACATGAGTTAATATCACACAGATCGACCCAAAGGCGTCTTCGGTATCAAAGGGTCTGTGAACAAAGATATAGAGCCTTCTGAGAGCTCTAAAATGTTGAATTGGACGAATAAAGCCTTATTGGCCGTCCATGAAGAAGTTGAAGAAACTTCTCAAAAGATGTCTCGCTATAGAAAGAACTCTATGCAGCAATTGAATTAAGAAAGAAGGAGATACTGCAGTGCCCTCAAATTGTTAAGCTGAAAATTGATAGATAGCAAAACGATTACAAAAATTGAAACATTAGTCCAACAAAAAGCAGCACAAAATGTTTCGTAGATTTGCCGATTAAGATAACTCAGATAAGAATCGATCTAATACAACCTCAGTAGATCATACTTGTTGGGTTAAAAGTACTATCAATTCAGGGCCACTCGGACAAATGAACCGATAGAATCAGGCATCTCTCAAACTTCAGGATGAGAATGAAAAGACTCATTCTCGTATTGATCGATTCAACAATGTTTAACTCAAGAACTTCCACGTATTCTTCCTAGAATACAAGAGTTAAGTCAAAAGTTAACTCCTAGAAAAGAAGGTGATTGGACCAAAGCAAAGATCTTGGTCCAAGTTCAAGAATTAGCCAATCCTTCCGCAAAAAGTCTTATAAGGAAGTTTTAGAGAATATAAACCCTTGTTCTTTAAGGATAAGAATGTCAACATGTTAAGCATACAAGGAACAAATTGAGTCTCATATTGAAATCCGAGTTTGAACCCCGGTCTTTGATGAACAAATGGGTGAAACATCTACTCCTGGATTTCAAGCAGCCACTAGATACAAACATTACAACCTAATTTCTATAGGGTTGATGTAAAATTTCGAGAGATCAAAGAGTTAATACATGCTATGATAGGTTGGGGTAATACCCAGCAAGAAACTTATGGTAGATCTCCTAGAAACATTGCTGCTACAATTGCCAACGGTTTCGTTGGTGTGCTAAAAGAATGGTGGGACCTAGTTCCCAATAAAGAAATGATATTGCAAGCTGGTTTTACAGGTTTGACTGCAGCTGTCATCAAGGAATTCATAGGCAATATTGATGACGATAAAATGATGAATACTGCAATGTTCCTCCGGGCTCGGCTGTGTGACATGAAAAGAGTGAAAGAATACCAATGCTTCATGCAGAAGCTCTACTACAGCTCCGGAAATATCAATGACGAGACCATGCGTCTACGTTACATTGAATCATTTCCGCCATATTTCTCCACTCAATATAAAAAGGCAATGCATGGAATGCGTACTTCTGAGCTTAGTTTTGGCCATATTAATCAGATCATAGATAAGTGTAATGCCAAACTATGCAAGGACAAATGGGAGCGTAAACAAGCGCTCAAACATCGAAAGCCCCGAGCAATCATCTTCGTGAGCATTTGGAAAGTATGCCCTAGAACCATTTGGGTGTCCTGAGAACTAGAAATTCAATCCTCCGTCGTAAGTCTTCTCAGAGAAGACTGTCCATCAAACCTAAAAATTATCCTTTTCAAAGGGGAAGGATGTGGGGAAAAGAGAAAGAAATTCAAAAGATATAAAACAAAGAAAGGTTCGAGAGATAAGCCCAGAAAAAGTTTAAATTCGTAAAGTATAAGCATCTAGGTAAGTCAAAGAAGTTCAAGCCTACTTGCTACATATGCAAAGAGGACCACTATGCGACAAGTGTCCTCGGCGAGATTCTCGCTAAAGGTAAGGCCAAGGTAAATGCCTTATCCATTAAAGGCATAGATGATGCGATGAATATGCTTTTATTTCGATTCGACATCTTTTCGCCGATATATCTTATGCATCCATAGAAGGTGAACCCGCAATCTGATCCAACAAGCATCGAAGACAAATGATGAAGATCAAGACAAGTGGGTATAGTTCTGTTCCCTCTTTGCAAACTTCAGATTAATATGGTTTCAAATTTTGTTCACCCTATGATACCTCCAAGTGCAGATCTCTAAGAAGACAAGATGGAAAGTCTTCAATCGGCTTTATGAGAGTGTCCCCATGGGACACGGCTGAAAAATGGCTCGAGCAAAGAACTAGAGAGATCTTCAAGATCGCTACATCGATGTAATGAGCTAGAACAAAGCAATCTGCAAAGCAAGCAGAAGAACAATCGATGAGCCGTTTGAAGCTTTTCCCATCGACCACCATTTCAACAAGAGGATCCGTCAAAACAAGTTCCCACCGGGGAAGATCGGATCATGGCGTGGTTATGGCAGAGGAATCGGTCCTCCCGTATATTCTTCTAATGAACGAGGGACAGATCCTCACGTGATCCAGCTTCAAAGGAAGTTTACGTAACCGGAGAAGATCCAGGATAGAATCGCTAGAAAAGGTAATAGCAAATGCCACTGAATGAATACAAAGTAAGCTACTAGCAGAGAAGAAAAAGAGAAGAAAGATTTCGAAGAGAATCTAGAAGAAACATACCAGAATCTAGCAGAAAGAAAAACCATGCAGAGGTATGTACATTGAGTGCACTCAAAACCCTTTCATTGCCATTACAATTTGTATACCGCATATCAAGCCATATGTTCTTGATGCTATGGTTGATACGGGTGCTGAAATTAGCTTAATCAGACAATATGCTATTCCCAGTGATTGTTGGGTTAACACCCACACTAAAATTAAGTTTGACAAACGGGAAGTTGTCTCAGAAAAAATATGGCAAGGGTTAAATAGATGTTGAAGGAAATTCTCTTGATATAGAATTTTATCAACATAACATGGAGAACTATGACTGTCTACTTGGGGTGATTTTCTACAAAAATGTCATACATTCAGTATATCCCAAGAACATATAACTTTGTTTCAGCCTCCTGTCAAAATTCCCAGGAGATATTCATTTCAGTCTATAGTTCCTTTACCTCAAAAGGTAAAGATCATAACAATACTTGGATCCATAAGTCTATATCAAATCGTTCGTAAGTATAGAAGAGATCATATCCAAGATAAAAAGGATGTATGCAAAGTGATGATCCACATGCATTTGTTAACAGAAAAAACATTATTGTTCCTTAGATCTGCAGCTTATCAAGGATAGCAATGGAAATGAAGTTGTGCCTGCATTTAAGGCACATCACGAGGAATGCCCCCGCAGAAAGGAAAGAATGTCATGGTGAAATCCAGAAATTGTTGAAAAGTCGGATTCATCAAGAATCCAATTCACCATGGTTTTGCAATCGCCTTTTATGTCAATAAAAGGAGTGAGCAGCTAAGAAACAAAAAGAGACTAGTGGTGGATTATAAACCACTCAACAAGTTTATTTCTTTGTTCAACACCCAATACCTGCCAAGGATGATATCCTCAGAAGAATCAAAGGATCGAAGGTCTACAGCAAGTTCGATCTAAAGAGCGGATTCTGGCAGATATTCTGAAAAATGAAGACATGTATAAAACGGCATTCATCGTGCCAGGTGGACAGTATGAATGGAAAGTTCTTCCATTCGGTTTAAAGACAGCTCCATCCATATTCCAAAAGATTATGGATAAAATATTTGGTGAGTTATCTGATTTTCTCATTGTATACATTGATGATATTCTGATCTTTTCTAAGTCTCCTAAAGAACACATAACTCATCTAGAAAAGTTTTATGAGACTGTCTATAAAAATGGGATCTGTCTGTCCCCCTCAAAAATGGAAGTCTTCAAAGAGGAAATTGATTTCCTCGGTATTAGAATCAGTTCTGGCACTATCACAATGCAACAACATGTTGTTACTAATATCCAGAACTTTCCTGATCAAATCCTTGAGAAACAGCAGCTTTGCAGCGTTTCCTTGGATGTGTCAACTATGTTGCTGGTTTCTACTGTAATATAGCCTTTGACAGAGAAATCCGCTTAACAAAAGGCTTAAAAAGAAGCTCCTGGCTGGTCACAAGAAATGACACAAGCAGTACTGAGAATAAAGAAACAAGTCCGTGAGCTCCCAGCAATGTCTCTTCCAGGTCCGGCAAAAAGATCATTGAATGCGACGCCAGCGAACAATTTTGGGGAGCCATTCTCAAAGAAAAAGCTGAAGATGATAAAGAAAAGGTATGCAGATTTGCTTCAGGTGCCTTTCAAGGTTCGAAGTTAAATTATCATTCTTCACATAAAGAATTATTGGCTGCAAAGAAAGCAATTAAAGCTTTCTTATTTTTTGTTCAAAATGAATCATTCATTCTTAGATCTGATCTTAAAGATTTTAAGAAAAGATTGAATGGTGGCGATCCAGCCAATAAAACTGCTTTTAACAGACTCCAAAGGTGGGGTCTTTGGTTTGATAACTTTGAGTTTTCAGTAGAACATATCTCTGGGAAAAACAATGCTCTTGCAGATTTTGTAAGCAGAGAACTGAATACTCCAAAAACTGTTGGGGTTACACAAATCTTTCATGAACCCCATGGAACCATCTGGGATCACAGGCATGCAAAGGCCCAGATTGACAGTTTGGTCTTGAATGATAACAGATGTCTCAAGAAGCTCAAACGCTTCTAATCTCTAGGGATCTCATTACCACCCAAGAATATGCCATGTCGAAACGAATGCAAATTAGATTTTCGATCCGACATACCAGACGCCCAATATCATACACTTCAAGAACCAATGATAAAATGCTGTCTCCATTGGCAATGGAGATCATTATATGCTGTTGAACAACCGGATTTCTTACCAGTCGAAGGTCTCGTGACTGCATAACCGATACCAAGAAAGGACACATTATGGCGGTTCGAGTTTTCAGGATGTGGACTGAAGAACATCCACTACATTATGATTTATGGAACCGACCTCCATCTCTGGGAGACAGGAAGTATATTTCATCCCATTTTAAATACTTTCTGCTTAAATTTCTTCCTACTAAATTGTCTGACTCTCCTCTTCTTAATGTGCATCCTGACACTGCTAGAAATATTCTAATCCAGTGTAAAATTCCATGGTTCGTAAAAGCACATTATTATATAAAAATAAATCATAGGAATCTTGTTGAAAGACCCAATGCAACCCCACGTGGAGAGTGTTGTTACATCATACTATGGTGATAAGGCCACCTGCTCCAGATCAAGATCTACGAATACTGGATCACTATTTATTTCCTACCAGGCCTCATTTACAACCCGACAATGACGGAACAGCTCACTGTCCCGTGTTTGGCTTGAACAAAGCATGAAAGAGGTCTTCCTGGAGCACCTCAACGACGAGATAGTACTTCATCGAAGACGATGGTGACCCTCCCGGTCCCTCGGTCCATTATGACAGCTCATGATCCTTTGTTCGCCTGCTCTTTTGTCATTATGGCGGGCATGTTGCCATAATATCTGATAAGATTCTATCTTATCCCTTACTTTTCTTAGTGCGCAGATAGTGCGCTTTCTTTTTGGCTATACGACAGCAGGCTGTTGTCGGTTTGCTTTTGATAAGATTCGCTCTTATCCCTATCTTTGTGTCGTGCGTGGTGGGCCCATGCCTTTAATAATGCTCTCGTGAGTGGGCTGTACTCATTTGGTAGGAATCTAACCGATAACCTCGGGTCTTCGGTTATCCGGTTTCTGGGTCTTAGGTCTTCCCGGTGAAAAGCCATAGATAGTCTATAAATAAGACTTTCTATCTCATTCACTACATCGGGTATGAACGAGGAAATACATCGGGATTTTAGGCGCAAGAAAGATCGAAGTCTTTAGGAGTTGAAGATTAAAAGCTTCATTGTGAAGATACTCCATAGTCTTGTGAGTAAAGATGTTTGATTCATCCATGCTCTAAGAATCGTAAATGGTGAATTAAAGTTTATAAATATTGATGAGTTTTATTCTTTTGAGGATTTGTTTGAGACAGATGATGTGTATGAAAAGTCGTTATGATTTTAGATATATTTGGTGAAGAAGCTATTATTAATATTCGTTGATATTCGGAACACAATAAATTGTTGTTCGTAGTTGCTATTTCATAATTGGTATCGTAACTATATCATAATTGGTATGAGAGCTATATCATAATTGGTATCATAGCTGTTTTCAGAAGGTTTAGTGAAGTAAAGTATGTTAAGATTGGTTTAAGATTGGTTTAAGATTGATTAGTTTATAATTGGTATCGAGTTGTTTCAAGTATGAACGAGGAAATACATCGGGATTTTAGGCGCAAGAAAGATCGAAGTCTTTAGGAGTTGAAGATTAAAAGCTTCATTGTGAAGATACTCCATAGTCTTGTGAGTAAAGATGTTTGATTCATCCATGCTCTAAGAATCGTAAATGGTGAATTAAAGTTTATAAATATTGATGAGTTTTATTCTTTTGAGGATTTGTTTGAGACAGATGATGTGTATGAAATTGTCGTTATGATTTTGGTAGATATATTTGGTGAAGAAGCTATTATTAATATTTGTTGATATTCGGAACACAATAAATTGTTCGGTAGTTGCTATTTCATAATTGGTATCGAGCTATATCATAATTGGTATGAGAGCTATATCATAATTGGTATGAGAGCTATATCATAATTGGTATCGAATTTGTTTAAGTAAGGTTCGGTGAAGTAAAGTATGTTAAGATTGGTTTAAGATTGATTAGTTTAAAATTGGTATCGTGAGCTGGTTAAAGATCTTAGGACAAACAGAGTTCTAATATTCAGATGCAAGTTCAGGATATGAAATTAATATACAGTTGGTAATCTCAGAAAGTTTCAGCCGTCTGTAAACACAAGTTCATACAGCAATTCTATAGGTTGATGGGTGTGGCTATCGCAACCGTAAGACGCCGTGTGAAGGCGCAACAGTAAGACGAATATTGCCCGACGTTTGTTCAACCTCTGCTTCCTTGCTTGTAAGTCACAGTTCAAAATGGCCGACACTTCTCCTCGATCATCCACTGTAGAAAATGAAGAAAGTCATTTGATTAACTTGTCTGAAGTTTTCTCTGTTAATGAAGATATTAGTGCCATAGATGAGTCAAGTCCCACTCCTGAGTGGAAACTTCCCAAAAAGGCATATAGTGAAGTTTATTCTAAGCTTAATAGGTTTCAGTTATTAGCATCCACTGTATTTAAAACTAGGGAATCAGTAATCCAAGTAGCCCAAAGTAATAATTGTGAATACAATATTCCTCTAATTGACAAAGCCGATATAAAAAGTCTAAAGCGACAAACTACCTACAAATTTGCCCATGTTGGCTGTGTTCAAATAGGGATAACCCCGTTATTTAGAAGAGGTCTAAATGCTAGTATTTTGTGTTGTTTGATGGACCTTAGGTTTGATAATTTTAAGGATAGTCTCCTTGCTGCCATCCAAACCGGTCTCCATAATGGACCCATTTCCTTCGAAGTTTATCCTAACTACCCTGTGTCTCTTACAAAGGATGACCTTCTTCAGGATGTCTTAAAGTTGCATTTAGCCACCACTGGTTTGAATATGCGCACAGGATCTTGTCCACTGGCCATACATTATAAAATCATATACAGACTGGTTAACACAATGTATCCAGCTGTGAAACATGGCGTGTCCAAGGGCAGTAGCGTGGTGACACACGTTAATTTAGAAAGTCAAAAGATAGAACCAGCCGATCTCTGGTCGAAATAAAGGTCCCCGTGAGAATGGACCTTAGCAAAAAAGTTTGTTCAATCAGCCAAACCCAAATTAGAAAATGCTACCTCAGTCACTGAAAATAAAGAAAATGTGACTTTGAGTTTTAGAAGAAGTTCTGATGTTGGTATGTCAAAAAGACAGTTGCCTAGAAGTAATTCTGTTGCCTCCACATCATCATATTTCACTGTAGGTGAAACTTCAGGCGCACAGAATGAGAAAGAACAGAAAGAAGAAAAGATATTTTTATGCAGCCATAAGAGTCTAACACATGATCCTTCCACTGATTTCCTTTGGTGTTCGGATTGTGAAAAGCTTGTCAGTCAAAAGTACGCCCCTGTTAATGGGCCTACTATTAACATGGCTTCTACTACAGTTCAAGAACTAGTTTTCCCATCACGAGCAACATGAGTTAATATCACTGATCAGATCGACCTGTAAGGCGTCTTACGGTATCAAAGGGTCTGTGAACAAAGAGATAGAGCCATCGAGAGCTCTAAAATGTTGAATTGGACGAATAAAGCCTTATTGGCCGCCCATGAAGAAGTTGAAGAAACTTCTCAAAAGATGTCTCGCTATAGAAAGAACTCGCAGCAGGCAATTGAATTAAGAAAGAAGGGAGATACTGCGCAGTGCCCTCAAATTGTTAATGGAAAAATTGATAGATAAGAAATACAAGTTACAAAAATTGAAACATTAGTCAACAAAAAGCACAAAATGTTTCATAGAATTGCCGATTAAGATAACTCAGACAAGAATCGATCTAATACAACCTCTCGGTAGATCATACTGTTGGGTTGAAAAGTACTATCAATTCCAGGGCCACTCAGACAAATGAACTGATAGAATCAGGCATCTCTCAGCTTCAGGATGAGAATGAAAAGACTCATTCTCGTATTGATCAGATTCAACAATGTTTAACTCAAGAACTTCCACGTATTCTTCCTAGAATACAGGAGTTAAGTCAAAAGTTAACTCCCAGAAAAGAAGGTGATTGGACCAAAGCAGCATCTTGGTCTGAAGTACAAGAATTAGCCAATCCTTCTACAAAAAAGTCTTATAAGGAAGTTTTAGAAGAATATAAACCCTTGTTTTTTAAGGATAAGAATGTCAATATGTTAAGCATACAAGGTACAGCTGAGTCTCATATTGAAAATCCGAGTTTGAACCCCCAGTCTTTGATGAACAAATGGGTAAAACTCTCTACTCCGGATTTCAAGCAGCCATTAAGATACAAACATTGCAACCTAACTTTTATAGGGTTGAATGTAAATCGTTTCGAGAGATCAAAGAGTTAATACATGCTATGATTGGTGGGGTAACACCCAAAGAAGAAACTTATGGTAGATCTCCTAGAAACATTGCTGCTACAATTGCCAACGGTTTCGTTGGTGTGTTAAAAGAATGGTGGGACCTAGTTCCCAACAAAGAAATGATATGCAAGCTGGTTTCACAGGTTTAACAGCAGCCGTCATCAAGGAATTCATTGGCAACATTGATGACGATAAAATGATGAATACTGCAATGTTCCTCCGTGCTCGGCTTGCGACATGACAAGAGTGAAAGAATACCAGTGCTTCATGCAGAAGCTTTACTACAGCTCCGGAAATATCAATGACGAGACCATGCGTCTTCGTTACATTGAATCATTTCCGCCATATTTCTCCACCAATATAAAAAGGCAATGCATGGAATGCGTACTTCTGAGCTTAGTTTTGGCCATATTAATCAGATCATAGATCAGTGTAATGCCAAACTATGCAAAGACAAATGGGAGCGCAAACAAGCGCTCAAACACCAGAAAGCCCTGAGCAATCTCTTCTGTGAGCAGTATGCCCTAGAACCATTTGGGTGTCCTGAACTAGAAATTCAATCCTCCCGCCGTAAGTCTTCTTGCAGAGACTGTACTTTTTCAAAGGGGAAGGATGTGAGGAAAAAGAGAAAGAAATTCAAAAGATATAAAAACAAAGAAAGGTTCAGAGATAGCAAGCCCAGAAAAAAGTTTAAATTCAGAAAGTATAAGCATCTAGGCAAGTCAAAGAAGTTCAAGCCTACTTGCTACATATGCAAAGAGGACCACTATGCAGATAAGTGTCCTCAGCGAGATTCTGCTAAAGGTAAGGCCAAGGTAAATGCCTTATCCATTAAAGGCATAGATGATGCAGAATATGCTTTTATTTCTGATACTGACAGTCTTTCGTCAGACATATCTTATGCATCCATAGAAGGTGAACCCTGCAATCTGATCCAGCAGGCATCAGAAGACAGTGACAGTACTGAAGACAGTGGGTATAGTTCTGTTCCCTCTTTTGCAAACTTCAGTATTAATATGGTTTCAAATTTTGTTCACCCTATGATACCTCCAAGCGCAGATCTCCTAAGAAGACAGATGGAAAGTCTTCAATCAGTTTATGAGAGCTGTCCCCCATGGGACACGGCCAGAAAAATGGCTCTGAGCAAAGAACTCAGAGATCTTCAAGATCGCTACATCAGACAGAATGAGCTAGAACAAAGCAATCTGCAAAGACAGGCAGAAGAACAATCTGATGAGCCGTTTGAAGCTTTTCCCATCAGACCACCATTTCAACAGAGGATCCGTAAGAAAACAAGTTCCCACCGAGGGAAGATCAGATCATGGCGTGGTTATGGCAGAGGAATCACCTCCCGTATATTCTTCTAATGAACCAGGACAGTCCTCTACAGATCCAGCTTCAAAGGAAGTTTACAGAACCTGGAGAAGATCCAGGATAGAACTGCTAGAAAAGGTAATAGCAAATGCTACAGATGAATACAAGAAGCTACTAGCAGTAAGAAGAAAAGAGAAGAAAGACTCTGAAGAAAATCTAGAAGAAACATACCAGAACCTAGCAGAAAGAAAAACCATGCAGAGGTATGTACTTTAAGTTGCACCCAAAACCCTTTCATTGCCATTACAATTTGTATACCACATATCAAACCATATGTTTTAGATGCTATGGTTGATACGGGTGCTGAAATTAGTTTAATCAGGCAATATGCTATTCCCGCTGATTGTTGGGTTAATACCCACACTAAAATTAAGTTTGATAAACGGGAAGTTGTCTGCGAAAATACATGGCAAGGGTTAAAATAGATGTTGAAGGAAATTCTATTGATTTAAAGTTCTATCAACATAATATGGAAAACTATGATGCTGTCTACTTGGGGTTGATTTTCAAAAATGTCACACATTCAAGTATATCCTCAAGAGCACATATTTTGTTTCAACCTCCGTCAAAAATTCCCAGGAGGTATTCATTTCAGTCTATAGTTCCTTTACCTCAAAAGGTAAAGATCATAACAATACTTGGATACATAAGTCTATATCCAAATTGCTCGTGAGTATAGAAGAGATCATATCTAAGATAAAAAGTAATGTATGCAAAGTGATGATCCACATGCATTTGTTAACAGGAAAAAGCATTATTGTTCTTTAGATCTGCAGCCTTATCAAAGATAGCAATGGAAATGAGGTTGTGCCCAGATTCAAAGCACACCACAGAGGAATGCCTCCTGCAGAAAGGAAAGAATGTCATGGTGAAATCAGAATTCTTAAAAGCCGGATTCATACAAGAATCCAATTCGCCATGGTCTTCTGCCGCCTTTTATGTCAAAAAAGGAGTGAGCAATGAGAAACAAGAAGAGGTTAGTGGTTGATTACAAACCACTCAATAATTTTCATTGCTGCAGTTCAACACCCAATACCTGCCAAGGATGATATCCTCGAAGAATTAAGGGATCAAAGTATACAAAGAAATTCGATCTAAAAAGTGGATTCTGGCAGATATTCTTGAAAAATGAAGACATGTATAAAACGGCATTCATTGTGCCAGGTGGACAATATGAGTGGAAGGTTCTTCCATTCGGATTGAAGACAGCTCCATCCATATTCCAAAAGATTATGGATAAAATATTTGGTGAGTTATCAGATTTTCTAATTGTTTATATAGATGATATTCTCATCTTTTCTAAGTCTCCTAAAGAACATATCAGTCATCTGGAAAGATTTTATGAGACTGTGTATAAAAATGGGATCTGTCTGTCCCCTCAAAATGGAAGTCTTCAAAGAGGAAATTGATTTCCTCGGCATTAGAATCAGTTTCGCACTATCACAATGCAACAACATGTTGTTGCTAATATCCGTAACTTTCTCGATCAAATCCTTAAGAAACACAGCATTGCGCAGCGTTTCTTGGATGTGTAAACTATGTCTTGGTTTCTACCGTAATATAGCCGCCGACATAAAGTCTTCGCTCAACAAAAGGCTTAAAAAAGAAGCTCCCTGGCTGGTCACAAGAAATGACACAAGCAAGACGAGAATAAAGAAACAAGTCCGTGAGCTCCCGCAATGTCTCTTCCAGGACCTGGCAAAAAGATCATTGAATGTGACGCCAGCGAACAATTTTGGGGAGCCATTCTTAAAGAAAAAGTGAAGATGATAAAGAGAAGGTATGCAGATTTGCTTCTGTACCTTCCAAGGTTTCGAAGTTAAATTACCATTCTTCGCATAAAGAATTATTGGCTGCAAAGAAAGCAATTAAAGCTTTCTTATTTTTTGTTCAAAATGAATCATTCATTCTTAGGTCAGATCTTAAAGATTTTAAGAAAAGATTGAATGGTGGCGATCCAGCCAATAAAACTGCTTTTAATAGACTCCAAAGATGGGGTCTTTGGTTTGATAACTTTGAGTTTTCAGTAGAACATATCTCTGGGAAAATAATGCTCTTGCAGACTTTGTAAGCAGAGAACTGAATATTTCAAAGACTGTTGGGGTTACACAAATCTTTCATGAACCCCATGGAACCATCTGGGATCATAGGCATGCAAAAGCCCAGATTGACAGTTTGGTCTTGAATGATAATCGTATGTCTCAAGAAGCTCAGACGCTTCTAATTTCCAGGGATCTCATTACCACTCAAGAATATGCCATGTCGAAATCCAATGCGATTCTTTGATCCGCATATACCAGACGCCAATATCATACACTTCAAGAACCAATGGTAAAATGTTGTCTCCATTGGCAATGGAGATCAATATACGTAGTTGAACAACCAGACTTCTTACCAGTCGAAGGTCTCAGGCTCAGACAACTGATACCTAGAAAGGACACTTTATGGCGGTTCGAGTTCTCCAGGATGTGGACTGAAGAACATCCCCTGCAATATGATTTATGGAACCGTCCTCCCACTTTGGGAGACAGGAAGTATATTTCTTCCCATTTTAAATATTTCTTATCAAAATATCTTCCTACAAAACTGTCTGACTCTCCTCTTGTTAATGTGCATCCGACACTGCGAGAAATATTCTTATCCAAAGGTAAAATCTCATGGTTCGTAAAAGCACATTATTATGTAAAAATAAATCACGGGAATCTTGTTGAGAGACCCAATGCAACCTGTGGAGGAGAATATTGTTACATCACACCATGGTGATAAGGCCACCGCTCCCGATCAAGATCTACGGATATTGGATCATTACTTGTTTCCTACAAGGCCTCATTTGCAACCTAACAATGATGGAATAGCTCACTGTCCCGTGTCCGGCTTGAACAAAGCATGAAAGAGGTCTACCGGAGCTCCTCGAGAAGAAAGCAGTTCACTTCATCGATAATGATGATGAGGTTCCCGGTCCCTCAGTCCAATTTGATAGTCCGTGATTCTCAGTGCGCCTTGCACTCATTGCTATTGTGGCAGGCATGTTGCCATATTGTCGGATAAGATTCCATCTTATCCTTTACTTTTCTTAGTGCGCAGTTAGTGCGCTTTCTTTTGGCTATACGACAGCTCGCTCGTTGTCGGTTGTTTTGATAAGATTCGTTCTTATCCTGCTTTTGTGTCAGTGCGTGGTGGGCCCATGCCTTTAATAAAGCTCTCGTGAGTGGGCTGTACTCATGTGGGTGGGAATCTTTCTTGGTAACCAAGGTTTTCGGTTATCCGGTTTCCGGCCTTAGGTCTTCCGGTGAAAAGCCTTGGATTGTCTATAAATTGGACTTTCCATCTCATTCACTACATCGGGTATGAACGAGGAAATACATCGGGATTTTAGGCGCAAGAAAGATCGAAGTCTTTAGGAGTTGAAGATTAAAAGCTTCTGTTGTGAAGATACTCCATAGTCTTGTGAGTAAAGATGTTTGATTCAGTCCATGCTCTAGTAACTGTAAATGGTGAATTAAAGTTTATAAATATTGATGAGTTTTATTCTTTTGAGGATTTGTTTGAGACAGATGATGTGTATGAAATTGTCGTTATGATTTTGGTAGATATATTTGGTGAAGAAGCTATTATTAATATTCTGTTGATATTCGAACACAATAAATTGTTCGGTAGTTGCTTTATTTCATAATTGGTATCGAGCTATATCATAATTGGTATGAGAGCTATATCATAATTGGTATGAGAGCTATATCATAATTGGTATCGAGTCTGTTTCAAGAAGGTTCGGTGAAGTAAAGTATGTTAGGAAATGCTTCAAATGCCTGCCATTAACAGGAAATTTGAGCAATTCTCCATCTAAATCCTTCAAGAAGAAGGTATGCTCACCAATCTGAATGTCTATGGAGTAAGGGCCCATCCACAGTGCATCAAATTTACCATGCTTTCCCTTATCTTCATGCTTGCTATCCCATAACAACATGAGATCTCCAACATTGAAAGCTCTTGGGGTGACCTTCTTGTCAAACAAATTCTTCATCTTTTCTCTGAACTTTACATGCCTTTGGTGGGATGCCCTCCTTTCTCGTATCAAGTTCAACAACTGGTTAATGCGGGCATCATACGACTTACTTCTTGGTCTTCCAGTTGTTGAATGAACTGATATGAGGATAATTACATATGCAGTGGTCTGCAGGGCTTGAGCTCTATATAAAAAATCAAATGGACTCTTTCCAGTGGCTCTTTTAATAGTAATTCGGTCATCCTAGACAACAAACTTCAACTACTCACCCCATTTTCTCTTGTTCATCTCCAAGGTTCTTCTAATAATCTGCAACAAATTTTTATTCTTGGACTCGCTTGTCCATTCCCCTGGGGATTGTAATTGGAAGCATATGTCAAATTGATCCCATATTCTTTACACATTTCCACCAAGGGTTTAGCTCAAGCTCATGGCATTGTCAGCAACAATTTTGATCGGCACTACGTTTCAGAACCCAAGAAGAATACCTCAGAGGTGAATAATCCCCCATCCCTCGTTTCTTTAGTTCCTCTTACATTTTGGGAGATAGGAGTGGATTGATTGGCCTTTTCTTCTTCCTAAATGCTTTTGCATTAGATTCTAAGGGAATATCATGTTGAAATGGATCCTCTCGTATGCCTTTAATTAGAATAAGTCCTATTGGTACCCAATTTTAACCTCCTTCAAAGGCCAAGCAACATCATGGATTTGATAGGATACTCAGAGGTAGATAGATGATCATGTATGTCATTTTGTAGCCAGGGAAGAAATCTATCCGACTTGTTGGCACTTAGGATTTGAAGAGAGTTGGTAGCACCTTAGAAGGATGTGACTCGATCCTAACTATTTTAGGTTGTGCCTTTCATCCAAGGTAAGAGTACTGTTTTGTAACCTTTGTTATATGAAAGGAGATACGAGATACCTTTCTTTTGCATAAATTTTATAGATAATACCTTGGGGAAAATTTTATCAACACACCAGATCTGACTCTCACGAGTTGTCACTTTCAGATCATGGAGATAATTTCACAACAAGGCAAAGGTTACTAAAGACATTTGAGACCCTGCTTACTTCTGCATGTTTAAGTGATGAGGATTGTGCATTTGTGTACACACATGACAAACAAGGGTAGTATGGGTAGGATTGGTTGTTGTTAAATGAAATTTTGGTGGGAGGGGAGATAGGATGCACTTGAATCATCGATCCTTGAGAGCTTATGAAAAATGGAAAGATTCAAACAACAAAATGCCACAAAAGTTAAAAATGTTTCTTCAACTAGAATATGTGCTTCAATGGAGGCCCAGATTGGCACTTTTTCATACAACCTATGGGATTCTGTCATGAAGGCTTGAGTCAGAGAACCCAATAAAGCACCAAGATTCAAACCAAACCACACCTAAGGTACACCTAAAGGCTTATAGATAATCTCTATCAACAAAATGAAAGAAAAGTGATTTTAAACCATTTATCTCACTCCTAGATGAAGGTTCTCTTGAGAAATGAAATTGTAGATGCCACTAAACCATCACAAGGATTGAGACCTGTGTGATTGGACCAGATTTTGGTACAAGATTGCAACAGAAACAAGAAAACTACTTACATACATTCAGAGATGAAATAAATACACTTTGCTCAAGATTAACACAAAATAACTCAAGTTTGATCAAATTTATCAGCAAGGGAAAGTTTCCAGAACAATCTCAAAGCTTGTCAATGGCTGTACACTTGCAACCACCTTGACATGATTAAATTTGACACAAAGAGAGATATACAAACTTCTTAAATGGATTCTCAAAAAAGGATGGGATTTATCAAGCTTTGTCTCACTGGAAAAATCAGTCTCTGGCCTTTCCAAAAAATCCCAACCCTTTGCACAAAAAAATTGTGCCACTTATAGCGTTTACAACAGAGTCTCTTCCTCCTAAAAGACAAAAACCTTTAATGCACCAAAGCACTCGGCATGATTCTTTCGTGATTCACATAATCAGATCTATAAAAGTCTCTAGGTGCTTGAGGGGGTAGATTTCATCAAATGCCTCCCGCATTCAACTCCTTGCTCTGGTAGATCACTCTTCCTTCAATTTTCCAACCACTTCCACCCCTAATTTATCAAATCTGGCTCCTTGCATGCTTGGGAGAAGAAAAATAGAAAATCTGATTGGGCACAAAAGTCAGACCATTTTAATGGTGAAAGACACCTTCTAGATCTTCCCACCAAACTTCAGATATCAACATTAACTTCCTTCTCTACTTGGCGTGTAGAAAAAACCAAGAAATCATGGAAACTCACACTTCCAGATGTGTTTCAGAGAAATGGGGGGAAAATCAAATTTAGATTCACAATGCCATTGATCTTTACTTTGAATTTGGGCCGTCCACGTGGCAGATTCAAACTTTAGAATAGACCCGGGGGCTTCCCTTGACTTTTTACAATTTTTTAGAAAAATGGAAATTTTTTCCATTTTCTCTACACCTCCACCCTCAGGATATGATCTTGACACGTGTCCAAATGTGATTGGAACGGAAACAAGGCCAAATTATGCCATTTTACTCTCTTTTTGGAAAAGGGAAAATTTACCAAATTTTCCCCGTTGTCTCGCCCTCGTGAAACGAGCCTCGACACGTGTCCAAATGTCATTGGAGTGGGGCCACGCTTCCATTTTTACTTTTAATCCTTTTTCTCAAAAGAAAAATTTTCGAACTTCCCTCGAGAGCTTGTACCTCCACCGTTGACTTGGGCAAAACATTGACCTTTTCCCTCATTGGGCTTGCGGGCCATTTTGAAATTTTAATACTTAAGGGGAAAAAAATCCAAGTTGCCTCCGATGGCCCGCCTCCTCCCCTCTTTGACTTTTCAAACTACCATGTGTCACCACAATGCACCTTGAGGCGATCCCAAAAATTTGATACCTTAAATGAGCGTGGGCTCACCACGTGTCCTTTCTCGGCAAAGTCTAACTCGAGTTTTGAAGATGCCACATGTCATGCTCCGAGGAAGTCTCCTTTTGGCTGTTGAAAAGTCTAAGCAAAATGCAAAGTGAGCAGAGGCCTCCACGTGTCATCCTGACGCTTGTTTAAAATGAAACTTAATGGTCGGTCCCCAAACTTGCGCAGTTCCTCCACGTATCTCCATGGTGTAACTTCGAGATGGTGCCCAAAGTGGAGACCCTAAATGAGTGTGATCTTGCCACGTGTCATGTTCCTCCAAACTAATCCAACTGCATAAAAATTTGTCTAAGTCCGGGCCAAGCAGCGAAAGCCTCCACGTGTCCTCCCGATGCTACTCCAAGGCAAAACCAAAAAGTAGATCTTCAGCTGAGCGCTGTGCCTCCACGTGGACACATTTTGAGTTGAGGCCTTTTACGAGTTTTTCTAAGTACCCAAATGTGAGCCACGTTGAACCCAAAGGTGCCACGTCCCCTATTGATGCTAGGATGCAAATTTGACTAAGAGAAACACTCGTCAAACCGTAAAATGTAGAAAAATGACCATTTGAGCCTGAAAATGAAATTTTCTTCAAGGACAAAAAGTTTAGAAATGTTACAGGGCTCAAATACATTCTTCAAGGATACATCCATTCATTTTCTTCAAGTAATTAGGGAAGAAATGATAAGGGAGACAAATCTCATTGTGGGAAATAGAGAGAACGGGAAAATGTGAGTTTTGAAGGAACAGAGCATGTGAGACTCAAAATATAGACTTTTAAGTGATTTACAACCCAGGAACAGATTAAAAATGGCCACAAGGATCAACCAGGCACAACACGGGGAAGGAGAAAATGATAGAGGCCATAGATCAATAAGTTTTTCAAAGGAAAAAATGGGGTGAGACTATTTTGAGCACCAACAAGTCCAAGCCATACAATCTTGATATTTTTTTATGAATTGGATATAAGACTATTTTTCCTCCTTTCTAAGATTACTTCCCAACTAGACCTTTCTCGGTTTCTCCTTTATGCTAAGGTCATGCTCCTCAATAACCCTGAGGCTGCTTTATGCATCTCGTTAATAATGCAATCAACATTATCAAAGTTGGATTCAAGAGCAACTAGCCCTCTAGGAATGGTATTAGTCTTTAGTTGGATGATGCCTCTACCAAACAAGGTTTATTTACCCTCTGCTACGCACACCATTGGCTCCCAATCAATATTTTGATTAGAAAACTCCCCTTTGTTCTACAAAAATCTTTTGACTTGAGAATCATCATCAAAAACTTGCCAATGTTTAATGTTGTCAGGTACAAATGGCCTAGTTAACACCTCAACATCATATTCACAATATGGGGATACTATACAAATATCAAACCGAGATCCCAATACTACAAGTTTGTCTACCAAATCATTGAACCTCCTATCATGATGAACAATATTGAATGAATAAAACATCTCAATGAGATCCCAAGATGCATGATTGTATTGTTTCATTCACTAATTTTTGTGGCATAAAGTTTTTCGACTTGCTTTACAATTACTTGAATCTCCTTTAACAATGATGTCTTTAACACCATGTTTCCAAGAAATCCTCGAGACCTAACAATAGTTCCTCATACTCAACAATGTTTTTAGTGCACTCAAAGTTGAGTTTGAAAGAAAAGACAAACTCTTCCTGGCCTTGAGAGATCAGAACAACACCAACACCATTTCTAAACTTGGAGCAAGCTCCATCAAACAATAAAGTCCAAGGAGAGAAATCGGCGAATACACAAACAAAGATATCTCCCGCTCCCACCTGGCACTAGGACTATCCGGACTATACTCCCATCGGTACTCTGACCCGGCCCCCTCTCTACTCTATCTATATTAGTTGGTTGGTTGTCTATGCTCTCGTCCGCTAGGATGAGATCTTCAATTTTGTGCTCTTTTCCATCAGCAAATCCTACAAAGTTATCACCATCAACACTTGTGTACAATACTTCATAAGATGCATTGTTGGGATCTTCAATAAGGTGCAAAATCCTCTTTTCCCCATACAACTTGACAAGGCTGCCCTCAATTGGGATGGTGGCATAGGACATATCGATTTGAACACTCCCACCTACACTTGCAACCCATTTTCTAGACAACAGCATACCCGACTTGGCTAGGCAGTCAACAATAACTACATCAAGCTTCAAGTTCCTACTGGATAGGCTACAAGTTGTACCACTAGACATTTCACACATCCCACCACTGGCACCTCTCAAGATTCCATAGTAGTACACTTCCCATATGCTGCTATCACCTTGATATCTAGCTCATTCATGACTTCTAGAGGCATAACATTACATGATGCCCCCAAATCAAACATACAGTTGTGTAGTAGTCTATCCTTAATGATCAGAGTGGTGAAGAATGGATCCATATTTAGCTGAGAATCTACCAAGGATGTTCCCAAATAAACCTCAGGTGGTGCTTCTAGTTCTTTAATGATTGGAGGAGTCTCCACAATATTTACATTTCTACCTGGGGCACTCTTCTCTTCTTTCAATCCAAAATACTCCAATGCCCTCTTCTTGTGCTCAGGAATCCTAAGCAACTCAACAATTGGAACTGAGATCTTGATCTAACTCAAGACTTGGGCAATATCATAAGGGATAGACTTTGGCAAGGCAACATTGGAAGGAAGGTTGACACACTCATTAGATGGCACAAGATTTTTGATAGCTTGGGCATGAGGAGGGGTATGAGTTTTGTTTGGGACAACAAGGCCCTTGGAAGATGCATCTTTCTTAGGAGCCTCTTTAGGAATATTTGAAAGAAATGGAGTTTTTGGCTTGGCCTTGAGGCCCTATCCTTTGACAACCCTACTTCTTGTGTTATATTCCTTCTCTTGGGCAACAACAATGTTCATCAACAACTGCCTATCCTCCTCAGATGGGATTCCTCCATCATACTTCTTTATCATTAAAGCTCTCAAATACTCAAAGTAATTATTGGGAAATTCAAAAGATTGTACAGTATCTACTTCTAAAGTATGAGAGGAAGGAAGAATAGGTACCCGATGGATGCAATCCCAAAAATAAGCAGCAGTTCTAGCACTTATTACTTCAGTTGAAGTTGCCCCTTGTTGTGAGCTTGTGGAGTAACCCATCATGCAAACATCATCATCACTATCATCACCAGCTTCTTCCTCTTTCTACTAATCTTCTTCACATGGAGCATGGGGCATGAAACATCTTTCACACCAATCAATTACATCTGTCTTCTCCATAACAACAACTCGCAGCCAAAGGATCGTGTACAATTCTATTTGCCCTGGCCTAGGACATTTAATTCAAAATCCTACATGGGTCTTTTGCCTCTATCATCATGTCTCCGATCATTTCTATGATGATTTGTAAACTTGTCTTGGCCTTTTTGCTTATACTGACCTTGTGAAATATGCTTGATTCCCTTTTCTTCCCGGACTAATTTGTATGATATTTCTTTGATAGCCCCTCCTAAAGTTTTCAAAACTTCCTCCAAATCAGCAAACCTTACTTGTTTCAAGATTTTCCGGTTAATTAGTTTTACACCCTCCCTTTTGGAGGCTTTCCAATTACCTTGATGTTGTTCTCTATTTGTAGAGCCATGGTGAAGGCCTACCTCAAATTAGTAGGGTTTTTGTCCCTCAAGTAGTAAGAAACTTTTTTATCAAATGCATCTGAATATTTGATCAAACATGATTCATCACATGGCCTTAAGCTAACAGAAAATCTTCTCAAGGTCTTGTTAAACCTTGTGTTGAAATCATGTATTGACTCATTAGGATTATTTTTTATGTTTTCAAATTCTAATAGAAGAAACCTAGGGTCAGTTCTATCACCATACTACAATCTAAATGCATTGCTCATCTCTATCCAAGAATCAATGGAATTATCCGCAAAGCTTTATACCGATTCGTTTCATCTTCTTCCAAAGTATGGATGAACAATTTGATATATACATCTCATGTTCAATCTCAAAGTCTTCCATCATATTGATAAAAATATTTAGATGTTGATCACTAGTTATAGCATTGTTTCCTTGGAATTTTGGTAATCTATTTCTTACATCCTGGGAAGCCGCATTTGGATAAGCAACCATCCCCGTAAAATTTATAGGACCAAAGGTGTTTACAAAAATGGAGGTCTAGGAGGGGGAGGGCCATGTTTTTAGAGGAGGTGACCCTAGAGAGGAGACAAATTGATAAGGGGAAGAGGATCTTTGAAACACAGGAGTATAAATTTCAAAATGGATATCCCCTAAAGGCCTTGTTTCTTGGAAAACCCTATCAACCTATGAAAAGAAAGGGGCATAATGAGAAGGAAACTTTTCAAAATAAAATGAAGGTCCCTCTCCAGTTGGAGAATTCAATTCCACAAAGAGGCTACCTGATTCAAAAGCACTTGAATTGTAGTCTTCAATAATAGGCCGATCACTTTCATCAATGGAGATCCCTTTTCTTGTCTACTGATCTCCAACAACTCTCCAGGATTTTCTTCCTCTGACTTTGTTTTTCCTAGCTCTGGAAATAATGTTCTAGTAGGATCCCTAGCAAAGAAATATCTTCTTCCTTCCAGCTTTGCAAAGATTGGTAACAAATCTCACTTGACAGAGGTTAAAACACCGATACTCATCAAGAAATAGACCAACAAGGAATCGCCACTAAGGATTTCCACCTTAGTTGTGTAAATGCACTAAAATATGATATGTCAAATGTCTGTCAACACTAGAAACTGGAAATAGAATGATCTGACTTTTCTATACCCAGATTTATCAATGAAAGCAAGTGCACTAGGTGTAGAAACTGAAATAATTACACACAACACTTGTAAATTTGAATACTTCTTATAGGATTGAACACATGATGATGTTGAAATAAGGAACTAGAAATTAGAGCATAGAAGAAATGTTTACTGCAGTTCGAATATGAACCGCACTCATAATGTCCCTAAGAATGGTGCCTGATTAGGTGTTAGAACCCAAATTGATTCTCCCTCAGAATATGAGTAGCATCACATGTTTGGCAAGAAGCTTAGAGGCAAGCAGAGCATGTAGTGTGTTGTCTTGTAGCCAGGGGGATAAAATGTAACTTGCTCTTTATCACTCAGATGTGGAGAAATGGGTAGCACCCTCAAGAGGATTTGACCTATCCTCACTACTTTATGGTTGTGCCTTTCAACAAGGGTGAGAGGACCCTTTTTACTGACCTACTATTTGTGGATGAGATGAAGATATCCTTCCTTGTGAAATTATTAAGAAGACCTTGAAGAAAATATAATCAATGCAACAAAATCTAACTCTCACGAGTTGTCACTCTATAATGGAGATAATTTCTAAGCAAGGTTCAAGCCACTAAAGACAATGAAAACCTAATTGTTTCGCATGTTTTGGTAGTAAAAATTATGCATTTGTATACACACATAAAAAAAAGGGTAGTATGGGTATGATTGGTTATTTTAAAATGAATTTGGTGGGAGGTGAAGCGAGGTAAAGTTGATTATACCAGAGCTTTGGAGGGACTTTACAATAATGAGCAACTTCACAATGTAAAGCTTCAAAACAGCCGTGGATGTTCCTTCAACAAGAAGGTGTTCTTTAATGGAGTCCCAAATCAACACATTTTCAAATAATCTTTAAGACTCCAATACAAAGGCTCGAATTAGAAAACTCAATTAAACACTATAGTTTCTGATTAACCACGCCTAAGGTACACATGAAGAATTATAAACAATCTTTATCAACAAATGACAATGAATTGATTTTAAATTTGTTTATCTCATCCAAGATGAAGGCTCTTCTTGAAATGAAATTACAAATACCATTAAATTGTCACAGGATGAGATCCTATGTGATTTCACAAAAAAATTAGTATAAGATTGTAATAGGAAAAAATAGAACTATTTACGAGACATTCTGAAACAAAGCAGACACTAATTGCTCAAAGTCAACACAAAATAACTCAAATTTGATTAAACTTATTCAGGGGAAAGTTTCTAGAAAAATATCGAACTTGTCGATGGATGTACACTCGTAACCACCTTGACATGATTAAGTTTAACACAAAAGAGATATACAGGTTTCTCAAACAGTCTCTCAAAAAGATGGGCTCTATCAAGATTTTCTCTTAGAAAATCAGTTCTGACTTCTAACACTCCAACATTCCAACCTCCAACCTCCAACCCTTTTTATGGCAACATCATGCCTATTTATAACATTCTACAAATGAGCCTTTCTACCCCCAAAAATACAAACATTGAATGTACCAATGCTCGCCATGATTCTCGATCGTGATTATGAGAATATGATCTCGTAAATAGTTGTCAAGTATTCAAGGGGTGGTCTCTTCGAATATCTCCTGCATTAGACTCCCTCTTCTGGTAGATCACTTTTCCCTCTACTCGCCAACCACTTCTTCCCTAATCTGTCAAATCTAGTTCTTTGCATGCTTGGGAAGGAAAAATGGAAGATTAGATCGAGCCCAGAGGTTAGATCTCATCTTAATGGAAAAGACGTCCCCAGATCTTCCTCACCAAACTCAGATATCAAATTAACTCCCCTTCCCTGTTTGGCGTGCAAGAAATATCAATAAATCATGAAGACTCACACTTCCAGGAGCTCTGGAGTGAAAATGGTGGAAAAATCAAATACAGATGCATAACTACCATTGATTTCTATTTTGAATTTGGACCATACACGTGGGAGATCCACTTTAAAATGGGCTTCATGGGTTCCTTTTTTCCTTTTACACTTTTTTAGAAAAATGTAAAATTTTCACATTTTGCTCTGCAAGTTCGCCTTTGAGAAATGAGCTTGACACATGTCCTAAGGTCGGTCCCAAATGAACCACGGCCAAATTATACTATTTCACCTCTTTTTTTGGAAAAGGGAAAATTTTCCAAGTTTTTCCCTTGACTCCATCTTTGAAAAATGGGCACGACATGTGACCCAATGTGGTTGAAAGAGGGATTTGTGAGAACTGATGTCGAAAAGCAATGCACCACAACGAAGTTGCACTCCGATGGTAACGTCAAGCCAATGCAATACGCAAGATTCGAAACAATGGAAAGAAGATTGCAAGTAAGAAGAATGGGTCTGCTCATACTCATAGATCGAAAAATAGGAAGTACAAATAGGGGTGTTGTGTAACCCCCATGCCTAAACATGGAAAGAACTCAATGACACCACTGATGCATATGATGTTGACTGATGCATATGATGCCACTAGAAGAGGAGTTACAATTCCAAATAAGGAATGTAACTCCTATGATGCATTGACGCAAATGACAATGTCAGATTCTATGATAGAATCTGACACTTGTCATTTGACTTCCTAAGACCTATGACTCTCGCAAGGTGAGATGACTCACCTAGGTGATGTGGACGATGACTGGACAGTCACACACACCAACACCCCCCTTCATCGAAGCCGAGGAAGAGGTCAAGGTAAGCCAGAACAGAAAAAGAAGACTCCCCTAGACAACTAAGAAAGATGTGTCAATGGGCCCCAACAACTAAAGGCCTGATAAGGTGCCCATGTACAAACAACATCTTTCTAGAAAGAAGAAGAGGAGAAGAAGGAGGAATATATAGCCGAAGAAGATGGGCGGCTATAGCAGACCTCACCCCAAGAAGAGACCGCAAGTGAAGAAACTTCACCTCAGTGAAGGGCTTGGTGAAAATGTCTACAACCTGATCAGTTGTCTGAACATACTGTATGTCGATGATGTTTTCATGTATCATCTCTCATATGAAGTGCATATGAATCTCAATGTGCTTCGTCTGCTGATGCTGAATGGGATTTCTACAAATCGAGATAGTGCTCATGTTGTCATAGTAGATAATGGTAGGCCGCTGAAAGTGGATGCCAAGCTCTATCATAATACCCTGTAACCAAATAGCTTTCGTGGTAGCATTAATCGCTCTTCGTATTCTACTACGTTGATGATATGGCAATGGCGTTCGTTTCTTCTTGGACCAACCGACAAAACTGAACCAAGAGTGAAATCAGCAGCCCGAGGTAGACTTCCGATGATCTAGATCACTGGCCCAATCTGAGTCACTAAATCAACCAAGTCAATCTCAGTCCCTCCTAAGTAATGACTACCATCTGTGTGAGTGCCACGAACATAGTGAAGGATCCACTTTGCTACTTTTAAGTGCAGCTCATGAGGCTCCTACATAAATCTAGACATGATCCCGATGGCATACGATAGATCTGGCCGAGTGTGAGTAAGGTAGATCAAGCTTCCCACCAACTATCGATAAAGGGTACCATCAACCAAGGGGGAAGAGCAATCAGAAACCAACTTAATCCCAGAAATAAAAGGAGTAGGTGAGGACTTGCAGTCAGACATGTGAAACCAAGCAAGTAAATCAAGAGAGTACTTAGGCTGCGAGATCATAATTCCTGAGTTAGATTGTGAAATCTGGATCCCAAGAAAGTAATGAAGCAATCCTAAGTCAGACATGGAGAACTTGTTGGACAAGGAGATCTTCACAGAATCAATGATAGAGGAAGAGCTACCTGTGATCAACAAGTCATCAACATAGAGAACAAGAATAAGCATGGAGTCATCTGTCATGAGAATATACACATTTGTGTCAGAGTGACATCGAGTGAACCCTGATGCAAGTAAAAAGGAGTCCATCTTGGCATACCAAGCCCGAGGGGCTTGTTTAAGGCCATAGAGAGACTTCTTTAATTTACAAACGAGGGATGGATCATGGACATAACCCGGAGGTTGTTCCATATAGATCTCCTCCTCTAGGTCCCCATGAAGGAAGGAACTCTTAACATCCATCTGGTGGACTTCCCATCTGTTAGCGGCAGCGATGGAAAGGGTCAGTCGAATGGAAGTCATCTTCATAACCAGAGAAAAGGTTTCTGAGTAATCAACCCCAGCTACCTGGGAGAAACCCTTAGCTACAAGTCGCGCTTTATACTTCTCAACTTCTCCATCAGCTCCATACTTTGTTCGATATACCCACCTACATCAAACAATTTTTCTTCCTTTCGGAAGAAGGGTAAGATCCCAAGTGTCATTCTTTATGAGTGAGGAATACTCCTCATCCATGGTAGAATCCCACTCAAGAATCCCATAAGCTTCATGGAAAGATGGTGGATCAGAAGCAGAGGCGAAGAAGGAGTGAGGTCTAGTGAAGTCTGAGCGAGTACATCTCTCATCCAAAGGATCTCCAACTAAATCTCCAGCACTCTGTAAAGTTTTCTTGGCCCAAAGAGGTCCTGAAAGCTTAGGCTCGAGTCGGAAGATTCTTCACTTGAGTGAGAAGGGACATAGTCCTCATCATCACTACTGTTAGAATCAGAAGACTCAGAAGTTTGAGGATCGGGAGGAGTAGGGAGAGGTGGAACTCACTCAACAACATCATCATCTGAAGAGTCAGAATCTGAATCAGTGGGAAAAAGGACCTCAGTGGAAGTTGAAGTCAAGGATGACTCATCAAACTTCACACTCCTCTCAATATAAATCTCATGGATGGTAGGGCTCAACAATCGATATCCCTTCACGCCATCAGGATACCCGACAAAGATACAAGGTTTGGATTGTGGATCCAATGCCTTGCGTTTCTTTTTGGGAATCGAGCCATAGCCTTGGATCCGAAGACTCAAAAGTTCTCGACATCAGGCTTGTGTCCAAACCACGCTTCAAAGGGTGTCATCCTCTACTTGCCTTGTGTGGGACAAGGTTCGAATATAACAAGCACAATTCTTTGCTCAAAGACAATATCTGTGGAGGAAGAGATTTGAGTGAACCATACAAGTAGCCATCTCCTTTAAAGTTCGGTTCTTTCTTTCTGCAACTCCATTTTGGGAAGGGCTGTAAGAAACTGTATGCTGCAAAGCAATCCCCTTAGAAGTGTAGAAATCCTCAAACTTGTTGCTCACATACTCACCTCCATTGTTGGTTTGAAGAACCTTGATAGACCATTCTGCTTGTTTCAAGAAGAGCCTTAAAGTTTTGAAAATGCTCAAAAACTTCAGACCTAAGCTTAAGAAAATATACCCAAGTATAACGCGAAAAGTCATTAATGAAGGTTAGTATATATAGAGATCTAGTTAAAGAAGGAGACGGAAAAGGGCCAGAAACGTCACTATGAACAAGATCCAAGGGACGAGTAGCTCTCTAAGATTTTCCCTTGTCAAAGCTTTTTTTAGGGTGCTTTCCAAGGGTGCAACCCTCACAAAGACCCTTAGAAAACTTAACTCAGGGTAGCCCATTGACCATTTCTTTTGGCTCAATTGTTCAAGGTAACGATAATTTAGATGCCCAAAATGCTCATGCCATAACTTGCTAACCTCATTTGCATGAGTGAGCAAGGCATTGGGCATCGAATTAGAAGAGAAGTGGGAAAAGGTATACAACCGTGAACGGTGATATGCCTTTCCCTTAGCCACAGTGCAGTCAGAGTTAAGCTCACGAATAATCACCGAGTTAGGACCAAATTCCACTCGCATTCCTTCACCAAGGTGGGTGATTTGGTAAACCGATAGGAGATTGGTAGAGAGATTGGGAACACTCAACACTTGGTTAAATGTTCCACCTTCAATCTCTACCGATCCACTACCGGAAATCGACACATGAGTGTCATCACCCAATGTGATTTGGGACATGCCACATGGTTCAATGCTAGAGAATTCAACCTCTAAAGAAGCCATGTGGTGCGAGGCACCGGAATCGATAATCCAAGTTGATGATGGAGCTGATCTAGCTACGAGGGCCTTACCTTTCTTCTTTTCATTTTTTGTC
Source organism: Taxus wallichiana var. yunnanensis (assembly GCA_018340775.1). Lineage (NCBI taxonomy): Eukaryota > Viridiplantae > Streptophyta > Pinopsida > Cupressales > Taxaceae > Taxus > Taxus wallichiana. Next base: position 331,119,659 of record CM031240.1, on the reverse strand, counting down.
TCCTTTGCATTAGAGGACTCACCTTTCTGAGCATTTTGTTTAATGATTTAGGAACACTTATTTTATTCTTCTCAAGTAAATGAGTTAAGTGATCAATTTGTTTCCAAAAACAATGTTGCTCGTCATGGCCAGTATTCTTACAATAGGAGCATTTATACTTTTCCTTCTTTGCTTTAGGCTCAGAAGTCGAAGTATGAGTGATGGGCTTAACTGGGGGTTGGTTGGTCTTGGTTTCTTTCTTAGGTTGGTCCTTAGTTTCTTTCTTCTTTTCATTTTTCTTGCCCTTATTCACCACAAGGGCATGTGACTTGGATTTTAGAGTCCCCATTTGAATGAGTTTGTCCTGTTCTCGAATGAGTTGGGACAAAAAACTATCAAAGGAGGGCATAGTCCAAGTACTACCCAAGGTAGCTTTCGTGGCATGAAAAGTTGAAACGAAAACAGAGTATTCAGGACCTAACTTAGAAAGAATCGATAAGATCAATTGAGAGTCTTTCTTATCCACTTTACATTCTTTTAGAAGCATTCTAGTACGGACAAATTTTGAGCAGAAGGCTTGTAAGTTTTCAAATTCACTAGGGTTTAACCCTAGTAGTTCATTCTCCAACTCATGTGCTCTCATGTCATCTTGCTTCCCAAACATATCATCGAGTGTTTTCCACGCTTGATTGGGTGTTGAGGAAGTTTCGATGTGGAAGAGCAAGTCGGGAGAGACGGACATATAGATAAGACCTAAGGCTTCATCACAATGGTTGAACCATTTAGATTTTTGGGTTCATCAGTAGGTTCGGTCTCTAACCCCATGGTAACTCGGTATAACCCTTTACTTCGCAAAACCAATATAATTTTAGATTTCCATTCAAAGAAATTAAAAGGTGTGAGCACTGGTACTTTAGAGATATCCATAATGAAGAGATAGAACCAAGGAATGCAGAAGGAAGGAGAGAGAAAGGAAACAACCACCCCAGAACAAAATTACACCCCCGAGTTTGGAACTTTATAATTTAGTGCGTTGATTACAACCAGATGCGACTATGTTCCGAGAACTAGTTTGTCACTCACCTTGCAATTAGCATAATAATGCGCAATGGTGGAGACAACAATCAAGGTTCGTAGGGCGCAATAGATCGACACTGCAAGCAAGCATAGAAAGAGAGAAGCAAGAGGGGGAAGAAAGATCTTTGTGAGAAACAACATCTCACGTCACATGAAAGAATCCCTTTGTCGTAAGACTGTGGCGGACGCGCTCACAAGTCCACAAAAAAGGAATAGAACAAAGCTCAAGAAAAAATGAGCTGAATTAAGCAATACAAAGACACCCCCCAGAATGCGGCACTTTATAAAATTAGTGCATTTACAAAACTAATGATCCCATCATCTAGAGTGTGAAAAAACATGCAACTTTGACTAAAGAAGTGCTCAAAACCGAGCAACGAGTCAAAAGTTATAGCAAAAACCAATTCCCGCAACTGATGAGAAAAAAGCCAATAAGCCTGCAAATGGATTTAAAAGTACCCTAAACACATGCAAAAGGTGTCGTATGTATGCTCGTTGGAAATGGCATGAAATTTGAGATAGGGTTTGTTTGTATTGCAAGGGGGATTAGCCACCTGCCAATCCCGGACCTCACCCTTCGCCTTCGGCACTCAACAGAAGGTTAATAAAAAAAAGCCAAAAACTTACAATGCCAATAAAATGTAATGTTTTTTACCTTATACCTTTTAAAAGTAATGAAACAACTGTAAGAGCTGGAATATATTTACAGAATAAAATTCATGGAATAATGATATATCTTTCAATTCATTCCGGATGATTTACATAAGATGCAATTACAAATATATAGGCACATAGTTTCCTATAAATTAGGAAACTATTCTACTAACAAATACTAATCATGTGAGTTGTTTTTAACAACCAAACAACTCAACACACATTTGTTATTAGTTGTTTTATATAACAACTAAATAATAAATTACTAATATAATAATAATTACCAAATGTAATTATTATTTACACAATGTAAATACTAATTCCTAACATTCCCCCCCTTAGTGTTTACATGGTAGAAAAACATCCACACTCTCAACTATAGTATGCTCACCCCTGTGGCATGTCCAACTCTGTGACTCATGACCTTGATCCAAAAGAAAGGCTCTCTCCTTCCATGGTTTTAAACAGGCTTACCACAAACCTTGATGTGACAGGAACTTCATCAACTGTCCACCTCGTGTGGTTTTCTGGATCCTCCCACAAACCCTTTCAAGATCCATGAACTGACTTACTCTGGTGCTACTGTTCACCACTATGCTTATACATCAGGGAATTATGTAGGAAACACAACTTGCATATTACAAAACCACATAATAGAAGAAATACTGAAAATATTTCACATTACTTCCTATAAGAATCGTAATGTTCTTAATCGTAGTCTCTGTCATTGATCACTGCCACTCGATCTCGAACAACATAGAAAACTGCCACTGCCACTGGAAGCTTTCCTTGACTAAGTCGTTTTGGGTGTAGAATGGGAATGGAACATTGGTATGTATTCCCCCCCACAATGTGAAATTCCACTCATATAGATACTGAGAAGCAAAATGCATCGAAGAACATACTCTTGAATGGATCTTGCTAGTTAGGTCTTACTGCACATGGTCACTAATGCTAGTGAATGTATTCTTCTAGCTGACCATCTTCCAAAGAAGTACGGCAGTCAGAGGACCAAGTCAGTCAGAGGATCACTGACATTCATCTGTGCTCCAACACAACTCTCTTTCCAACATCCATCAAATACCACACAAAACGAGAACACTGCAAACTGAAGCACATTGGGAAAATGGAAACCACACTGAAAATCGTATACTCACACCATACATATGCCACCACAGCTTCTACGCGGCCCCGTCGTTGGTGACTGACAAGAGGTCGTTGTTTGACCTCCTTCCTCCGATGCCTCCTTCATTTTTGTGGCTTCTAACTCAGCCAAATGAAAATTTTAAGCTCATTTGTTTCCACATTGAAGTTATTCTCCCCCCGCAATGTGAAACATTTTAGTTTTAGGACGTCGGGTACAACCGATAATGCGTCCCACAAAATAGCCAAAAAATATGATATTTTTCAAAGTGGGTATTTTATCCCAAAATTAGAACCACTATAATGAGAATTAAAAAATAAACACTTTTGCAAAAAACGGTGCTCAATTTTGAGTTACCGTGCAAAAGTTATTGAGGTTACAATTTCCCGTAAATTGGTCCAATTAAAATAAAATTGAATTTCCCTCAAAATTCAATTATTAAGCAAAAACTATATATATATTAAACTATAGTTTTGCTAAATAATTAAAAAAAATTGACCAATAAGAAAAAACCTGTGTGTTGCATTTCTTTTACCGGATGTGCATTTCCAGCCACAAAAATGTCTGTTTGACAGAAATTTTGTCATATCTACATGCTGAATCTGACCCTAATGTAAACTAAAAAGTTGTGCGTCTTTTTCTCATATTTTCAACCCAAAAAGAATCGCCTCAATCCGATGTTTTATGAGGAAGATATGTTCATTTTACTGAACACTACTTGCTGTATTTTTTTGGACGGATTTTTGAATATTCTCTTTGGCCTCCTAAATCTTCTTGGCTCTCATAGGAATAACCTGCTCTGGTACCAAATGTAAGAGCTGGAATATATTGACGGAATAAAATGCATGGAATAATGATATATCTTTCAATTCATTCCGGATGATTTACATAAGATGCAATTACAAATATATAGGCACATAGTTTCCTATAAATTAGAAAACTATTCTACTAACAAATACTAATCACGTGAGTTGTTTGTAACAACCAAACAACTCAACACACATTTGTTATTAGTTGTTTTATATAACAAATAAATAACAAATTACTTATATAATAATAATTACCAAATGTAATTATTATCTACACAATGTAAATACTAATTCCTAACAACAACACGTTTTTTAGAAGAGTGATAAGATAAAAAGAATGCAAACACTTTTTTTTTTAGAAAAGTGAATAAAAAAACATATTTTTAGAGAGATATTACCTGGCAGAAGAATGTAACTGTCCACATGTGCTGGGAAAACACCCAGAACAGGCCAAAAAATGCCTGAATGTAGAGAAAAATGCCAAGTTTGCAGTTGTGAGACGTTACAGGCACGACCAGGGTAAAAATGCTTGGAATAACCCAAAAATAACACCTGCCAGAGGAGAAAACGCAGCCAGGGGAGAGAAAAATGCCTTAGGACAGTTCAAAACACCTGGAATAGTTGAAAAAGTAGCCAGGGGATAGAAAAATGCCTGGAATAGGTTTAAACGCCTGGAACAAAGGAGAAAATGCAGCCAGGGGAGAAAAACACCTGAGGACAAGCAAAAAAATGCCTGGAAGAGTGAAAACACTCAGAAAGGCCCAAAAAAATGTCTAGAAACAAGTTGAAAATGCTCGAGCGAGAGGAAAAACATGAGTAGTTTTGCAAAAAACGTGAGAGGCCAGGAAAAAACGTGAGGGGTTTTCAGCAGGCTCGCAAAAACATTTTGAGACCAGGTAGAGGTAACTTCGAGACAACAAGGAACCACAGCGATGAGGAAAAAGATCGGAATAGTCTGAGTATACACCGGTGAAGAAAAAACAAAGATCCCAACCAGTAATCACAGGTCCACGCCAAAAAATGAGCTCTTCTTTTACCCTGCAAATTGAATCTGAACACAACCAGCAAGAAACACACAAACAACCCATAAATGACAGCCACAAAGATCTAGAAATATCCAAATACGAACTTAGCTGATAAGCAAACCAACCAAATACCTTAACTTGCAACTGCTGAAACCTCAATACGAGGTGAGCAATAATTCCAAAATGATAATCGAAAAAAACTTGCACACAAGGAAATGAGAAGAAACCAGAAGTAATAAACAACTGAGAAACGAAGAGTGCACGTTTACCGAAACCAGCTCTGATACCATGAAAGAGGGATTCACAAGAACCGATGTCAAAAAGTGATGCACCACAATGAAGTTGCACTCCGATGGTAACGTCAAGCCAATGCAATATGCAAGATTCAAAACAATGGAAAGAAGATTACAAGTAAGAAGAATGGGTTTGCTCATACTCATAGATCGAAAAATAGGAAGTACAAATAGGGGTGTTGTGTAACCCCCATGCCTAAACATGGAAAGAACTCAATGACGCCACTGATGCATATGACGTTGATTGACGCATATGATGCCACTAGAAGAGGAGTTACAATTCCAAATAAGGAATGTAACTCCTATGACGCATTGATGCAAATGTGAAATGCCGATTCTACATGAGAATCTAACACTTTTCATTTGACTTCCTAAGACCTATGACTCTCGTAAGGTGAGATGACTCACCTAGGTGATGTGGACGATGATTGGACAGTCACACACACCAACAGTGGTTCCCATCAGAACCACGCTTCCTTTTTCACTTTTAACTCCTTTTTCCACAAAAGGAAAATTTTCTAATTTTCCTTTGAAGGTCCACACTTCTACCGTTGACTGGAGAAAGTTTTGACTTTTCTCTATCGGGCCCATGAGTCATTTTGATGATTTTATTCATTTGAATATTAAGGGGCAAAAAATCTAAGTTGCCCTTGATGGCCCGCCTCCCAATCTTTTGACATTTTCAACGCCAAGTTTGAACTCCTTCTTGTTGGGCTTGCGAGCCATTTTGAGATTTTAATCCTTTTGATGATAAGAGGAAAAAAATCTAAGTTGCCTCCGATGGTCCACTTCCCAGTCCCTTTGACTTTTCAAACTACCACATGTCACAATGACGCATCTTGAGATGTTTCCCAAAATTTGAGACTTTGAATGAGCGGGATCGCCACATGTCATTATGGCGCAACTTGAAACCTTAAGAATTCAAAAATGGTTTGGTGGGGTGCGCTTCCATTTTAGAATTTTTCTCCATTTTTCCAAAAGGGAAAAACATCCAACTTTCCTCTGAAGGCCCGCATCTCTGCCATTAGCTTTGCACGTGTCCTTTGCGGGGTCAAAGTAATACTTTTTCCCTGCCACTAAAAATTTGCTTTAATCAAATCCTAGTGGGGCCATGGGGCGTGGTTCAAACTTTTTTCAAAAGTATCCAAAAATAACAAGTTGAAAAAACAAACCTACCACGCCCCATCCAATTAGAAGAAGCCACGTAAGCACCAAAAGAACCAATCATATTTGAGCGGAGCTACGGGACCAAATTTTCCTTTTTGCCAAAAAGGAAATAAGTGATAAATTAAAGCATTTTTCCTCCATCCCCTGACCAACCAAAAAAATCCACGTGACCATTGAATGTTGAGAAATAATTTTGACAGGAAAAGGACGCCCGTCATAACGTCAAAAACATAGAAATTCACCATTCATGGCCAGAACCCAATTTTTCGCGAAGGATGAAATTTTTTCGAAACAAAACCAAGTGAATCATGGTTCCAAGAATTATTCGACCATGGATTTGGATTTTCAAAGGCATACACATATAAATTGATCATTCTCAAGCTTCCATGGTAGGGGCAAAATAGGAAAAATGACAAAGCCCGTGGATTTTGAAGAAATTAGGGAAAAATCAGAGACTCCTTCAAGGAGGGACATAACAATGGATTTTTCAAACAACTCAAGGAATTCAAATGGAGGTAAAAGATTTCAGAACATTCACATCAAGAAACAAAATGTTTCATAACACGCAAGATCAGAGGAAAATTAGGGCAAATGGTGCGAGATCAAAATGAGCACCAACACACATCACAATAAACCAAAAGGGGATAAGAGATCAATAATGAAAGAATATGGAGTATTGACAATGGTCACCATGGAAACACCTGTATTCGTATGTTGTATGTTAGTGTAGTTTGTTATGAGGTCCCCATTGGGGGTGACCTCAAAAGTGACTTTGGGAATGTTTGTAATTTTGTCTTGTTGATTTTATTTAATTGTGAGTTATTGTATTTTTATTTACATGTGGAGTAACTTTTATTAATTGTGTTTAGCATCACTCTTAAGTTAATTTAAAATTTTTATCTAGTGCTAATTAGGGTGTGACAAAAGGGGGAAATAAATGTGAGTTTGTAGCCTTAATGCGTGTTGGATTGGAATGAATTTAATGTGTTTTGGGTTAGTGCGTACTCAATCCCGCTTGTGAAATTCTAATTTTGACCTTATAGGCTATTTTGGAGACTTATGGGACAAACTAAGCTTGTCCCACACCTTTTAAATTCACCCACCCACCTAGCCTATGATGTGAGGGACTTGTTTTAGGTCTTATTTTGTGTTTTAATGAAGGAAAATAGAAATTAATTACACTTTTCTTACATGGGTAATTAATTTTGTCCTTAAGGGGTGTGGGTTAGGATTGAATGTGTAAGAGGGTGGTCATTTCCCCAACCACTAATTTATTATGATTTGGGATTTGGGTTTGACCTTGGTGATGTGGGATGGAGAATAAATGATGTGGCATCCTACATGGAACCACATAATCTCCATCTCCTCTTTTATATTTATTACAATTTTTGTGAAGTTTTGGGGGTTATTTTCTTGGTTTTGGCTCCCTCATTTTGGAATGCTTGCTTTTTGGAGTGCTTGTTAAAGTTGAAGATTGCTTTGAATTTCTTGAGCTTGGAGGATTTTGGAATTTTCTTGTGAAGTGGATTCTTGCTATGGCAACGTAGGGTCTTCACCCTTGGTTTATTCTCTTTTCTTGTGTGTTTATGTGCTGAATTAATGTGTCATTGCATGATGTTTTGGGTAGTGAGATGGCTTTAGAATGTGTATGAGAAAGTGAAATGGGGATACTGATTTTTGGGAGGCATAAGAGTTTCTCCTGGGTATTTAGGAGGGAGTGGGTTGGGTGCCCCCACCTTAATCTCATCTTGTTACTTTGTTCATTGTGGGAGAAATAGAGAGAGGGAGATATAAGAGTGAGGGGGCATAAGAGATATTTTTATTTGTAGGGAGGCATAAGAGATTTTTGTGGTTGATTGAGTTTTGGAGGTTTTGAGGTTGACATCCAAACCCTTGGGAGGCACAAGGGTATCCCCATATTCCTTTCTCTACTTGGCTTATTTTAGAGCCATTGTTTTGGGAAGTTTTTGTGTATAAAAATGAATGTGTTGTGGTCATTTTCTTGTGTGAATTTTGTTTTAAAGTAAATGTGGAAGCCTTGTCTTTGTTGCCATGGTTGTCAAATATTCCATATTGTCTCCTTGTTGGGGCTCGGGAGCCAATGAGGAAGTAGGCTTCACTTACTCATTAGAGTATTGGTTAGGTGGAGAGTGTTTCCTACTCCCCCATTTTTGGTTTTGTGTTTGATCTTGGAAGGTGGAGCTTATATGATGAAGGCCTTCTTGTAGTATTTGAGGAAATGATTTAAAAAAATCTCTTGCTATATTTTACTATGTTGCCTCCTCTGTGTAAGGAGGGCTTGTAAACTTGTATTTGTTTAAAGTGAAATTTTAGTTGTTTCATTATAAAAATGCAACCTTGGTTGATATTGTAAATGAAAAAAAAGTTTGAAAGTTATTTCATTGTTTGTTGGAATGAGTGACTATTAGATTGATTAAATTGAACCAAGTTCCTTGAAAGGGTTGTGTATCATGGATGAAGAAAATACTTGAAATGTGATTGAAAATAAAATAAAATTGTTGACATTTTAGTTTATTTATCGTCTTAAATAGGTGTGTTTTGCTTATTTTAAAACTATTGGGAAATCTTGTTATAAAATACTTGTGGGAATGGTTGAAACTTGTATTTTGTAAAAGAAAGAAATAATTATTCCTATTGTATTACATGAAAAGAATATGGTAGTAAATAGAACTATAAGTTGTTTTGTTTTGTATTATTGAAAGAAAGTAGTGAGGTCTCCTTTTTTGCCTTTATATGTGTAGATGGAAAAGCCTTAAAATTCTTAGTTGCCATTTACCTTGTCAATAAAATAGATTGATCCTTTAATTCTAGTAGAGTAAAGGAATTGCATGGTTAAAAAATATACCATAGCTTTATTGGGTTATATAAATTCATTATTAAGTTATTATAAATTTATATATAAATCCAATATTACATAATGCAAAAAAATAGGTGGAAGTAAAATTAACACTTAATGTCTTATAATTTTATTATCAAGTTGTAAGGAAAATTTTAATGGAAGGGTTATAGTTTAGTTGAAACTATTAATGTTTTAATATTATTACTATTATTAATAATAATAGTAATATTAAAATAATAATAATATTATAATTATTTTATATATATATATATATATATATATATATATATATATGTATGAAATAAAGAAAAAAAAAAAAACTTGTTAAGGCCGTAACGTGCATAAGTAATAAGGGCTAAGGGTTGGGGGGAAGGGTCACCGACTCCACCCACCCCATTAATTAATGGGATGGGGGTGGGGTTGGTGACCCTCCCTAACCTCAATAAAATATCTATTCAACAAAAAGCGGCGTTGTATGTTTTACGTAATCGACTTCCACTCTTTGGTGTGTTGTCCCTCGGTTTTGACATTTAAAACTTGATATTATATATATATTTATATATAAATATATATCTATATTTATTAATACCTGCATTTTAAAATTTCGGGTATTAATAAAATGATTTTTTAATAAAAATATAAACATTTATATATGTTGGGAATATTATTATAGTGTAAACATTATATTATGTAATATATTATGAGTTGTAATAAACAAACTCATAATATCAGGTTAGTATATTATATACGTGAGTTGTTTGGGAGTTATAACAACTCACATATATATAGATTTGTGGTTGAGTTGTTTCCTACTTAATAGGAAACTATCTCCCTATATATTTGAAGCCTGTTCATTATGTAATGATCCGAAATGAATGTAATAGAATATCATTATTCCATGTATTAATCTAAACAGTTTTATTGTGCTGAATAGAATATCTTTTGTTGTGATTAAATCTGGTTCTGTGCTTACATTTGGCATCAGAGCGGTTTAAGACGTGTAATTCCTTACGAATTCATGTTTTATTTAAACACTCGTAACTTTCTCAATTCTCAATGAAATTGAGAATCGTCAAGTGTTCTGGAAAGCTAGAGATGTGAGGAACAAAACCTAGAAATGGTTTTTGAAATCATTTTTGGATGAGTGAGCAGTTTTGTATTGAAATATGACGTTTTTAAAAAAAAAACGTAATTAGACCTCACGCAGCCACACGTTGCAATTCAATAGAGCGTTGTTATTCTGTGACATACGAAGTGTTCATTTGTTTTGATTGTTCATCCATGCATTAGAATCTTGGTGTTCATATCAGTTTTGTCAGATCTACAAATCTGGATTCATGGACCACCGAGCAGTTGAAATTGATGAGTTTTGGTGGTAATGGGCGTGCACGTATCTTCTTTACACAGCATGGTTGGAAAGATGGTGGGAAGATTGAATTCAAATAGCTAAACGTCTTGTTTCGATCCACATTGGTCTTAGTTTGAGCATTGAAAAAGGTAATATATGTTCTAATGCATGTTTATTACCAACGTGTAAATTACATGTGGTTTTTATTGAAGGGACTGTACATGTATTTTGGGTACAACCGACAGTGCAGATATTTGGTTTTGGAATAATCTTTGGTTTGACTCACTTCTATAGCGGTAGATATTTTAAACATTCCTCTATATCGGAATTGCATCAGTCTTTCCCGTGCATGGTTGACAAGTCTATACAGAATTGGATTATTTACAATTCTCTTCTCAGCTGAATTCACCCTCGACAAGTGCGTCCTCCACTTGATCCGTTAGAGGCTCTTGGCATTTAAGTGAGTCATTCTGTCAAATGTTAGATATTCAAAGTCAATTTCAAGTCTATTGTTTACTTTGCATATGAGTCTTTGTAGAATGTCACTAATCGTAGAGTCTCCATTTTTGTCAAAATTATATGTTAAAAGTCAAAAATTGTAAAAGAGTCTTTTAAAAAAGTAATCTCAATTTATTACTTTTTACAATTTTAGTTGTGTCCTCTTGTCGAAGTCGTAAAAGTTGTGTCATTGTATTAAGTCCGAAAAATTAAAAAAATTGCCCGCATTTCAATTTTGGATGCATTTTCGCTTGTACGCGACGTCCAAATTATTGAAGGTATTTTGAAGCTTCATGATCACATCCGGCTGAACTAGCAGCATGATACTGGAGGTAGGAGGAAATGGAGGATGGAGGCTACTCAGCGCCTCTCGTCAGTCGCCAACGACGAGGTCGTATTTTGTGGTGGTGACATATTTATTTCTAGTTGTGTGTTTATTTTATCTGGTGTGCAGAATAAAGAGCAACAGTTTGTGTATGTTTGCTTGGTACATGCGAGTATTCCTATATGTTCTCTTGAAGTGTTGTGATGTGGCGTAGAAGGTGGCGATCACTTTGAAACTTGATTGTATAGGAGGGCGGGTGTCAGAGGAGAGGAGCAAAGATATGAAGACCTAAAAATATGCGTAGGCATATGATTCTGGTTTCAACTACACTTCACCCCATGTTCACACTAAGGGGGTGTATGTTGGGAATATTATTATAGTGTAAACATTATATTATGTAATATATTATGAGTTGTAATAAACAAACTCATAATATCAAAGTTAGTATATTATATACGTGAGTTGTTTGGGAGTTATAACAACTCACATATATATAGATTTGTGGTTGAGTTGTTTCCTACTTAATAGGAAACTATCTCCCTATATATTTGAAGCCTGTTCATTATGTAATGATCCGAAATGAATGTAATAGAATATCATTATTCCATGTATTAATCTAAAACAGTTTTATTGTCTTTGAATAGAATATCTTTTGTTGTGATTAAATCAGTTCGTGCTTACAATATATACATATACAAATGTATATATATGTATATATGTATATATCCTTTTACACAAGTGTATATATACACCATTCTAGATATTCCACTAAAATAGGGTAAATACCCATATGCCCATTTGGGAAAATACAAAAAGAATGAGTTAAACAAATAATAAAAATAATTGCAAACCCTAGATGAGGGTATAAATGGAATCCTTAATAAAAGAACAATTTTTTTCCTCCATGAGCTTGAGCTTGTCTCTCATGGCTTCCACCTCCTTCCTCCACTAGTCTACAAAACAAGAAAAGAAACAATAAGTCAAATGAAAGGAAAAAGAGTCTTCCATAACCAAGTTTAGGGTTAGATGGATCCCCAAATCCAAGGGCTCCAAATGAATCCATCCAATGGATGAGATTCATCCCCACAAAAAGTAGGTGGGAAGTGGGTGCGATAAATTTCAAATTTAAAATACATGGGTAGATTTTATTTTGTGGCCACTCTAGTAGTGTAGGGGGTGTTATTACTTTTCTAACCCAAATGTTTTATTAGAGATGTTTTTTATTTAATTCTAGTCTTGACCCCAATGTTGGTGGAATAACACTCTATTATTTAAATCAATAGACCACAATACCTTTGAAATTAATTTGAGAAAGTTTAATTAAGTTTGAATTTAATTGTTCTAAGACTAAAAATATAGGGAGCCTAAGTCTTGATTTAGACTAATTAAATTATTAAATGGTATTGAGATATTTTCTTATTTCATTTAAAAGGGACTTAAGGGGATTGTGGAACCTCTTTTGAAAATTAATAATATTAATTTAATGTTATTTTAAAACGAGAAAGTGTGACCGTAAATTTTAACCTAATGTTGTGAGTGGGTTTTACAAAAAAATTATTCCATAATTTTTCTAGTATGACATATGTTGCCTTGGGTTTCATGTGGGTAATTTTGTGGGTGTTATATTTGGTATCGAGCCATGGGTTTAAAGCTTGGATCCTTGGGAACACTTGAAAATATGAGACATGAACATTAAACCTAGCGCAACTCTAAACCTAGAATTTTTTTATGATATTGTTATAATTTAACAAACTTAGAAAACTAAAACAAAACCTAGAATGATGAACTAACTCTCACCGTGGTCCGTGTAGAAGGCTCGAGACAAGACGGGGGTTCTCGCACGTAGACCTAGACTTTCCACCTCTAGATCAAGTGTAGCGGATATTTTAACTCAGATATTATAGATGCTACATGATGTTAAGGCCACTATATGCGGGGATCCTTAGGAGGGTGACCTACCACACATGATAGATAGCCAACACTAGAAGCGATGCATCTACATGACACAATGATGAGAATAGGGTAGAGAAATCCCACATGGAGTTATCTAGAGTGGATTCACCTCGGAGGGGACTTGAAGATAGGATTTTAGAGCATAGATATAGATCTCAAGACCTAGGCCGAGGGAGGAGCATGCGAGAGAGACCTAAGGGTCGACAATCATCAGCTGCAGATCATATTAAGGAGATCTTGAAGCTATACCTGTCTCATTATTCTGGAGATACAAGTGGTTTTCAGGTAGAGGTTTGGTTAGTGAGCTTGAGAGGGTTCTTCAAGATTTTCCCATGTACTAGCACCACGAAAGCATGTGTCTAGTAGAGGAATAAGGAGCGAAGCTCCACGTAGATTCAAAGATAGTTACCTCAGGAGCTATTCGAGGAGCGGTTTAGGAGTAGATACTTATCCAGGAGGTTTATTCAACAGAGGATAGATGAGTTCTATGACATACGTTAGAATCCATGACAAGTAAAAAAGTATGAAAGTCAATTTCTAGACTTACTATATACGGGAGGATAAGGTCGGGATTGAAAAGTTCATCGGGGCCTAAATTTGGATTTGGGAGGTGCGGTGTGCATTCATTGCCCACAGACCTTAGCAGAGGCCATTGAAAATGCCTGCATTGCAAAGGATACTAGGGGGAAGAATCAACGGGATAGGGATAGAGTGCGGAGGTGAATCCAAAGCAAATATAGGATAACGAGTCAAGGGTCGGCTCCTCCTCTTCGTGGTGGAAATGGTTCTCGCACAATCTTCATTCAGGCCACCACAACAACCACCTCGGTTGCAGAAAACTCACCCATCGTTCAAACCTTAATAGAGATTCAATGCTCAAAGGGGACAGAGTATGGGGCCTCCCATAGGGGTCCCATTATGACACAGGTGCACCGAGAGCTCGGTCAAGAAGAGCTTGCACAAGTAGTGACCTTAGCGAGTCCATAGTCGATTATCGGATCCATGACACAAACCAATAGAGTACTTGCTGGAGCCAAATATCATTGGAGAGGACTAAGCAGTTGTTATGGATGTGGTGTTCTTAGACATCATTAGAGAGAGTGCCCATAAAACCTAGTAAAAAGGGTAAGGCACCTATTTTAGAGCCTACATTTAGCGACATGGGATGTAGCCATCAGATTTATGCAGTAGTTGAGAACCACCGGGTTGAGCATCAAGGAATTGTGATAGAGACTACATGTAGCATTGGTGGTATTCATACCTCTATTCTGTTTGATTATGGTTTGTTTGATTCTTTTATTGCACCATCATTAGTAGAGCATTGCGGGTTGGTTACGATTAGACAAGGCCTTAGTTTGGACGTCAAGATGACTTCTGGAGCCAAAATATATGTATAATCCTTAGTTAAGGAGTGCGTAGTGGATTTGGTACCCTTCACCACTACCTCAGATCTTTGTATCCTTCCATTGGGTTCATATGGATTCATCTTGGGCATTGATTGGTTTTCTTGTGTGAATGTTGTTTGAAAGTAAATATGGAAGCCTTGTCTTTATTTCCATGGATGTTAAATATTTCATATTGTCTAATTGTTGGGGCTTGGGGGCCAATGAGGAAGTAGGATTCACTTCCTCATTGGAGTATTAGTTGGGTGGAGAGTGTTTCCTACTCCCCCATTTTTGGTTGTATGTTTGATCTTAGAAGAAGGTGGAGCTTAGATGATGAAGGCCTTCTTGTAGCATTTGGTGGAATGAAAAAAAAAAATAATCTTGTTATATTTTACTATGTTTCCTCCATTGTGTAAGGAGGGCTTGTAAACTTGTTGTAGAGCCCACTTCCATTCAACAACTTTTGATATGGATTATGATACTGTTGATTAAACTTATGGACATTATTGTAGCTTTTAGTTTGATATGATGTTAGATGTTAGAGATCATGGACTGTTGTTGATTTTGATTCATATATGGTGCATGGGGTATTGGAGACATTTCATACTCATGGTATTATGTTGATTGACATGGTTATATGTATATATGTATTTTGGACATGTGTTATTTTGTCATATTGAGTAGACCTAGAAAATTGAACTAATCTTGTGATCATATGGTTATGGATGAAATTGTGAATGACATTGTTGCTTGCTTGGATGATGTTTTGATTCATATATATAGATGATTTGGAGTTATATTTTATATTTATTTTAGATGTTTTGATGCGGCCATGAGGCCAAAGGAGGTATTTGTGTTTTGCAGGTCACAACAAACATCGGGGGATTGGAGACCAACCACATTGGAATTCTAGATGAATTCAACAAGGGTCACCATGGAAACGTGTATTTGTTATTTTTGTATGTTTGTATTGTTGTTAGGGGTTCCCATGGGGGAATCACCTTTAAATGTGACCAAGGGGTTATGTGTATTCTTTTATTTAGTTCCTTTGTTTAATTTTAGTATGTGTTTAATTAGTGATGTATTTCCCTTTTATTATTCATTAAATTGTGTCTAGATTTGTGAGTAATCATGTTGTTAAATAAATTAAAATGGGTCAAAAGAATACATTTATTAGAGTTATTGGCTCTTGGATTATGTGTTGAAAGTAATGTGTAAGTAACTTTGAGTGTGAAACACTCCACCTTCCTTTTGAAATTCGGATATGTCCTTGGGAGCTGATTTTGGAGGCTTGTGGGACAAGTTAAACTTATCCCACACCTCTTAAATTTTCAGAACAACCCTACCTATGGGTTGGGGAGTCAAGATTAGGCATTATTATGCATTTTTGGGAAGGCAAGTTGTAAGTTTTTATTGCACCTTATTGCATAGAATTAATTTTGGTCCTCGGGGTGTGGACTTGGATGTGTGTGTAAGTAAAATATAATTTATTCACCCACCTTTTTAATTGTGCTTTGGAGTTTGAAGTTGACTTGTGAGGTGGAGTTAAGGATGTGTGATGTGGCATCTACATGGACCCACATCATCCTCCTTTCTCCCTCTTCTATTTATTCAAAGTCCTTGATTTTTTTTGGGATTACTTCATTTTGGGGATTTCATTTTGGTTAATCCTTTTGGTTTTGGAGCTCTTGTAACTTTGGAAGAGAGTTAGAGATTTTTGTTGAATGCTTGTGGATTTGGAGCTTTTAGACCTGTTTAGATTGGAAAAAGTTTGTTGTTGAAATTTTGGAGCAAACTCTACCATGGAGAGGTAGGAGCTTGGTTCTTTAAAATATTCTTCCTTTATTTATACGTATGTGAATGCTTTGAATATCTTAGTATGTTGTTGGTTGGTGCGTGAGATTGCCTAGGTATGGTGTAGGAGAAGACTATGGGGATATCTTGTGGGGAGGAATAAGAGTTTTGGGGAGGTATAAGTGTTATTGTGGAGGGAGTTTGGGATTGGGTTCCACCTTGTAAAATAAATATCTTACATTTCTTTACTCATTATGGGGTGCCATCGAGAGAGTGGGGAGGCATAAGGGCATGTAGGGGTTTTGAAATGATATATATATATATATATTGGCGGGTTTATTTTGAGGTGGACACCCATTTCACCATTGGGAGGTATAAGCAACTTCCCCATAGATCTTTCTCCTTCAACTTGTGCATGATGAAGCCTCGAGTATTGTTTGCTATTCTTCCCGTGGTTACAAATGCAATATGTATTTGGGTGTGTTCTATATGTGAAATTTTTTTGTGTTGTGGAAGCTTTGTTTGTTGCCATGAGTTGAAATACATTTATTATTGCTTTGTGGTTGGGGCTTGGGGCCAACGAGGAGGATGACTTCTCCTCTTAATTGGAATTCTTGGTTGGGTGGAGAGTGTTGCCTCTCCTCTTTTTTGTTGTGATCAAAAGATAAATTGTGGATCTTCTTCTTGTTGTTCTGCAGTGAGAATGAAGATAAATTTCACTGATCCCCTTGGGGTTTCCTTCTTGTAAAAATTTCCCACTTCAAGTGGATGGCATTATAATATTATTGTGGTGGAAATTTTCTCTATTTTAGAACTGGAATCTTTATTTGAATGTGAAAGATGTATATTCTGTAAGTTGTATTTGATGAATGAAAAAGGAGGTTGTAAGAGAATCATGGAGTTCAATAGAAGCTGTTTTAATTACCACAAATGGTATGGTTTTCATTTGAAATATGTGTTTGAAATGTATTGTGAAATATCTGTTTGAAAATTGAAAAAAAAATACGTATGAAGAAATATTACATTTCTTTGTTTCATTCGAAATGCATGATTTGAAAGTAGAACTACATTTTGGGTCTTCACGTATTGATTGAAGTAAAGTTAAATTTTGTAAATCAGATTTGAATGAATTTAAATATTTAGAGGATGATAACAAAAAGTAGATCCATTCGAGTTTAAGTATGATTCTATTTTTGATTTACTGTAAACCTGTAAAATGAATATCAAAAAATATACAGAACCATCTGCATTGATGAAAGGCAAGATAAAACATTAAAATAAGTTAAGGAGGAACAAAACAAATCTTAAAATAGTTTGTATTGTTTAAGAAATTTATGCAGAACTTTATTAATTGGGCAAGGGACAAAATAATGTAGTTATAGAAAAAGGAGAAAAGAAATTCATATTGAAAACTCAAACTTTAACAATTAATCCTTGCAACCAATCCTAATCTTTCCAAGTGTAATCCTCCATGTCGGTTTGGCATGTTGAGGAAGAAAGAATGGCGGATTGAATTAACTCTGTTAAGTTAAGAAGTTTATTTCATGTTTTAATGGTAGGAAAGACATTTCTATCAAATTAACCCACCTAATTTTGTTGAAAATAAATTTTGATGTTTCCTATGCAAAGAGGAGTTCAATCCCTTTCTAAAAGTTCTCATTTCCTCAAATTTGGGCTTCCAAATGAAATTTATGGCCTTATGAAGTTTTTTTAACTTCACTTGGTAAAAAAAAAAGAAAAACAAAAAGGGGGAAATTTTGTATATTGGACCCACGTCGGCCGAAGATTTATTTAGGAAAATTTTTGCAAAAAGTAAAAAGTCACAATTTCTTTCATGGCCCTACAACCCTGCTAATTCACTTTTAGGGAAAACGCCTTCATGGGCCCACACCTTCAAACTTTACCTTTTTGAAAAAGGGTGAAAAATCTTAAGTCTCCCTATTGGTTTGATTCCCCACCTGTCACTATGGGTCTGACACGTGGCATTTTTAGGAGTCGGCAGAGGCATAGATGGTTTTAGATCTTATCCCCTTTGGAAAAATATTGGCAAAAATTCCTAAGTTTCCTCATTGGCCCACCTTCTCGTAGGTCACTGTTGGACTGACACATGGCTTCGCTTGGCATTGACAGAGGCATGGGTTGTTTTTGAACTTCATGCTTTTTAACATAAAAGTCAATATTTCTCGATTTTCCCCAACGATTTGCTTCCCCACTTTAGATTTTGGGTAGGACACGGGTGTCCCGGGTGTCAACAGAGGTGCGGGGTTTTGAACCTTTTTACCCTTTCAAACAAAAAGAGTTAAAATCCAATTTACCTCCGATGACCCACCTTCCCATGTGGGATTAGCAATGTGCCACATCTCCCTTGTGCTTTGGGGAAAATTTTCTTCCCCAGGCCTGCCTTTGGGAAAACTTTCTTCCCTGGACTTGCAAGCCCGCCTTTGGGGAAAATTTTCTTCTCTAGGCCCGCCTTTGGGAAAATTTTATTTCTCGAACCCACTGGCCCACCTTTGGGGAAATTTTTCTTCCCTAGACCTGCCTTTGGGAAAATTTTCTTCCCTGGACCTGTTGGCCCGCCTTTGGGGAAAATTTTCTTCCTGTGCCCGCCGCCAACACCAGAACTTAAGAAATATGAGGAGTTAAGAGGGATTCTTTATATCATTGGAAAGGGGAAGAAATTTACTGTCTAATGGAAATATTTTTAGGAATCTTTAAGTGCATTAATTATGTGAAAAATCAGGTTGAGGTGAAGAGTAAGTGTAGGAAGTTGATGGACAAATATAGGGTCATCCGTGGATGTCATATTGCAAAAAACAGCAAAATCTCAACTTGTAAGGATTATTAGCTATACACGCACTCTAAATTAGAAAAATTTATACAAATATGAATCGTAGCATTCAGAATCTAGTTTCTAAAATACTAATTTTTTAAAAAAACGGACAAGTTTAGCTATATTAAACACTTAAAATTATATGACTTAGTTTTTTTGAAAAAACTTATAAGATTGTAGTCCGTTTGCCCATATTTTGGATGACCAAAACTTGTTATTTTTTTTTTCCTTTGGTGAAACGTTAGATGTAGTTTTCTATGTTGCGATGGATTTTATTTTGTATTTTTTTTAGCAATATTTTTTTTTATGATTTTTTTCGTGAAAGTGGTCTGAAAATATTTAGAAAACGGAGCGCTTTCCATTTGCCCGCCATAACTATATGAAAAAATATCGAAATCAAATAATTTTTTTAAAATGTGTATAGAATGTCCACGCTTGGGATTGTATAAGTTTTATCATATTTTGATAAGCGAAACAAAATTCTGATCTTAAACGTAGACATGAACATTCACGGGAAAAAATGTCTTAAAGACCTATTGTTAGTAAAAATTATAAAATGATATTTATCTTATTCTATTCACTTTAAAAACAATATTTCTACGAAGCTAAAAGTCTCTCCTACGCGATGACACCATTTTAGTGAAATGTTTTCAGTTTTTTTAGCATGGTTCAAGTCTTTGGAAGATCAGATTTGAGGTTTTTTTATCTTTTACACTTCATAATGACCTTCCATAGCTTTGGTTGGGGAAAAACAAAGATTTTTCGAGGCTTAGGTTTGGTAGATAGATCCACGATCGCAGTTTATAAAGCGCGATCGTGGTTTTTTAACATAAAATGTGAGCACGCTTTATAAACCACGATCACAGGTTTTATAAAGCGCGCCACGGTTCATAAATCATATTTATACACATCCCAAAGTCCAAATTACCATGTGATTTTTACTCTCCGACCTTACCGCATTTAATTAATGCAAAATTTTGTCTTTTTTCGCACGTTTTTCTTATCACCGGAAGAAAAACATCATGGGAGACAAAAACGAAGTCAAAAAGGAAGTCATTAAGTAAAAAATACCAAACGAATTATAGGCCAACAAAATTCAAAATGCTAAGCGAATGTGGAAACTTCGTGAATCTAGAAGAGGTTCATCTTCAATCCCAACTATTGTAAGCAATGAAGAACTAGGTAATGTTCCTACATCACAATGTTGAAGTTGAATTAAATACTCGTGATGAAGAAGTTTTTATCATGTCAATGTTGAAGAAGAATTAAATACTCATGATGTAGCAAATGTTGAAATTGAAGGAGATAATAAAAATGTGAATAAGGAAATTCATGTTGAAAGCGTAGAAAAGTAAAATTTGACAAAAACACCTCCTAGGATTTTACGTAAGAAACCTAATTTTTATTGAAATTGATGAAAACATTTTGAAACCAATGTCTGACAAACTTTGTGAACGACAAATCAAAAGAAAAGCCACTGAAATTTGGGATAATCATTTTGAAATTTTAAATGATTCCCAAAGATGTCATTTGTTGGTTAGTTTGATGAAATTGATTAAAATAAGACCTACATGAAACACCTTAGGATTGACAACATCTCATATATGTGGTCAAACCTCTACAATTGTTGAAAACCTTCATGATGCATATACATTGTTGGTGTCAAGAGACGCACTAGGGATAGTAATATTGTGTGTCGTGGTACTTGCTACTAGTGTTGTAAGTGAATCGATAAAAACAATGTTTGATTACGCAAACAAGTCGAATGTTGCAAGTTAATCGAAAACTCTAATGAAAGTAATTGAAAGATGTAATATCCTTCAATCACTCAATAATGTCAATTTTTGGGCATTTTCGCTAGAGCATCGCATAAGGACAAAAATAATTTCGATGCTATAAGAGAAGTTGTTATTAAATTTTGGCATGATAACACTAGAGTTTCACCTAATACAAGATATGTTATAAAATAGAGAGTTGGTTCTATTAATCATGAACCACATCCAAAGCATTTCTTAGATATGACTCAAACTCAATTTTTCATAAGTTTGAACAAGAGAATCTAAAAATTAAAATTAGTCAACTTTTTTTGAAATGTTAAAACCTTTCTATTTGAAAATCAATCATGCTCGCACCACTTGTTGTTGTTGGCAACATGTTGAATTTACGATGCATTATGCTAAATTTTTACGTATTCGTTCTAATTTTCATTATAAAACTATGTTATCTGAATGTGGTGTTTAAGTTCCACCAATATCTTCCAGGGATTTCATTCCTACTATATTTTGTGAAAAAGAAGTTGGACAATTTTTTTATAGTCAGGATTGTTTAGATGGAAGTCAGTAGTACATGCGCGGATTACCTAAATTGAAAAGTTGCATCAATGAAAAAATTGAAGGTACAATAGAACATAACGTAGTTGAGTTTGATAAATATAAATCAGTTGCATACCAGTTGAAAGATGGAAAAGAGTCGAAACAGTGTGAGCTAGTTACAGAACAAATGCCCATTTTTCAATTTATGAGAAAATTTAAGGATGAAATTGTTTATGAGTATGCGAGGCATACACATAGAGCTTGATGGTTGGATGAACAATTCAAGCTATGCAAAGACACATTTCCTATTGGTACTATTGTTTCAGTGGTCGATTTTGCAGAGAATTACACATTGCAACCACAAATGGAGGTTCAATCGCAATATTACAACTCAGTACAAGTTGCCATTTTTGTGCATATAGCATTTCTACATTCTCCTGACAGTACAAAGAATGATCAATTTTTTTAAGAGAGTACCACTTTTATATCAGTGATGATCGTACTATTTCTATTGAATTTGTGCAAGGGTGTTTCAGTTATTTTATGGAAAATTGTCGATAGGGACATCCACTTCAAACAACATTATATATGGTCAGATAATTTCATGTATCAGTTTAAGAATGCACGAATGTTTTATTGGATGAGAAGAATGCACGTCAAGATGGGTGTGCAACATATTTGGAGTTTCACCGAAATTTGGACATGGAAAAGGAGAGCATGACGGTGCAGGGCATGTGTGAAAAGAGCTCTTGCAAGAGAAGAGTTGAAGTACAAAGATGGTGCTAAATTAAAATATGCAAAGAGCATAGTTGAATGGGTATATCGACAACATGGCCGAGGTTCTCAAGAAAATTCCACAGTTCGCGAGATATTTTTGGTTGATATAGGAACAACATATTTCTAACTACGAGGATTGTATGACACTCAATGGGTCCAGTGATATGCACTCATTTTGTAGCTAGACGCTACTTGTGGGCCATATGGATAAGAAAGTTGACATGTTTTTGTGCATCTTGTATCGAATTTTTCACTACTGAGTGTGATTCACAAGAATGGGTGGAAGGATGGATTTGTAGGCCTCTAAATACGCTTCCTATTTATCAACCTCCACAAGCATTACGACTTGTTTCTGTAGATGAAGTTACAACATCCAAGGACTTTGACGAAATTTTGATTTTGGTGCGTCATGGTATTTATGGTTATTTATTTAATTTTTGTATTGAGTTATGTCCATTGAAATTTTAATATGTAATTTAAATTTGAGTTGTTCAACCTTGGTTTTTTTTGTAGGACATGTGTTTGTAGTAATTGCGACAAAAGACAATGAAGAAGGAACAAACTATTTCTTATGTCGTTGCATCGAGGAAAGAAAGAATTTGACTTCTCCTATTATAGATGGCAAAGATATTGAGTATCCTATAGGGTCAGTGGTAGTTACTGGAACTTGGCTTCAACAAAGTATCCATTAAAAAAATCCTCTATTTGGGTGTTTGAAGACTTTGAGACACACATGAAAATACTCTTATATTCACATCTAGTTCTAGTGACAAATATTCAACTGTATAGATATCGAGGAAGGCCTAATAACAAGATTCTTTGGAAGGTTCGAGAGTCAGATCATGAAGCAATCTTGTCTGCTATTCAGAGTAGATCCGATCCTAATGGTTCATTGGAATGAATTTACATTGCTCATGTCAGTATATATAATTTCTTTTCATTATATATATATAAATTTTTAGTTTAAAGATCTAGATTTAAGTTTGAATATATTTTATTTTAAATTTGTGTATTTTGTACATATATAGATAGTATATGGTTTTGATTTGAAACTTAAATTTATTTGACTAACACTTTTATGTTTAGGTTAGTGGTCCCGTAAAAGCTTCCACCTTCACGTGGTTGCTTGCACGGTTAGTAGAGAATTTTCAATTCTCGAAGCTAAGAGAAGCTTTCATTGTTTGAAAAAGTTGTAAATTTTAAAAATGTTGTAAATTTTGAAAATGACTCCTCCCCAAGTGTTTACAAGACCATACCTACACATGTGTACCAAAATGAGAAGAAAAAACTGAGAGAGGATATTGTATAGGGTCTCTACGCCGAGGTGCCAAATCGACGAGGCCTTTCTAGGTGCCACGGAGTCCGAGTAGTCACCCATCGAAGTTGAACAATATTTTGGTCTCAGGGCTCTTAAAGGACTACGCCCGAACGAAGTAGCCTGGAAGCAACGAAACTTTTGTGCACCAAAACACCCCCTCCTCTAGCATTCACCTAGCCACCTGGACATGCCGGCGAGATCAGTTTGGTGCCACAACCCACCGTTTGCAAAATATAACGTTTGACAACCTTACACTGGCTCCAACTGCACTATTTCACGCGTTTGCAAACAGAAGGACAAAAAGAGCACCAAAATGAGAAGGAAAAAACTGAGAGAGGCTATTTTAGAGTCTTCCTATGCTAAGGTGTCAGATTAGACGAGGCCTCTCTAGGTGCCACGGAGTGCTATTAGTCACCCGTCGAAGTTGAACGATATTTTGGTCTCGGGGCTCTTAAGGGACTACGCCCGAACGAAGTTCTAAGCAACGAATTTTTGTGCACCAAAACACCACCTCCTCTAGCATTCACCTAGCCACTCGGACGTTCGGTGTAGTCACTTTGGTGCCACGACCCACCGTTTGTAAAATATAGCATTTGACAACGTTAACTCGGCTCCAACCGCAAAAAAGAGGAGCGAGAGCACCAAAATGAGAAGGAAAAAACCGAGAGAGGATATTGTAGAGGGTCCCTACACCGAGGTGCCGGATCTAGATGAGGCCTCTCTAGGTGCCACGGAGTCCGAGTGATGCCAAAAATCACAAAAATGATGTCTAAATGAGATGAACCCAACTTAAAGGTAAATCCTTTTAATTCAACATACCCATTCAGTTGAAAATATTTAGAAACCCTCTTCTCACAAGTCAAAGACATGGAACCTTTGGTTGGTCATAGTGGAGAAGAATCTAATTCATATGAATACCAAAACAAATTAGATCTATCTTTCTTTCATGAGCTCCTTTACTACAATAGAGACGAAGTACTTGCAAGAGTCCTTGAGTTAAGAGGTAGACTATTACAAGATTATGAAGTGGTGATTAACACCATGAATCACAAAGAAGAAGATCCAAAATGACCATCCCTCATAGAAATGGACATCCATTTTAATATAGGTTATTCTTCCACTTCAATAAAATGTAAAAAAAATGTTGAGGATCACCCACCAAAACCAACAAGTGATTCATGAAAACCTTACTTTAAGACTTCACGTAGATTCAAAATTGAACATAGTCACAAAGACTCACCTCCTCCTAGATTTTATGATGAAGATTCAATCCCTTATTCAAAGAGGAGATCATTCAAAGACAAATACTAAAAATTGTTCAAAATTTAGTGACCTTAGATTACTTGAATAGGAATACATGCAAGGATAGACTCAAGATAAAGTTAGGTGAATTTCACATTTATCCATCTAATGAAGAAAATTTCAAAGTTGCTAAAGTGAATAGACCAATATATCACCCACAAAGGAAAAAATGATTCAACAAGAGTTGCATTCAATGAAGAATATGCTAACCACTTTACAAGAAAGAAATGTAGGACACAATAGAAAATATCTATACAAAAAGCTATTTCCTTACCCATTTGATAAAGATATGTTGCTACAACAATTTTCAAAGAATTTAGACATCCCTAAATTCAAAAATTATAAAATCAAAGGTAATCCTCATGATTACATCAAATAATTTTACATGGGTCTCCAAGAAGTCACTTACAGTGATAACTATTTGATACATATATTTCCTAGCCTACGAGAACAAGCGCTAGAATGGTTCTTCAGTATACCTAAAGGATCGATAAAAACATGGCCTGCACTTGCTGAAACATTTTTGTGACATTTCTCTTTCAATATGGATAATGATATCACAATGGACAAAATTTGCAACACAAAACATAAACCTAATGTGACATTCACAGGTTTCTTATAGTGATGTCTTGGATTGGAAAGTTGTTTCCCTTGTGTCCTTCAAGAAATACAAATTATAAATATAATTTTCCCCAAATTAAACCCGGAAATAGCCTTTCACTTATAAATGGACTGCGGTGTTAGCTTCAAAGAATTTATAGAGAAAGGCATCCAAATAGAAAAGGCTCTAATTGCAAAGGGGACACTTAAACCCATTTTGAAAGAAAAACATGAGACAAAAGCCGCAGACAAACAAAATTTATTTAATAAGAACAAACATGTCATTGGCGATGGAATCACATACTCTAAGAGAGTCTAGGTTGTATAGAGTGGTACATTATATCAAAGCTTTCACAAGTACCTCACCCAAAGGAACCCACAAAATTTACATTTGCACCTCTAAATGAATCATTATCCACCATACTTAAAAAGTTAGACATAGTAATATGGTGCAATACCCAACCACAATGGTACCATATCTAGAAGATGCACCTAAAATTGGTTGGTTCAA
Source organism: Taxus wallichiana var. yunnanensis (assembly GCA_018340775.1). Lineage (NCBI taxonomy): Eukaryota > Viridiplantae > Streptophyta > Pinopsida > Cupressales > Taxaceae > Taxus > Taxus wallichiana. The sequence goes on along the minus strand of CM031240.1, from coordinate 331,093,698 downwards.
AGATCATGAGTACTACGATTTCCACTATGTCAAAGGACACAAAACTGATAGATGGCTAAGATTGCAGAATTATATACAAGACCTCATCAAAGGGGGTAAGATCAAAGTAGATTCACCATGTGAATCAAGACATGGTCCTAATGAGAAGATGGGTATATTCAAATAACCATATCCTAACCATGGAGATAAAAAGAACAAAAATTCAGATCATGGACAAGCTTGTAATGACTATCGGAATACTACCTACATCTATCCAAAAAATGATAAACAATTTTAATCCCTTATAGGATGCATCCATTCATCTAATGAACAAGTAAATACCATTAGGATCTTAGAGAAAAGTTGTGATGTGGATACAAGACATTCTAGTTTGGTAATACCATTTATACCCTACCTATTTCGCAACAAGTCTAATACAACTTAATAGAATAATTGGAAAAGACACCAGCTAGAATTTTGATCCTATATATCCTCAAAATCACCATTGCTCATAAGAAAATATTATATAAAACACTTATGAGTTAAGGGGTGTCATGGGTTATAATGGATTTGGATGCAAAATCAACGCACAAAGAAGGTTCCGGAACCTATTCCCATTCCTTATTTTAAATTGAACTTGAACATGGCCTTGGAATCAGGCCCCATAATGATCCACCTTATGAGATAGACACAACCTATTCAAAAAATGAGGATGGCTCATCTCATTTTGACAACGTGATGCATATTCCCAATGGAGGTACTATACGAGGATCTTTACTCAAGTAACATATTTCCTAATTGAGTTCTTTTTACCTTGTCATATAATTAGATACTCCATCCAATTGAAAATTTACCCTACTATATCCTGAACCGATAGATTGGAATAAAAAATTTCACATGCCAATTTATTTCTTTGATAATGATGAGACATTTGCAGAATTCATGGGAATCAGGGATTCTATTTTGAAGGGGGATCATAAGAAATATTTTCCCATCAACCTAGATGATTGTGCATACTTTGGATAAAAAGTACAGATGTGTGAACACTTGAATAAAAAGAGTATAAGAAAAATCAAGACTACTTCTGAAAATCCTTGCAAGAAAAACAAACATAAGTCTCATAGTGAAATCCTCTTTGAGTCATTAGTAAACAAACAAGACAAAGAACATATAGAAAAATTGGTATACCCATTCAAAGATGATGATTAACCACCTATGGAGGTTGATCTTACTCTTCCCCTTGATCCTAAATGTATGGAAGATGTTTCTAAGATGCTTGTTAAAGAAATGATTAGTGTTAATATTTGTACAAAAGAGGAGCCTCAAATGATAAATCTTGGAGCTTCACTTTCAACAAAAGAAAAAAATGTTTTCATAGCATTATTATGAGAATATGAATATATATTTTCATGGTCATACATAGATATGACTTTTTTAGACCCAGAATTGGTCATGCACAACCTTGTTGTGCACTTAGATGCTAAACCCATAAAGCAGAAGTTAAGAAATATGCATCCCAACATTACATTGCTTGTTAAAGAAGAACTGAAAAAGTCATAAATATGAAAACCAACACACATAGATAAATATATAAGAATAAAAAAGTGTGCTCCAGACGCACGTCTCTGAAAATATATATGTATAAGTTCATAATGTATGTGTACATCTTGAACTAAGCACGTGTCATAATGTACATATGGGACCACATGCGGTCGCAAAAGGCTATATATATACAATGGACTATGAATCTACTCATGACCACATATGTACATCCAGGTGGACTATAAATCTACTCATGAAACATCTTCCCTCTCTTCGCCTGCTGCTAGAAGTAGCATGTCCACGACCTGGGGATGTAGTGGAGGGAGATGCCACTACTGATTTCATCCTTGTGGTCCTAGGTGTCTCTAAGCATGCCCGCAACCTAACTCCGCACATTCATAAACAACAAGTTTTTAACACCCAAAATTTTAAAATACATTCAAAATTTAGAAAATTGTACAATTTAGTTAAAATGCATGTGAAATCTTACTGCAATGTTATGATCCCTATCAATTTGTTGTTGATGCGTCACAGGGACAACAATAGACTCACGAGGGGTAAGCTACATACAAATAATTAACTTTCAAATTAAATATTTCACATATACCTACAAAATTTGATATTGTAGATTTAAGTTTAATAAGAAATAATGAACCTCCAAAATTTAACAAATTTAAAAAATTGTACCTCAATTAGTGGATCTGCAGATGCTATGGCAGTATCTACAACAACCTCCATAGTCTGCATATATGGAGGAGTCTCTCTAGCAATCATAAGCTATACAAAAAACATGTACAAATCAATATTAAAATCTACATGACAGAGGTCCAAAGCATGTAATCCATGTGAACTTTCAGTAATTAGAAACAAAGTGTAAAGATATTTACTAACCTACGTAAAACTCATGTGAGGCGTGCCAGTAGCCTCAGTTCCCTGAGCAGATGATGACCCGCCAGGCTCCTGTGTATAAAAGAGAAAAATATTAATACATGTACAACATACACATGAAACATTATAATAATAATCTAGTGCAATCAAATGAAATTAAAAATGTAAGTTTTACAACTTGAAACTTACGTTTGAAACACGACCCAGCCGTAGTAGCTAGCATGTCGACGCCGGATGTTTCCTTCACCGGCTCTTGCTATTTAAAATAAAATAAAAAATTAGTTTTTTACATGTATGTACATGACGTACAATCATATATATATATATATCTCAAACATGTGAATTAAACTATTGTATATATATATATATTATTTAAATTTATTTGAAATTTACCTGTGAAAGACCAATATCAGTGGCACTAGTTCCAAAAACATTCCCCAGCATCTCATCTATAGAAAAGAAATCATGTGAACCAGCAAATGATGTCTCGCCTGCAGTGCATATGGCACCACATGATCCACAGTGGTGTGGTGCACTAGAACTGGCACCTCCACCAACATCACCAGATGTAATTTGGTCACTATGTTGGGTGAGAGTGTCAGTGAGCTCCCTTAATGCATGCAATGTATCAATCTCCACAACCTCCTTCACTGTAGGAGGGATAACTGAAGGCAGTGGGGGTTTTGGGGCATGGGGGATCCTAGGATGACCTACGCGTGCATCAGGTCTGCTCTATGCAGAGCCACCTCCTCGACCAAAAAATTTAGAAAAGTCAAAATAATTCGGGACCTCATTGAGCACGAACTCGCAATATAATTTCTTCAAAAAATAAAGAGGAACCTCATTATTGTTTCATGGTGGATAATCAAAAACCATCCACCATCAGTCCCAACAAATGTTTTCGATTCTGTCATCATGGCACTAATGGATTGGGAACCGTTTGCAAGTAACTGCAGGGGGCATTGGTTCTAGGGTCGGTAAATAATGCACAAATGAGGTCTTTTCTAATTTTTTTATCTTTGACGGTTGCATGGGATAGTTTATCGCATACCACCGCCTATAGTCACTTCTAAAGGTGTTCCATCTAAGTATTTGGTTGGTTCATAGATTCGACTTCGCCAATCAATGTTTGCAATGTATTGGCTAAAGTCATGTGGGATGGATTTGTAGCATGATTTTGTCTTATAGTTTAAATTAGGTTCTCAATGACAATTTTATTTTCTCAGATTCTTCCAATGATATTATCTTGCATTCCTCTTGGCTCAATGGGGACAGAAGGAGCCACAGGAGGCGGATCTATGTTTGGAGGAGGGTTTTGAGGAATGTTTGGAGGGTTTTGAGGAATGTTCGGTGGGTTTTGAGGAATGTTTTGATGGTTTGCATGATTTCAAGCTTTCCAACGGTGATAAAACAAGAAAATTGTATACATAAACAAACATTTCAAAAAACCCATGAAAATGCAAAAAAAAAACCTAAAATGCAAAAAAATGATTACAATCGGGGACTTACCTCCTCGTCTTGGCGGCATGGTTGAATCTATCGCTATCCAGAAGTCCGATGAGCAATTTTGAGGTGGTATTGAAAGCGCGAGTGAAAAATGTTTAGGAAAAATTGTGGTTTGAAATGAAAAATGAGGAAAATAAGGAGTCACGGGACTGCTAAATTTTGTCTCAGAGTTCCGCGATCACGGTTTTAGGTTCGGTAATTACGGTAATTACCGAACCTAGAATTCAGGAATCATGATCGCGGTATGTAAACCACGATCGCGGTTTCTTTATTTCAGGTTTTTATGTCCACAGAATTGTCCACCAACTTCATGCACTTACCCTGAAAATATGAGTCTGAGAGTGGGTAAATGGGAAATTACCCCTTTTTAACTTAAATGTTTAATTCTAAAGCATGGGTTGACCTTTTTAAGGGTTACGTTAGGGGATAAGGGAATGTTCTCTTATCCCATGCAAATAGGGACCTAATTTTTGTTTAAACTGGTGCAATTAGGTACCCAAGGTATTTAATTCCTTTGGCCCTTTGACCCTCTAAAATTAATTAAGGAATATTTAACTATAATGTTAATTTAATTACTAATTAAGTTAACTCCCAAGAAAAATCTAACTATACTCTTTAATTTTGTAATGTAGATCTAATGTTGGTTACAACGAGAAAATTTCATTTTATAAATTATATTTGACTTTGAATCCTTGCTGTGTCAACTATTGCTTGAAGCCTGGTAGTAGATACGCCTTTTCAAAAGAAAAAATAAATAAATTTATTCCTTAATTTCTCTAGTTAAACCTAGGTTGTTCTTGGGTCTCGAGTGGGAGTTTTAGTCAAGGCGTCACACTTGTATTTATTTATAGTGAATTTTTTAGTTTTTTCATTATAAAAATGCAACCTTTGTTGATATTGTAAATGAAAACAAAAGTTTGAAAGTCATTTTATTGTTTGTTGGAATGAGTGACTATTAGATTGATTAAAATGAACCAAGTTCCTTGAAAGGGTTGTGTATCATGGATGAAGAAAATACTTGAAATGTGATTGAAAAGGAAACAAATTTGTCCTCATTTAGTTGATTTATTGTCTGTAATAGGTGTGATGTGCTTATTTTAAAACTATTGAGAAATCTTGTTATAAACTACTTGTGGGAATGGTTGAAACTTGTATTTTTAAGAGAAAAAAATATTTATTCATATTATATTACATGAAAGACATATGGTAGCAAATAAAAATATATGTTGTTTTGTTTTGTATTGTTGAAAGAAAGTTCCTAAGGTCTCCCATTTTTACCTTTATATGTGTAGATGGAAAAGCCTTAAAATTCTTAGTTGCCATTTACCTTGTCAATAAAATAGATTGATCCTTTAAATCTAGTAGAGTAAAGGAATTACATGGTTACAAATTAGACCATAGCTTTATTGGGTTATATAAATTTATTATTAAGTTGTTATAAATTTATATATAAATAGAATATTACATAATGTAAAAATAGGTGGAAATAAAATTAACCCTTAACATCTTATAATATTATTATCAAGTTGTAAGGAAAATTTTAATGGAAGGGTTATAGTTTAGTTGACACTATTAATGTTTTAATATTATTACTATTGCTAATAATAAATAATAATATTAAAATAATAAGAGTTATAAGGGTAAGTGCACCAAGTTGGTGGACAAAAAAATGGGTCATAAGTGGACGTCATATTGCAAAAAACAGCGAAATCTCAACTTGTAGGGATTATTAGCAATACATGCACTCAAAATTAGAAAAAATATATAAATATGAATTGTAGCATCCAAAATCTAGTTTCTAAAATACTAATTTTTTAAAAAATGGACAAGTTTAGCTATATTAAACACTTAAAATTATATGACTTGGTTTTTGTTTTTGAAAAAATCTATAAGATTGTAGTCCGTTTGCCCACGATTTGGATGACCAAATCTTGTTTTTTTTTCCCTTTGGTGAAAAGTTAGATGTAGTTGTCTATCTTGGGATAGATTTTATTTTGTATTTTTTGATCAATATTTTTTTATGATTTTTCCGTGAAAGTGGTCTAAAAAGATTTAGAAAACGGAGCACTTTCCATTTGCCCATCATAACTATATCAAAAAATATCAAAATCAAATATTTTTTTAATGTGCATAGAATTTCTCCATGCTTAGGATGGTATAAGTTTTGAAACATTTTAATAAGTGAAACAAAATCTACGAGTCTTAAATATAGACATGAACATTTGCGGGAAAAAATGTCTTAAAGACCTATTGTTAGTAAAAAAATTATAAAATGATATTTATCTTATTCTATTCACTTTAAAATCAATATTTCTATGAAGCTAACAGTCTCCCCTACGCGATGGCACCATTTTTGTGAAATGTTTTCAGTTTTTAGCATGGTTCAAGTCTGTGGAAGAGAAAATTTGAAGTTTTTTTACCCTTTACACTTCATAATGACCTTCCATAGCTTTGGTTGGGGCAAAACAAAGATTTCCGAGCCTTAGGGTCAGATTTGAAGATATAGATAGGACCGCGATTGTGGTTGATAAACCGCGATCGTGAGTTTTTAAATAAGAACCACGATCATGCTTTATAAACCATGAGCGTGGTTTATAAAGTGCGATCACGGTTTATAAATCATATTTATACACATCCCAATGTTCTAATTACCATGTGATTTTTACTGTTTGACTTTACCGTATGAATTACTATGAAATTATGTCATTTTCTACACGTTTTCTTATCATCGAAGTAAAACATCATGGGAGACAAGAAACGAAGTCAAAAAAGGAAGTCATTAAGTAAAAAAATACCAAATGAATTAGAGGCAAACAAATTTCAAAATGCTGAGTGAATGCAGAATCTTCGTGAATCAAGAAGAGGTTTATCTTCAACCCCTACTATTGTAAGAAATGAGGAACTAGGTAATGTTTCTACTGTCAATGTTGAATTTGAATTAAATACTCATGATGAAGATTTTTTTATCATCAATGTTGAAGAAGAATTAAATACTCGTGATGTAGCAAATGTTGAAATTGAAGGAGACAATGAAAATGTGAATAAAAAAATTCAAGTTGAAACTGTTGACAAACAAAATTTGACAAAAACACCTCCTAAGATTTTTCATAAGAAACCTAATTATTTTATTGAAATTGATGAATTTTTTTTGAAACTAATGTGTGACAAACTTTCTGAATGGAAAATAAGAAGAAAAGCCACAGAAATTTGGAATAATTATTTTAAAATTTTAAATGATTCCCAAAGATGTCAGTTGTTGGTTAGTTTGATGAAATTGAATAAAATGAAACCTAAATTAAAAACCTTAGGATTGACAACATCTAATATATGTGGTCAAACCTCTACAATTGTTGAAAACCTTCATGATGCATATCACACTGTTGGTGTCAAGAGACACACTAGGGATAGTAATATTGTGCGTCGTGTACTTACTACTAGTGTTGTAAGTGAATCAATAAAAAACAACATTTGATTACGCAAACAAGTCGAATGTTGCAAGCTGATCGAAAAACTCTAATGTAAGCAATTGAAAGACGTAATATCCTTCAATCACTCAATAACACCGATTTTGGGCATTTTTTGCTAGAGCACCGCATAAGGAAAAATATAATACTGATGCTATAAGAGAAGTTGTTATTAAATTTTGGCATGATAACATTAAAGTTTCACCTAATACAAGAGATTTTGTAAAACAAAGAGTTGGTTCTATTAATCGTGAACCACATCCAAAGAATTTCTTAGATAAGACTCAAACTCAATTTTTTCATAAGTTTAAACAAGAGCATCTGGAAATTAAAATTAGTCAACGTTTTTTTGAAATGTTAAAACCATTCTATGTGAAAATCAACCACTCTCGCACCACTTGTTATTGTAGGAAACATGTTGAATTTTCTATGCATTATGCTAAATTTTTATGTATTCTTTTCTATTTTTCATTTCGAAACTATGTTATGTTATCGAATGTGGTGTTAAAGTTCCACTAATATCTTCCAGGATTTCATTCCTACGATATTTTGTGAAAAAGAAGTTAGACAATTTTTTTATAGTCGGGATTGTTTAGATGGTAGTTGTGGTACATGTGGAGGATTATCTAAATTGGAAAGTTGCATCCATGAGCAAATTGAAGGTGCAATAGGAAATAATTTAGTTGATTTTGATAAATATAAATTAGTTACGTACTAGTTGAAATAGGGAAAAGAGTCTAAACGGTGTGAGCTAGTTACAAAACATATGCCTATTTTTCAATTTATGAGAAAATTTAAGGATGAATTTTTTTATGAGTATGCTAGACATACACACGAGCTCGATGGTTGGATGAAAACTTCAAGATATGCAAAGACACATTTCCTATTGGTAGTATTGTTTCAATGGTTGATTTTGTAGAGAATTACACACATTGCAACCACAAATGGAGGTTTAATAAAAATATTACAACTCAAAGTAAAAGTTACCATTTGTATGCACATAACATTTATACATTCTCCTAATAGTACAAAGAATGATAAATTTTTTTAAAGAGAGAACCAATTTTATATCAGTGATGATCGTACTCATTCTACTGAATTTGTGCAAGGGTGTTTTCAATTATTTTATGGAAACTTGTCTAATAGGGACATCCACTTCAAACAACATTATATGTGGTCAGATAATTACACGTCTCAGTTTAAGAATGTACGAATGTTTTATTAGATGAGCATGATGCACATCAAGATGGGTGTGCAACATATTTGGAGTTTCACTGAGGCTGGACATGGAAAAGGAGAACATGGTGGTGCAGGGGCATGTGTGAAAAGAGCTCTTGCAAGAGAAGAGTTGAAGTACAAAGATGGTGCTAAATTGAAAGATGCAAAGAGCATATTGGAATGGTGTATTGACAACATGGCCCGAGGTTCTCAAGAAATTTCCACGGTTCGCAGAGATATATTTTTGGTTGATAGAGGAATAAAAATTGCTAACTACGAGTATTGTATGACACTCACTTGGTTCCAGTGATATGCACTCATTTTGTAGCTCAGATGCTACTTCGTGGGCCACATGGACAAGAAAGATGACATGTTTTTATACATCTTCTATCGAATTTGTCACTGCTAAGTGTGATTCACAAGAATGGGTGGATGGATGGATTTGTAGGCCTCTAATTCCGCTTACTAGTTATCAACCTCCACAAGCATTACGACTTGTTTCTGCAGATGAAGTTGCAACATCCAAGGACTTTGAAAAATTTTGATTTTGGTGCGACAAGGTATTTATGGTTATTTACAATTTTTGTATTGAGTTATGTCCATTGAAATTTTAATATGTACAATTTAAATTTGAGTTGAAACCTTTTTTTGTAGGACATGTGTTTGCAGTTATTGCGATAAAAGACAATGAAGAAGGAATAGACTATTTCTTATGTCATTGCATTGAGGAAAGAAATAAGTTGACTTCTCTTATTATAGATGGTGAAGATATTGAGTACCCTACAAGGTCAGTGGTAGTTACTGGAACTTGGCTTTGGCGGTATCCATTAAAAACTCCTCTGTTTGGGTGTTTGAAGACTTTGAGACACACAAGAAAATACTCTTATATTCGCATCTAGTTCTAGCGACAAATATTCATTTGTATAGATATTGAGGAAGGCCTAATAACAAGATTCTTTGGAAGGTTCGAGAGTCAGATCATGAAGCAATCCTATCTCGCTATTCAGACTAGATCCGATCCTGATGGTTCATTGGAATGAATTTACAATGCTCATGTCTAGCATATATAATTTCTTTGGTATATATAAATTTGTTAGTTAGATAAATTTAAGATCATATATTTTATTAAATTTGTGTATTTTGTATATCTCTAGTATGGTTTTGATTTGAAACTTAAATTTCTTTGACTAGCACTTTTATATGTAGGTTAGTGGTGCCAGAAAAGCTTCCACCTTCACATGGTTGGCACTATTTGTAGAGAATTATAAATTCTTGAAGCAAAGATAAGATTTCATTGTTTTACAAGAAAAGAGAAGCAATTAACAATGATTTATGTACCTATGGAGGGGGTTCTTGGCTCCGAGGAGGTAGCCCAGAAGGACCTAGAGCTTAGAGAACCAAAATGAAACCTCCCAAGTGTTTAAAATACCATCCATATGTGTGTGCATAGTCGGTTCGGTGCCACGACCCACTGTTTGCAAAATATACCGTTTGACAGACCTTACATTGTCTCAAACTACACTATTTGGCGTGTTTGCAAACAATAGGGCAGCGAGAGCACCGATTGGAGAAGGAAAAAAATGAGACAGACTATTGTAGAGGGTCCCTATACCAAGGTGTAGGATTAGACGAGACGTCTCTAGGTGCCACAGAGTTCTGTGTAGTCACCCATCAAAGTTGAATGATTTTTTGGTCTCAAGGCTCTTGAGGGACTCCACCCGAACGAGGTAGCCTGGAAGCAACGACATTGTCGCACACCAAAATGAACCTCCTCTAGTGTTCACCTAGCCACCTAGACATTTTGCGTAGTTGTTTGGTGCCATGACCCACCGTTTACAAAATATACCATTTGACAACCTTACACTGTCTCAAACTACACTATTTGGCACATTTGCAAACAATAGGGCGATGAGAGCACCGATTAGAGAGGGAAAAAACCAATACATGTTATTATATAGGGTCTCTACACTGAGGTTTAGGATTAGATGAGACATCTCTAGATGCCACGAAGTGTGCGTAGTCACTCATGGAAGTTGAACGATTTTTTTGTCTCAGGGCTCTTAAGGGACTATGCTCGAATGAGGTAGCCTAGAAGAAATGACATTGTTGTGTACCAAAAAAATGCCTCCTCTAGCGTTCACCTAGCCACCTGGATGTGTCCACATAATTAGTTTGTTGCCATGATCCACCATTTACAAAATATACCGTTTAATGACCTTACACTATCTCAAACTACACTATTCGGCACAACAAACAATAGGTCAGCGAGCATTGATTGGAGAAGTAAAAACCGAGACAAGATATTGTATAGGGTCCCTACACCGAGGTGTAGGATCAAACAAGATGTCTCTAGGTGCCACAGAGTGCACGTAGTCACCCGTCGAAGTTCAACAATTTTTTTGTCTCAGGGCTCTTAAGGGACTCGCTCGAACGAGGTAGCCTGGAAAAAACAATGTTGTTACACACCAAAATGAAACCTCCTCTAGAGTTCACCTTATCACCTAGATGTTTTCATGTGCACTCTGGTTCGGTGCCATGAACCACCGTTTACAAAATATACCATTTTGACAAATGTAGTACATTGTCTCAAACTACACTATTCGGTGCATTTGCAAACAATAGGGCAATGAGAGCACCGATTGGAGAAGGAAAAAACCAAGACATACTATTATAGAGGGTCCCTACGCCGAGGTGTAGGATTAGACGAGACATCTCTAGGTGCCATGAAGTGCGCGTAGTCACCCGTGGAAGTTGAATGATTTTTTGGTCTCAGGGCTCTTGAGGGACTACGCCCGAACAACGTAGCCTAGAAGAAACGATGTTGTCGTGAACCAAAAATATGCCTCCTCTAGTGTTCACTAGGCCACTGGGACGTGTCTACATAATTGGTTCGGCCCATGACCCATCATTTACAAAATATACCATATGACAAGCTTACAATGTCTCAAACTACACTATTCGGTGCGTTTGCAAACAATAGGAAACGAGAGCACCGATTGTTGAAGGGAAAAAATGAGATAGGATATTGTAGAGGGTTACTACACTAAGGTGTAGGATCAAACAAGATGTCTCTAGGTGCCACGGAGTGTGTGTAGTCACTCGTCAAAGTTGAACAATTTTTGGTCTCAGGGCTCTTGAGGGACTCCGCCCGAACGAGGTAGCCGGAAGAAATGACATTGTTTCACATTGAAACGATACCTCCTCTAGCATTCACCTTGCCACCTAGATGTTTCTACACACTCGGTTCAATGCCATGACCCACCATTTACAAAATATACCGTTTGACTGCCTTACACTGTCTCAAACTACACTATTCGGTGTGTTTGCAAACAATAGGGCAGCGAGAGCACCGATTGGAGAAGGAAAAAACTGAGACAACCCATTATAGAGGGTCCCTACCCCAACGTGTAGGATCAGACGAGACATCTCTTTGTGCCACAGAGTGTGCGTAGTCACCCCTCAATGTTGAACATTTTTTTTGCCTCAGGGCTCTTAAGAGACTACGCCCGAACGAGGTAGCCTAGAAGAAACGATGTTGTCGCGCACCAAAACGATGCCTCCTCTAGCATTAAACTAGTCACCTAAACATGTCCACATATTTGGTTTGGTGCCATAACCCACCGTTTAAAAAATACCGTTTGACATCCTCATTGTCTCAAACTACACTATTCGGCGCGCGTTTGCAAAAAATAGTAGAAAAGCGAGAGCACTGATTGGAGAAGGAAAAAAATGAGATAGGATATTATAGAGATTCCCTATGCCAAGATGTAGGATCAGAAAGATGTCTCTAGGTGCGATAGAGTGCATGTATTCATCCTCCGAAGTTGAACTTTTTTTTGGTCTTAGGGCTTTTAAGGGACTCCGCCCAAACGAGGTAGCCCAAAAGCAACAATGTTGTTGCGCACCAAAATGAAACCTCCTCTAGCATTCACCTAGCCACTCAAACATGTCCACATTTTTTTTTGTGCCATGACCCACCGTTTACAAAATATACCATTTGACAACCTTACACTGTCTCAAACTACACTATTCGGTGCGTTTACAAACAATAGGGCAGTGAGAGCATTGATTGGAGAAGGAAAAAAACTTAGACAAGGCTATTGTAGAGGGTCCCTACACCAAGATGTAGGATCAGAAAAGATGTCTCTAGGTGCCATAGAGTGTGCGTAGTCACTCGTGGAAGTTGAACAATTTTTTGGTCTTAGGGCTCTTGAGGGACTCTGCCTGAACAAGGTAGCCGGAAGAAATGACATTGTCACGCACCAAAATTATGCCTCCTCTAGCATTCACCTAGAAACTCAGACATGTCTGTGTAGTTAGTTTGGTGCCATGAACCACCGTTTACAAAATATACCATTTGACAACCTTACACTGTCTCAAACTACACTATTCAATGCGTTTGCAAACAATAGGGCAGCGAGAGCACCGATTGGAGAAGGAAAAACCTGAGACAGGATATTATAGAGGGTTCCTACGCCAAGGTGTAGCAACAAATGAGATGTTTCTAGGTGCCACGGAGTGCGTGTAGTCACCTATCGAAGTTGAATGTTTTTTTGGTCTCAGGGCTCTTGAGGGACTCCGCTCGAACGAGGTAGCCTGAAGCAATGACATTGTTGCGCACCAACATGATACCTCCTCTAGCATTCACCTAGCTATCGAGATGTGTCCACACAATTGGTTTGGTGCCACGACCCATCGTTTACAAAATATACCATTTGACAACCTTACATTGTCTCAAACTACAATATTTAGCGCATTTGCAAACAATAGCATAGCGAGAGCACCGATTAGAGAAGGAAAAAACTAAGACAGTCTATTATAGAGGGTCCCTACACCAAGGTGTAGGATTTAATGAGATGTCTCTAGGTGCCATAGCGTGTGCATAGTCACCCATTGAAGTTGAACGATTTTTTGGTCTCAAGGCTCTTGAGAGACTCTGCCGAACGAGGTAGCCCATAAGCAACAACATTGTCACACACCGAAACAATGCCTCCTATAGTATTCACCTGGCCATTCGGATGTGTCCACGTAGTCAGTTCAGTGCCACAACTCACCATTTACAAAATATACCATTTGACGACCTTACACTGTCTCAAACTACACTATTTGACACGTTTGTAAACAATAAGGCAATAAGAGCCAAGAGAAGGAGAAAACCAAGATAGGCTATTATAGAGGGTCCCTATTCGAGGTGTAGGATTAGACGAGACATCTCTAGGTGCCACGGAGTGCACATAGTCACCCATCGAAGTTGAATAATTTTTTTGTCTCAGGGCTCTTAAGGGACTATGCCCAAATGAGGTAGCCTAGAAGAAACGATGTTGTCATGCACCAAAATGACACCTCCTCTAGCATTCACCTAGCCACTCGAATGTTTCCGCATAGTCATTCAGTTCCATGACCCACCATTTACACAATATATCATTTGACAGCCTTACACTATCTCAAACTACACTATTCGACGCGTTTGCAAACAATAGGGCAGCGAGAGCACCAATTGGAGAAGGAAAAAACTGAGACATGCTATTGTAGAGGGTCCCTACACCAAGGTGTAGGATTAGACGAGACATCTCTAGGTGCCACGGAGTGCACGTAGTCACCCGTCAAAGTTGAACAATTTTTTGGTCTCAGGGCTCTTAAGGAACTCCGCCCAAATGAGGTATCCCGAAAGCAACAATGTTGTCACACACCAAAACGATGCCTCCTCTAGTGTTCACTTGGCCACCTAGACATTTTCGCATAGTTGGTTCGGTGCCACGACCCACCGTTTACAAAATATACCGTTTGACAGCCTTATACTGTCTCAAACTACACTATTCAGTGCATTTGTAAACAATAGGGCAGTGAGAGCACCGTTCGGAGAAGGAAAAACCCGAGAGACACGAATATTATAGAGGGTCCTTATGTAGAGGTGTAGGATCATATGAGACATCTCTAGGTTCCACGGAGTGTGCATAGTCACTCGTCAAAGTTGAATGATTTTTTTCGTCTCGGGGCTCTTGAGGGACTCGCCCAAACGAGGTATCCTGAAGCAAGCAACGACGTTGTAGCACACCAAAAAATTCCTCCTCTAGCATTCACCTGGCCACGTCAACGTGTCCACACACGGTTGGTTCGGTGCCATGATCCACTTATTTACAAAATATACCATTTGTCAGCCTTATATTGTCTCAAACTACACTATTCGACACGTTTGTAAACAATAGGGCAGTGAGAGCACCGATTAGAGAAGGAAAAAAATGAGATAGGTTGTTGTAGAGGGTCCATACACTGAGGTGTAGGATTATACGAGACATCTCTAGGTGCCATGGAGTGCGCGTAGTCACCCATCGAAGTTGAACAATTTTTTTGGTCTCAGGGCTCTTAAGGGACTCTACCCAAACAAGGTAGCTTGGAAGTAACAACATTGTTGCACACCAAAATAACACCTCCTATAGCATTCACCTGGCCACACAGATGTGTCCGTATAGTTGGTTTGGAGCCACAACCCACCGTTTTCAAATTTGTCAACAATTACAACTTTTTCAACAATTACAACTTTTTCAACTTTGGAAAGTGAGCTAAAAATGTTGTCGTACAAAGGGATCTAAAATTTAACTTTGTTGTCACATATCTTATAATATCCACCTTGATAACCAATCCACTTTATATATTACATGACCAACTCATCGCATTTTCTACAAATGAATAGAAGATAAACACCATTTTTGCTTCTATAATAATACTAGTTTTGTGAGAATATCAACAAAGTTTTCTATAGTGTGCACCTTGTCAAGTGCTATTATCCCTTCATCAATAACATGTATAACCAAATTATACTTAACTAAAATATGCTTTGTCTTATTGTGATAAGCTAGATTCTTGGATAATTAAATAGCACTTTGATTGTCACACAATACCTTCATCTTCTATTGATATCTTCAAAACTCATCCAATAAAATTTTTACCCAAATTACCTCCTGACAACTATGATAGGCAACTACATATTCTACCTCAGTAGTTGAAAAAATTGTAATATTTTGAAGCTTTGAAATCCAACTGATAGGTCCAGTTACAAGTGTAATAGCATAACTAGAATTCGATATTTGTTTTTCCAAATCACTTACAAAATATGAATCAAAATATCCACAAATTGAATCACCAATATTGTTATAGGTGATGCAATAATTTATTTTTCCTCACAAGTAGTGAAACTCCCACTTCACTGCTAAACAATGTTCTCTACTTAGATTTTCCTAAAATCTACTGACAACTCCAACAACATGTGAAATTTCAGTCCTTGACATGTACATGTCATAACATACATAAAACTTATTATTGCACTAGAATATGGTACATGAGATATATGCTTATTTTCTTCTTATTGTTGCACCATAGTTTTTTAATTTTAAATCAAACATACATATAGAATTAATATACATAGAATATACATACATAGAAGGATATCATGTGCAATGAATTTGAATCAAACATAGAAGTAATATCGTTATGAAAACCAACACATGGATATATAATGTATCAAACTAAGTGTGTTGAACGCACGTCTCTGAAAATATAAGTTCATAACATGTGTACATCTCGAACCAAGTGTGTCATACATATAAGACCACATGCGGCCGCATAAGGCTATATACAATGTCCTATGAAGAATCATGAACTAGGACCAGCTGGCCCATATATATATATATATATATTTATTTGTACATCCATGTCCTATGAATCTAATCATGAAACATCTTCCCTCTCTTCACCCTACTAGAAGTAGCATGTCCACGACCTGGGGATGTAGTGGAGGGAGATGCCACTATGAATTTCATCCGTGTGGTCCTAGGTGTCTCTAAGAAGGCCTGCAACCTAACCTGCACATTCATAAACAACAAGTTTTTAACACCCATATTTTAAAAATACATTCAAAATTTAGAAACTTAGAATTTAGTTAAAATGCATGTGAAATCTTACCGCAATGTCATGATCCCTATCAATTTTTCATTGACGCATGGCAGGGAAAATAGTAGACTCATGAGAGGTAAGCTACATACAAATAATTAAATTTCAAATTAAATATTTCATGTACAAAATTTGATATTGTAGATTTAAGTAATAAGAAATAATTCCTAAATAAATTTAACAAATTTGAAAAATTGTACCTTAGTTAGTGGATCTGCAGATGCTATGGTAGTATCTACAACAACCTCCACAGTCTACATATATGGAGGAGTCTCTCTAGAAGTCATAAGCTATACAAAAACATGTACAAATCAATATTAATCTACATGACTGCCACATAACTGAGCCAAAGCATAATCCACGTGAACTTCCACAATTAGAACCAAAGTGTAAAGAGAAACTAACATGTGTAAAAGTCACGTGAGGTGTGTCAATAGCCTTAGTTCCCAGAGTAGATGATGACTCGTAGGCTCCTGCACATATAAAAGACAAACATATATTAATATGTACATTTAAAGGTGAAACATTATAGCAATAAAAGTGCATAATCAAATGAAATTTGAAATTTAAGTACAACTTGAAACTTACGTTTGTAACATGCCCAACTGTAGTAGCTAGCATGTCGACGCCGATTGTTTCTTTCACCGGATTTTTTAATTTAAAATAAAATAAAAAATTACTTTTTACATGTATGTACATAACGTATAATGAAATACATATATATTAAAATCTCAAACATGAATTAAACTATTTTTTTATTATTGGCAAATAGTTTTTTGAAAGGGACTATACCCTTGAATACAAAAGAAGGCCTGAGAGCCGGAATAAGAGTGAGAAATAGAGAGAATGGATCAAGATCCAAGTGTTACAATGAAGCTCTAAGTAGCTCAGAAACAACTACTCAAACGAGACAAAACAGCAAAACAACAGCAAAAAAACAGTAAACCGACCGCAGAGAAACAACAAAAAAACAACTAAAAGCAGCAGAAGCATCCAGAACTACTTCTTGGCAGCTTTATCGATACTGATCTTGACTCTCTTCTAGGCATGAAACATACTCAAAGCAGTCATATGGGTAGCATCAGTCTTATCAAGCTCCTCAATGGTTCTTTTGCTTTCTTTTTCGTTGCCCCAAAGTGCAGCTGGGACACCGCTGAGGTTGGAAACACTTTTGGCATGACCCTCGATGAACTCCTCAATCGCCCTAAAGGCGGCAATGTTGTAATCATGTCTAGTCTTGGCCTTCCCTAAGTGGGAGTCTAAGGAGGTCAGCTTCTTGTATATGTCTTCAATCTGACTGCTATCAATGTTCCCCTCCTCCTCCATGCTTTTCTTGCCTTTCTGTTTAGCTAGGTTCTTGACCTCATCCTTCAGCAATTTCATCTCAGCCTCTAAGGCCTCCAACCTCTTAGAAGAGCTATCCATCCGCACTTCCCGGGGACTGGCACTACTGATATTCAGCAGGTCATGTGCAATCTCAAGTTCAAAAGGCTCCTTCTCCATAGCAAGAGTCTCAAGGTTGAGCCTCCTGGAAGCCCTGGTGACTGGTCTTTTAGAGGTAGAGGCGAGGTGGGTGACGGGAGCAGCAGCAGGGGGAATGGAAGGAGAAGTTTGTGCAGCCGGCATGGGGGTGGCAGCAATGGTGGAGGGGGCAGCAGTAGGGGCAGCAGGAGAAATAGGGCTGGCAGCAGCAGAGCCCAACAAAGGGGGAGCCGGGCTAGGAGAGGAAGGAAGACCAGGGTACTTAAGAAGGCAGCATTTATGAATCAACAAAATAAGTCCTTGATGCAAGGGAACCGCCGGGTGTGCTTCTGAAACTCCAAAATGGAGCATTCAAGGAGTTCAAGAGATAATGGGGAAGAAAACCAATCGATTCCTACGGAAATGGTTTAAAAAGATAAGATGTTTAGCAAGGACAGTGACAAACCTACCTTCCAAGGAGATGAATCGAATCATCATGCGAGTGACCTCATCATAGGGTGGTGGAATTGAGCTGACAAGCAGGCCTGCAGTGCCAAATGTGAGCTTCTCAGTTCCCTCCACAAATCTTCTTTCTTCAGCATCTCTGTCAACCCTTTTGTTGAAGAAGCGGTACCCCTCCAAACTAAGGCCGGTCGCTTCAGCAATAAGATCTTCATTGACTAATATCTTCTGTCCCCCATAGTCGACAGTCCACTCTTTCCACTCCTTAGCAAAGCGTACAGAAATGCTTTGGTCATGTCCCTGCACCTTATCAACGAAGTTGGTGAAGCCTCCTTTGCTGAGAGTGTTCCAAAGCTCTGTATTTTCCTTCCAGTCGGGGTCCGCGCATGGCTCAATTTGGCAGGGAGGTCCTCCCATCTTCTCTGTGATATACTGGTTACAACAATTTCTCAAATGTCTGTGAGCGTAGAGAACTGTCCGCTTCTTGCTGTTGAAGGCCGCACAAAACTGGGAACTATAGCCATTGGTCTTCTCACGAACGGCTGCGTAACTGCTGAACTGAGCCTGCGGGAAGTCACGTGTGAGAGTAACCCTTTCCCTGTCAACAATCACATTACATCTATCATCGGTTTCGAGGAGCTATGAATCCGGATATCAACAGCTGTAGTACATCCCGCATGCGCGATTTTCAAATCTAGATAACTCCACTTGAAGTTCCCCAAATAATTCTTACTATCATGTATATTTGATATTATTTGCCTCATCATATTCATTAAAGCAACACGTGTGAGAGTGTTATTGATGTTGATCTTCCTCCAAAGATTAGGACTCATCTCTAGGGATTGCTTACATATGAAGGTCCGCATGAATGCTGTTGTGTAGCTGATTAGGGATACTGTTATTATCCCAGACGGTGAAATTTATATTAATGCCATAATTGGCCAGTGCATCCACCAATTTATTGCCCTCCCTGTAAGTATGCATGATTCTGATGCTATTGAAGGTATGACTGATGCTTATGGATTCAGAGATAAAATCCTTAATACTCCAACTAGGAGATGAGGACTGATTAAGAAGTTTAATGATATTTAGGGAGTCCCCTTCAACAACAAGGTTCTGAATATTTTGAGCCCGTGCAACTCTCAAGCCCCAGAGAGCAGATAATGCTTCGGCAAAATGATTGGTTTGAATTCCCATTTTTCTAGCATATGCAGCAATCAAATTACCTTTGTGGTCCCGTATTGCTCCTCCTCCTGCTGCTGTCCCAGGGTTTCCCTTAGAGGCCCCATCAAAGTTCAGCTTGTACCAATTAGAATCAGGAGGATGCCATTTGATCGAAGATCTATCTATACTATTCCCAGGATTGCTCCAATTTCCAATCTGCCAATTGGATAAGATGTACTCTTCATTCTCAGGATAACTCTTGTTCTTGGGAGGTTTGAATCTGGCAATATCCTCTTTGATACCTTTAGAAATTTTGCCAATACTGAGTTTATAATTTTGTTTCTTATTTCTGAAAATGATATCATTTCTATCCTTCCAAATCCTCCAGATTAAATGTGGGATAGCCAATTTCCAGATCCTTTTGATAACACAATGCCTGAAGGGTGGGTTCCATTGATTCCATAGCTGATTAAGATCCTTCGGCAACACCCAGAGAGCTTCAAATTTAGAAAGGAAAAAGTTCCAAATTCTATTGGCATAATCACAATGTATGAACAGGTGACTGATATCTTCATAGTCATTCCTACAAAGATGGCACCAATTAGGAATTATAAATCCTCTTCTCATCAAATTGTCAGTGGTGAGAATTCTACCTCTGATGGCCAGCCAAAGAAAGAAATTTATTTTGGGAGTTAATTCGGGCATCCAAATCTTGTTCCAATTAAAATCAGATTGATTACTATGAAAAAGATTGATATAACCAGATTTGACTGAGTACTTCCCATCATGGGAATTATTCCAAACCAGCTCATCCTTGGAATCCAGCTGACTTAAAGGAAAGAGATCTAAAAGATCCTGAAGGGAGGAAGTAATTTGTTTCAGATCAATTTGCTCCACAGTAAGTTTTTTCCAATTCTTGTTGGTGCCATTTCCTTCAATGTAGTCCTTGATTTTAGTACCATACTTGCTTATAAGGCTGTCCTTAGCCATCCCAAATCTATCCATTAGATTACCACTAAACCAGTTATCCTCCCAGAAGTTTATCTCCCTGCCATCCCCCACTTTCCATTTGCTACCCTGCTTGATGAAGTTTCTGCTCTTGACCAAATTATTCCAAAATATGGAGCCATAGGGGAGGTGTTCATCATGCAGATAGGAGTAAACAACTTGATGATTTAAGTATTTTGCTTTAATTAAATCAATCCAGGGTTGTTTCTCAGACAACATTCTCCAGCCCATCTTAGCAATGAGTGCCTCATTCATTTTCTCAATATTTTTTATGCCCAGCCCTCCCAAAGACTTCGGGGTGCAGACCTTATCCCAGGCCACTAAGTGAAATTTGAACTTCTCTTCCATGCCTTGCCATAAATTTTTTTTCTGAGTCCTCTCAATTTTCTCTCTGAAGGAAGATGGGATTTTGAAAAGTGACATGATATAGATGGGTAGACTTTGGAGAGTACTTTTAATGAGTAGGCACTTACCAGCACTAGAAAGAGTGGCACCTTTCCAACCAGCCATTTTTTTCTGAAATCTCACCAATAATTCATCCCACACCTTGTGAGAGACTTTCTTAGTGCCGAGAGGGAGGCCTAAGTACGTGGCTGGAAGTGCACTTATTTGACAGCCCAGAATTTTAGCAATTTTGAGTTGTCTTTCCACAGGGGTGTTGAAAAATAATATGGTGCTTTTATCATAATTAATCTCTTGCCCAGAAGTAGATTCATAGAGTTGTAATAGAGCCTTAATAGCCTTAGCTTCCACAACTGAAGCCAGAAGAAGAAGGATAGTGTCGTCATAAACTGTTGATGGGAAACAACTTGGCTGATGGAAGTGGGTTTAGATCCATTTAAAAGGCCGTCTTCAACCGCTTTGCCAATTGTTCTACTAAGGCTGTCAGCTAAAAGAATGAAGAGTAAGGGGGAGATGGGGTCTCCTTGTCTTAGACCTCTGCTGCTGGTGAAAAAACCCACAGGCTCCCCATTAACAACCACCGAGAACCTGGCTGTAGATATACAAGACTTAATAATTCTTCTAAATTTTTCCGTGAACCCAAATTTAGTTAAAACTTTGTCAAGGAAGACCCAAGATACCTTGTCAAAAGCTTTATTCATATCAAGCTTAAGGACCATATTTGCCTTTTTATTATTTTCCATGGAATGTATAGTCTCGTGAACCATAATCACTCCGTCTTGTATTATCCTACCTTTAATAAAGCCACTCTGCTACCTTGAGATGAGATCATTCATTATGAGCTGTAGTCTAGTAGTAATGATTTTGGTAAAGATTCTAAAAATGGCATTAACAAGACTGATAGGTCTGAAGTCCTTGAAATCTTTTGCATCCATTTTTTTAGGTGCCAGCACAATGTGAGTGTTATTGAGCTCTTTTAGAAGATTTCCCATTCTATAGAATTCATTCACCACTTTGAGAAGATCCTCCGAGTAGATTTCCCAGAACTTCTGAAAAAAATTAATAGAGAACCCATCCGGTCCAGGAGCCTTATCCCCTTAAGAGAAAAAACAACCTTTTGCAGTTCTTCAAGCGTGACAGCTTTAGTGATGTCTCTGAATTTCTGGTCCTCGATATTATTCTGAGGGATGGCCTCCAACATAAAGGAAATAGCTTCAGAGTTGCTGACATTTCTCTCTTCAAGAAGATTTTTGTAGAAGTCAAGCACTTCTTTCTTAATGTTGTTGTGATCTTTTATGATACTCCCGTTGTTTTTAGAAACCTCTAAGATCCTATTACAGGATTTGTGTTTCAAAGTAGTCATGTGAAAGAACTTCGTGTTCCTGTCTCCCTCTTTAAGCCGAGATAGCTCTAGATTTAATGCGCCATAAACTGATTCTCTCTCTGCGTAGATCGTATGCAACTCAGATAGAATATTCTTCTCATTTACTTCATCTTCAACCGATCTCCCCAAAGTATCCATTTTTAACTCCAGATCCTGAAGCTTCTGTTTTAACTCTTTCTTTTTTTCAAATACATTTCCAAAAACGCTTTTATTCCAGATTTTGACTTGCTTTTTGACATTTTTGAGTTTTTGAATCAATCTAAATTGAGCAGTGCCTTCACCATTCCATTCCCACCATTCTTTTATCTTATCATAGATATTGTCATGCTCCATCCACATCTTTTCAAATTTGAATGAGCTTCTTGCGGGTTTAGTCCAATTGAGAAAGTTTAGAGCAATCGGATTATGATCCGATCCAATTCTGGGTAGGGAAGAGAGATGGAAGTCTTGACTGAGAATCCAGCTTGCTGAGATTAGAGCCCTATCCAATCTCACCTGAATGAACTCCTTTCCCAACCTTCTATTATTCCAAGTATACTTATTACCATGAAGATCCACATCTAAGAGGTTTTGTTCAGCAATAAAATCAGCAAAATCCTCCATTCCATTAGAGAAGGTGGAGGTACCTCCAAACTTCTTGCTTGGGTTTAGTGGGGAGTTGAAATCCCCCATGATAAGCCAGTTAGCAGAGCAATGTTGGTTTCTAAAGTTTTTAAGATCAGCCCAAAGTTTTCTTCTACCACTAGCAGAGTTAGGGGCATAAATGTTAGACAAGATCCATTCACTCTTATTCTCAATAGTGACAAATTTGATTGCAAGATGATTAATATTATCATTAAGAATCATACCAGTACAGTGCCTTCTGTCCCAAAGAGTAGCCAGCCCTCCGGAAGCTCCCTGAGAGTCAACAGCCGCCATTTCAGAGTTATCCCAATTTTTTTTTTAATATTTTCAATGGTCTTTGCTTTCATCTTAGTTTCTTGTAGAATCAAAATGCTGGGGTTACTGGAATCCCGTAACTCCTTGATGGTTCTTTGCTTGGAGTTTCCATTTAGGCCTCTAATATTCCAAGAAATAATCTTCATTTGGAATGATTGGTGGTTGGAATTGCTTGCTGGTTCAGCTGACGCTGAACACCATCTGCAATATCCCTCTCCGTCTTTTTAGATCTAAGAGTCTTTTTAGAAGGTCTTCCTCTTTTTGAACTTCCTCCAAAATCAGCTATTCGTCTAGCAGAAGACCTAGTTGTTCTGGAAGTAGAGGTGTCCCAATTGTCTATTTTCTTTTTTTTATCACTATATAATGATTCTGGGATCCTTTCAAAACCTTTCAATCTTTTTTTCTTTTTTGAAATGACCATTGTGAATCCAGAGTCTGGATCTTCCATTTCCATGGTAGGCGTAACTTCCCCCTCTTCTCGTTCTTTATGAATCCTGCCAGGCGTGTGAACAGAAGCTGATCTGGTGCTGCAGCAGACCGGCGAAGCCACTGTTGTAATGCTGGGACACGGCAGAAGATCCGCATTACCATTCTCCCCAGAAGAGAAAATCTCCAAAGGCTCTTTTGTAGTCATATCTTCCTTGTTCCAAGCTTCCTCCCTAATGAATGACTGAATTTCTTTCTCCTCTGACATGTCAATATGAGAATGCCCAAGAGGGACTAAATTGACCTTCACTGAGCCATCTTGCTCGTTCACTTCCATGGATACCTTAACATAGTCTTCTTTATTAGATGCTTCAAAAGGTTTATCCAAGGATGTCTTCACAGATTTGTCCAAGACTTCTTTGTTAGGAGCTTCAGGCAAAGCTAATGTTGTGGCTTTGGGGCGCCAGACGAGATGCTTCTTTATTTGAGTTCTAAACCCCCTTTTTCCTTTTCTATTTAGCTCCAAATCCTTCTGGCTAGGAGCTTTGTCATCAATCTTCCTATCCGTGCTTGGATCCCTGCTAACTTTGTTTAGATCTGTGCCTATCCTAGGCTGTTCAGTATCCAAAGGAGGGGTCTTCTTCTTGGAACAGTTTTTGTCAGAGTGACCAATGCTATGACATAGTTTACATCTTAAAGTTTCGACCTCAATTTTTTGGGTCCAAGACCCAAATCTAGTTTTCAAGATTATGTGCTCCGGAAACTCCTGATCCATAGCTGAGAAAATGTAGAACCGAGCAAAAGCAAGCCTGGATCTGTTTCTTGTGGGTCCATCCAGCCCAATAGGTGCACCTAGGGATTTTGCAATATTTAGCAGTATTTCATCATCCCATAAATGCAATGGCAGTCCTGGTAACCTACACCAGATTGGGATGGTGTTTATATTTTCAGTATTCGGATCAAAACCCGGATACCATTTTTTCAAAAAAAGACCCATATTACCCAGCCACCAGGGGCCTCCCAGTAGCACTGAATCCAAATCCTCTTGCTGATTAAATTTAGCCAGGAAGAAACCTTTTGGCATAATGGTAATATTTAGGGCTCCCTTAGGTTTCCATTTTCTCAAAGCCCATTTTCTAATGAAATCAATATTAGGTCTAGAGC
The DNA here is from genome assembly GCA_018340775.1 of Taxus wallichiana var. yunnanensis. NCBI lineage: Eukaryota > Viridiplantae > Streptophyta > Pinopsida > Cupressales > Taxaceae > Taxus > Taxus wallichiana. Next base: position 331,068,744 of record CM031240.1, on the reverse strand, counting down.
CAAGAAACTTACCAACAAGGGAGAGATTCGCTTTGCTTAAGGCTCTATCAACAAATCCATCTGGGACCCTTAGACAGGTGGCACCCTCTTTGTCCATTTCCCATGTGAACTGATCAGTGATTTTCGGACCCACCTTGAGGTTAGGGCTTTGAAATAGCTTATTCCAGGCCATAGGTGTGGATCCCAGCATTTCCCCATTTTCGTTTATAGCCGTCCGATTGTGGCCTGAGATCTGCTTTTCCTCAGTAAACTTTGTCATATTGCGCAGACTTTCCGCGGCCAGAACTGCAGAAACCACACTGACAGTACCTCCAGCTTTTTCTGCGTTCGTACTCGTGCCCACAAGCGTCCGATTCTGGCTATAGATCAGCCTTTCCTCAGCATTTTTAACCTTAGTTCGCAGACATTCTGCAGCCAAAACTGCAGAAACCGCATCACCATAGTTTTCTCCATCGCTAGTTTTCTCCATCACATGCGGTGAATTTTGAGTTAATAATTACATTAAACTATTGTATATATATATTAAATATTTATTTGACATTTACCTGTGAAAGACCAAGATCCATTGCACTAGTTCCAAAAACATCTGCCATCATCTTGTCTATAGAAAATAAATCATGTGATCTAGCAAATGATGTCTCACTTGCAGTGCATACGACACCACATGATCCACAGTGGCATGGTGCGCTAGAACTGGTGCCTCCACCAACATCACCAGATGTAATCTAATCACTATGTTGGGTCAAAGTGTCAGTGAGCTCCCTCAATGCATGTAGTGTGTCAATCTCCATAACCTCCTTCACTATAGGAGGGATAACTGAAGGCAGTGGGGGTTTTGGGGCATGGGGATCCTTGGTTGACCTACGCGTGCACCAGGTCTACTCTGTGCAGAGCCACCACCTTGTCCATAAAAATCAGAAAATTCAAAATAATTTGGGACCTCATTAAGCACAAACTCATAATATAATTTCTTCAAAAAATAGAGAGGAACCTCATTGTTGTTGCATGGTGGATAATCAAAAACCATCCACCATCGGTCCCAAAAATTGTTCTTGATTTGGTCATCGTGGCACCAATGGATTGGGAACTGTTTGCAAGTAACTGCGGAGGGGGGGGAATTGGTTCTTGGGTTAATAAATAATGCGAATGTGGTCTTTTCCAATTTTTTTCTCTTTTACTGCCGCATGGGATAATTTATTTACATACAATTTTCTGACAATCACCTCTAAAAATATTCCATCTATCTATTTTTTTGATTGTGGAGTCAACTTCACCAATCAATGTTTGCAATGTGTTGGCTAAAGTCATGCGGGATGGATTTGTGGCATGATTTTGTCTTATATTCTGAATAAGGTTCTCAATGGCAATTTTATTTTGTCGGATTTTTCCAATGATATTAGCTTGTGTTCTTGTTGGTTCCGTGGGGACAGAAGGAGCCACAGGAGAATGATCTATGTTTGGAGGGTTTTGAGGATTGTTTGTAGGGTTTTGAGGAATATTTTGACAGTTTGCAGGATTACGAGCTTGCCAAGCAACTGATAAAACAAAAAAATTTATACATAAACAAAAAATTGAAAAACCCATGAAAATCACAAAAAAACCTAAAATGCAAACAAATTGATCAAATCAGGGCTTACCTCTTTGTCTTGGTGGCATGGTTGAAACTATAGCAATCCACAAGTCTAAAGAGTAATTTTTAGGGGGTATTCAAAGCATGAGAGCCAAAGGTGTAGGAGAAATTGCGGTTGGAAAGGAAAAATGAGGGAAATGGAGGAGTCGCGCAGTTTGTTTTTTTTGTCTCGGAGGAATGCGCTCGCGGTTTGTAAACCGTGACCGTAGTTTTAAGTTTGGAAAACACCAATCCTATAAAAACGATTGCAAAAGCACAGTTTAAAAACCATGAGCGCAGTTTATAAACCGTGCTCGTGGTACATTTTTAGTTTTTTATGTCCACTTAATTGTCCACCATCTTGGTGCACTTACCCATAATTATTTTAATGAAATGATTTTTATAAAAATATATACATTTATATATACATAGACAAATGTATATATATGTATATATCCTTTTACACAATTGTATATATACACCATTCTACCGATTCCACTAAAATATGGTAAATACCCATATGCCCATTTGGGAAAATACAAAAAGAATGAGTTAAACAAATAATAAAAGTAATTACAAACCCTAGATGAGGGTATAAATGGAATCCTCAATAAAAGAACATTTTGTTCCTCCATGAGCTTGAGCTTGTCATGGCTTCCACCTCCTTCCTCCACCAATCTACAAAACAAGAAAAGAAACAATAAGTCAAATGAAAGGAAAAATATCCTTTCATAACCAAGTTTAGGGCTAGATGGATCCCCAAATCAAAGGGCCCCAAATGAATCCATCCAATGGATGAGATTCATCCCTACAAAAAGTAGGAGGGAAGTGAGTGAGATAAATGTCAATTTTAAAATGCATGGGTAGACTATATTTTGGGGTCACTCTAGTAGTGTAGGGGGTGTTATTACTTTTCTAACCCAAATGTTTTATTAGAGACATTTTTATTTAATGCTAGTCTTGACCCCTTTGTTGGTGGAATAACACTATATTATTTAAATAACTAGACCATGATACCTTTGAAATTAATTTGAGCAAGTTTAATTAAGTTTGAATTTAATTGTTCTAAGACCAAAAGGTAGGGGTGCTTAAGTCTCGCATTAGACTAATTAAATTATTAAATGATATTGAGAGATTTTCTTATTTCATTTAAAAGGGACCTAAGGGGATTGTGGACCCTCTTTCGAGAAATTAATAATATTAATTTAATGTAATTTTAAAACAAGAAAGTGTGATTTACAAAAAAAGTATTCCATATTTTTTCGAGTTTGACATATGCTGCCTTGGGTTTTGTATGGGTAGTTTTGTGGGTGTTACATGTTTGTTCAACTAATATGTAGAGGAAAGTAGCCAAATTACCAATGTTGGTGAGTGCATATGTGAAATAGAGTACCAATAGTTGTTTCAATTAAGGTGAACACATGTTACTTTCAAACTTAAAAATTAAATATAAACTAGCCAATAAAACAAGTCAGATCAATAAATTAACCAATGAAATGGTGACATATAGAAAGTCCATAAATGGTGATTTTTATTCTAAGTAATGGATCTCCTTAAATGTCATTGTGTTAAAAAATACTTAATTTAAATTCCTTAAAAATATGCTTTCCACACAATTTTAATGCTCAAAAGAAAATATGTATATTGATAAAATCATGATCTATTTAAGGGCATTAAAAATAATAATAATTAAGTTATTCTAACAAACCCTTAAATTAGGGTTCACGATAACTAGCTCCTTTTCTCGCTATATCACAAGGTATTTTAAAAGTTTAAATTTACATTACTACCACAAGGGTACTATATTGGTATGCAAGCTTCCATGAATGACATGACATGACATGAAAGAAGATGGTATGTGGGATTAATAATATCTTTTAGATGATACCTACTTCTCAAGTAGTTATATGCATTTAAATTAGAATATAAGTGCCCATATAGACATATTGCCCATCATATTTACTAAAACATGTACATAATTTTAGAAATCATAGATAGTAAAAGAATAAGGACAAAGGTGCAACTTCCCATGAAAATTACATATAAATATACCCAATAAATTAAACAACTAAGATAAATCATTAAGAACAATAACATTTCTTCAAAGCCTACTGAGGGAAAATTAAGGATTATGAACACTCTAGAAATACTTTGGAGCTAAAACCCTCTAAAAAATACTCTATAGTAGAAAACTTAATTAAAACATAAACAAATATTGGATTACTTGATATGTTATGCCTTTACCATCTAGGAAAAGCTTGTTGATAAAATTATTTGTAGTTTTAATATTTTGTATTTTTTTGAAGCCTTGTAAATTATTTTCATAGGAGAGCTCAATAATGGTGAATATATCTTCCTAGATTTCGTGAAATTTGTCTAAATATTATAATCTTAATATAATTATTTAAAATTATTTTTATTTTCAACAAAGAGAATCAAATTGGTATGTAAGGGTGACCACTTACTCTCTTTAGAATATATGGTTGATAAATAGATACTCTTCATAAAAACCGTGATAAAATAAAATAAATTGATGCACCCCAAATGTTTCTGCCAAATTCTTTATCCCCTTTGTAGCCTATCCATCAAAAAATAATATTATTGAGTTCAATTTCGTATTATGTAATTAAAAGCCATATTTTGGTTTATATAAGTAATCTATTGTAGGAGTGTTCAAGATATAAGAGTTTTTACGTATAAAGCTGCTTTCTAAGAAGTATGGTGGTGGTTGGTGAATTATCTTCCCCATTCATGAGTTTGAAAAGCTTCAATTCTCGACAAAACCTCATTTGAACCATCGAGAAAAATTTCTTCCCATGGCAGGGAACAAACACAACAACTAAAATATTATGTTGAAATTGCTCCATTGTAAAACATAAATGCAACCCAACAATATCACCTATTTATACATTTACAAAATTATAATATGAGTTAATATACATTAAAATTTTGAAGAGCATAGTTCCGAATAAAAGAGACTTGAAAATCGATAGCTTATCTTGGAAGGAAGAGCGAAAACATAATCAATGAGAGGGCAGGCAATCAAATTTGATTAAACATTCATTTAACTTTGGTTTAGTCGTTTACTATTTTAAAATTGTAAAATCTCTCCTGTCACAAACTACATGATTTTCAATGTAAGAAACAAATGAGGAATGCACATAGAATTAAGTGTTTTTAGTGCCCACCCTTTTCTTACCATAGTTTCTTGCTGACTCATTACTTCTAGTAGATTATGGACATGGTTTATAGCTCTATTTGGATATTATGTGATTTCATTTGGATCTTTTGATGGCTCATGTGATGGTTAGGGTGCGATGCACCAATCTAGTAGTGATTATTATCATAGTTTTATTTCAGCACATGATTTTGGTTTAGCAACAATACATGATACAGTTGATCCTATTTGACCTATGATGGATTTATGTTATCATTTCATACTTTGATAACATTGGTGTATTTTGGCTTTAGATATATAAATCTATCTATCTATCTATCTATCTATCTATCTATCTATATATCTATCTATATTATATATATGTTTTATTTTATTTTATTTTATTTTATTGACAAGTGTTGATATATCAAATTGTGCGAGAGTTTGAAGTATTTGGGGTCCGGCCCCACCTTATTATGGCTACGACCCAAACATTGAATTAAATTTGGGGGGTGGGGGGTAGGGGGTGCGCAGGTCGGCCCCCTCCACTTCCCACCATATATTAATATGTTTTGGGGAGGGGAACCCCCTCCTCCCGCTCTTGCCCTTTATTTATAATAAAACCAAACCAAACTTTTTTATTAAAAACTTTATTTAAACAACAAAGTCCCATTTATTATTAATGAACTTCATTTTTTTATAAAAACTTCACACAATTGGTTCAACGAAACTTTGTTTTGTCTCGATTTTTGTTATAATTTTATTTAATAATATAAATTTATATAAATATGTATAAATATATAAATATTTCAATAAATAAAAATATTTATAATTTATATAAATATATATTTACAAATGTATTTCTTATTATTATTATTATTATTTTTCTTTGTTTTATTTTCATCCAACTTTTGGGTAAATTATTTGTATAACTAATTTATAGGGATATGTGTGTGTGTGTGTGTGTGTGTGTGTGTGTGTGTGTGTGTGTGTGTGTGTGTGTGTGTGTGGAGTTGTTTGATTTAATTTATATTTCTTAATTATTTAAAATAAAATCAAGGTAGAAAGAATACATATTTTTGATTTAAAATGAACTAATTATATCCTTTATTTTGTTTTTTAGTGTAGTGTAAAATGCAACAATAAATAATAAAATTATACCATTTTGAGTAACATTCGAAAAGGAAATAAAAATGGGAGATCAACTATTTACAAAATGATTTTCTTTGAAAAAATCAATGGAGAATTACAAAAGCATTTTAAAAGAGAGACAATCATATATTTAAATCAATTTCTATTTCCAAGAGAACCACATCCCATTTTAAATAAGATGCAAACTTGATTCAAGTTGTAAATTTTTTAAGCACAATACAAATTTAAGAGATACGACTTCAATAAAATATGAACTCTTCAATACTCTTTTCCAACCATACACACTTCATAATTAAATAGTACAACTCATATTTGGATAATCCATTTACAAGAATATCACTTTAAAATACAAATACAAAATCTCTCCACAAAGTGGAGACTACATGTAAAATTTACAATAAATTTCTCTCTTCTTTTCTTGGTCACAAACAAAAATAACTCCATGTAAGACATCATTTGAGCTCCTTCATTTTATTTATCATCAAATCACAACAACAAGGAAGGGAGCATATGCAACACTCACCTCCCAACCTTATTCCAATGAGAAGGAGAAGTCATCCTTCTCATTGGCCCCGAGCCCCAAAAATGGAGAAATAGGGAATGTTTTCAACCAATGGAATTTTTTTACAAAGGCTTCACATTACATACACTCATGCCAACAAAATATGCAACACATACAAGTACAAAAACACCAATATCAACAATATGTAACTTTCCAACACAAAGGATTAAAATATAAGCCAAGGGAGAAGAGAAATATGGGAACCACCTCCTTTTACCTCCCAAGTGAAATAGGGGTTCCACCCAATAGCCTCCATGTGCACATCACAAACCACTCAAAATATCCTTATCTCTCCCCATTTCAAAATATACAAAATGTAGCAATATTTTCCTTTTCTCTCCCCATAGGTGGAACACCCTAATCACACTCCTTCCACAATGCATGCCTCAAAATCCCTTTTCCCTTCCAATGGTACCATTTTCTATCTCCCACACCTTTCTTAAGGTCAAAATCTACCCAATCTCATGCAAGAACACATACATCCATTCACATTATCACACAACACATAAAAAGGAAAATAAAATACAAGGTATAGACCCTACCTTTCCATTGCCACACCTTCAATCCTCAAGAAAAAATCTCCAATATTTTCCAATTCCAAGAAAAATCCAAAAGAAAGCTCCCAAGCTCCCAAACAAGTAACTCAAGAAAATCCCAAAAATATGTAAGTGTGCAACCAAACCAAGTAACCCTCAAAACTCCAAAATAACTCACATAAATAGAAAATGAGGAGAGGAGGTGAGGTGGCTCCATGTAGGATGCCACATACCTTCTCCTCCAATCCACCTCACCAAGTCAAACATAAATACCAAGACTCATAAATGGGTGGGTGAGGATATGACAAGTTTCCTTCAACACACAAACTACTACTCCATACTTCCAAGGACACCATTAAAAGAGTTTGTAAGAAAGTGCAATTAATTACCTCTATTTCCTCCAAAAACACATAATGAGGCCTAATTTTTACCCCTTACATCATAGGTATGGTTGGTGGGTGAGTTTAAGAGGTATGGGACAAACTTAACTTGTCCCACAAGCCTCCAAAAGTGGCTCCAAAGCCAAAATTCGAGATTTGAAAAGTGAGGTTGAGTACACAACTCCAAAATCAATAAAATCCATCTCAAATCAATAATATAACAAGGAATATCTACCAAAATTAATGCTCACATAGTCACATCCCAATTTAACTTTAATCACATGATTAATTAATTAAATAAGAGCACATTAATTAAGCAATAATAAAGTTGGAATACATTACAATTAAAGAAATCACATATTCAACAAAAAAATTGAAAGAGAGCTAAAGTAACACAAAACCCATGGTCAAATTTTAGGTCACCCCGCATGTAAACCTCCTAACAAAATCAACAATAACAGAACACTAAACATGAACACAAAGTTGCCAAGGTGACCTTTTTGCAAACAATCGATATTCTTCCATGGTTAGTCTCCTAGCCCCCTTCTTGTTTATTGTGATATAATTTCATGTAACCAATCAAACAATACCCCTTCATCCTCAAGGTCACATCAAATACATAAATAAATAAAACAAACATACATATCATCTAACAACATCATACATGTAGTTATATCATCATCATCATCAAAATTAGAAATTTATATCAATTATTTTCAATCACTAAACATTTCAATTTTGATAAATCATAACATCAATAAGATCATAAGGTCAGTCCAAACATATAAATGTAATCATCATCGTCAAGAATCTAAAATTTCATTATACAATGAAACAACACTATACCATCACCTATCAAAGTCTTCTCATAGTCCATACCATCTATAAGATGAGTCATAACATATCGATAAGCTAAATATCCATCTTGTCTATCAACATGTTAAAGTATAATAATAATGTCCACGTCTCTAATAAACAATAATAAAAAATAATAGTATAAAAAGTGTCGAAGAGGAGTGGGAATTACACATTTCTACTCATACTCCTATCATCATTTCGCCTACGGCACCCACCTTCATCCCCATTACTATTGAACCTTTTGAGGTGTCATTTCCTATTCCTCTACCTAGTACAACTCCTAGAAATATAATTAACAAAGATATAAAACATGATAATGCTACCATTGATGATTCTCGATGACTTTGATGATGAATTAGATGTTATCAAACTTACTAATGAAGCATTAGGCGAGCTGAATTTTACCCCTCTTGGCGTAGATGACTCTTACTTCGAAGACACCTTTGTGGCCAATGGTCCGGGTGAATATAGATTCAAAACTCCCCCTTCTACCAATGCTATGGTACTTTATCAAGGATCTGTTAATGCCTTAGACATTGTTTCATCTTTTACTACACCCTCTAGTATTGCCACCTCCTCATTTCATGTGTACCTTATTCATCAAAAATTCTTTTGGCATAACATCCTGCTAAGTTGTGGTTGTTTAAATATTGTTTGTACACTTGAGGGCTTAACATGACTTGGTTTGAAACTTAATGAAATCTTACCACCCATTCACTCACCCCATCTATACCATGGCTATTGTCACATTACGGCCGCCTATGGCCTTCATGTGTTTCACTTGACAATCTTTGTTTCTGTAGTGCTCACACTTCCCCATTGACATTGGGGAAATCTTGGCTTAACTATATTCACATTACTTTATATATAGACCACACTTCTCTCACATTTCCATTGGTAACGACTCATCTCCTACTTATTCCCATAATCTCTCTCACAAGTACAGACATGATTATCCATTGGTAACCTTCACCGATAGATAATATGCAATGAATGTTTACACACTATGTCGCAATGGCTCTTTATATGATCCACCTCATTCTATTGCATATCATGTCTCTAATGCTACTCCGGAGGATTTAATCCTCGATAACGATGATCTATAAGACAGGGTCACATGATTATCTCGACCAATGCACTTGGGGACATAACACCGACACATTCCCCCAACCATCTTAGAATCACCACATGTTTCACACTCACATTTATCAACCTCCTAGCATAGGAATTGTCATCTACACTCTAAGCATCGTCATTACCCTATGAAACACTCTTGTGCTTTGGCTCACACTTGACTATTGAGGGCATACTACACATGAACCTCACACACTACACAATAGGTACTATAATTTGCGTCTCTTTATACATTCTAGAGTCAATTTCACATTTTACATACAACATCATTTATATTTCAACATCCGTATATCTACACATCATACTAGTATTAATCACCCATGTGTCACACTCTTATTGTCTATGAGTCTAGCATTACATACTATTCATTATACATACTATAGATCGATCATTTCAAACTATTAGGCTATCTACACATCTTGCATTACATTATATACATAGCCTATTTACACATTTAGCTCATCACATGGTTGTATCTTCTCATCACTCATACTACATCTTCTTATACGTGTTGCATTCACTATCCGGCGAAGCACTCTAGTTTGATGGTCCATATTATATCTTTTGTTGAGGTATATACAATAATAATGGACCACATCACACTCAAAAATTTATCATTTCATCTTCTCATGCAACATTCCTTGGATTATTGATATACACCCTTACGCTACAGGTGGTCACTTCTTCTAGCACCATCATGTCATAGAATACCTCATCACCATTTATTTCATTTTTAGTGTCATAAAAATTAGGCTACATCACCACCTCCTTTCTGTTCATAATGTCATGATATACAATTATTCCATAGAGTCACGTACACGTTATTATGGCACTCATCACAATGCACTACATACAACACATAGTTTGACCATTTCCCGATGACACACTCTCATTTTTGGTTCATTCTTGACTGTTGAGGGGGCATACTAAATGAACCTCATTGTATACAACTCCATTCACTCGGGGCACATGGCTCCTATCATCCACACTACATTCCATTCCATCCATCCACAACATACTACATTTTATGGTTGTATTTACTCTTGTTTGCACTTTCTTTTACATGTTCACTTTACTACACATGTTAGATAAATATCTTGTATGTCAATATCTTTACCATACACACATGCGTGTTTAGGTAATTTCGTAGTTATGATTATAGATACAAAGCTTATACATGCAGTACCAATGTTTGACACACTACCTACTGGGGACATCCATATTCACATATTATAGGTGTTATTGTTTCATTTTATGCTTAGCACTTTTCATTTTCATGTTATGCATGCTTTGACATACTAGCTATTTTTCTAACAAGCTAACAGGTGCTTCATGCATTTTTATGAAGGGATATTTGCTTACATACTTATTTGTTTATTTGCTATTTCTTGTTATTGTTTGTGGGCCTTTCCCTTTGTTGTGTGTACACACTTGTTTGTTCACGACCATGATGACCTTGATTATCTTGTGACACCATGAGTGGTGTCCCATGTTTCTGCAACCTACTTTGTGTGAATTGTATTTTATTTTTGGTGTTTACATTATGTGCTTATGTGCCGATTACACGTTGTTTTTTCTACATACATGATTTTTGTATTAACACTTGTTTTCCTAGCCACTTTTTTATGTGTGCCTTGGTTTCTACAAAGAAAATTCCCTTCTCCATGTAGGGCACAATTTAAATTTACATGGTTGGTCCTCTTTTAGGGCTATATTCTCCTATCCGTGACGTTACATGCACCTCAAAAGGGAGGAAATCATTTGGGGTTTACACACAGTACTTATACAGTCAACCTATAGTTCAATTTACAGTATAGTCTATAGTCATCAACCATGGCACAATTTAGTTTATAGTGAATGGGTTCAAACCAATCTATGAACCTCATACACAAAAATTTTTATAGGGAAGATTGTCCTTATCATTTTGGGTAGAAGTTATAGGATGGAGGATACAATGGACTTTCCTCCCTACACTACTTTGGCCAGTGGCTTGAGATCTCGAAAAATCCAAACAATACATCTTAATCTCTTTACCAATCTCAAGGAAGTAGTTACATGTTGGAGAATAACACAACTTTCTCCCTACACTACTTCAGCGACAGTGGTGAAAGATCACCCAAAAAACTCAAAATTCATTGACAACTACACGATATCCTTTCTACACATTTTTTCTCATCATGGATCAGGTGCACATGTTCCTTTTTCATTGTCATTTTTAAAATATTTATACATGTTTCTTCATATAGCATTTTTACACATATACATACCTATTTCACTACTTGATCATCTTCTCATTTGCAGGTTCATCCGTATGGGAAGCAAGTAGTCAACAACAACAAGCACATGGAAAGTACATCACATACATGATAATAACTATGCAAGTACACTACACACATTGGAATGTACACACACGCTTCTACCCTACGCTCACTCTCATTACTTCTTACAATTTTTACATCTTTAGTCTCCACACTTCATATTTTTGTCACTCCATGCTTTATCTAGTCCTTTGACACGTTTCTACATCACCGTACATGGATTATTAGGTACACATCTCTATCTACTTTATGTTACCTAGCTTTCCGCTCACCAACGTAAAGTGGGGAAAATGTAGTCACTAAATCATGCACTTTGAGTCAATATTTAGTCCTGGTTTTATACTATTATTCCTATGGTTTTGATTGATGATAGTACTAATTAACCCATGTCCTTTGGCATTTTAATTTCACTTTCTATTGTCACTTGCCGACCTTCGGCATGTACTTTCCAGTGTATTTTTTCATTCTTTGTTATTCATATTCTTTACTAGGGTGCCGAGATAGGACTAAGGTGCCCAGGGTGCCCTGGTCCCCTTTGGGTGCCTTGATCCTCTTTGTACTTTTATTCTATCTTTTGGGCACTTTCTAGCCATTTGAGCTTTTCATATTCTTTGCGAGTTGACCTTTTCGGGGCTAATTATGAAATTATAACAAGAGAACCATATAAATATAAATCTATGAGAACATTATGAGGAACCAAGCACTAATCACTTACTACCACCATCTAGAGTTACATCCATCAAAGACACCTAAAGCTACAATTGCATCCATCTAGTTCCATCAAAATGCACACAAGGTTGGTTCATCTATATCACAATTCATAGGAGGGGATTCTATTTTTTCCATGAACATATTGATTACATTCTACATCTAGTTATTTATTGCTACTTCAAAAAGTGATACTGCACAAGAGAAACCTAGGGCATGATTTTCATACACACATATAACTACATTGAGTTTGCGATGTAGTGCAACACTTAGTTAGAAATTCCACCATTGTGGCCATTGAGAGGACAGTCTAACCCTTCATTTCCATATTTATTTTTAGGGGTTGATACTTATATTGGGGTTTTATTACTTTCTCCTTCATCTCGACTTTTAGCAACATACAACACGGTCTAACAAAGCTAGTGTGATAGGAAACAACCACGAGGTGAACATCCAATGAAAAATTAGAGGGTTTAAAACTATTTTTGTAGACCAAGGCACCCATATCTCAGACCAAGGCACTCATGGCACCCTTGTACCTCTCCAAGCGCCCTAGTCATGTCAAGGATCTTAGATCTGTGCTTTTACGAGGCTTTTGTGTGGTTATTTCCTCCACTTATTTTCCCGATTCACCTGCTGCGACACAACCTCACACCTTCATTGAATCAGCTAAGAAATTCCTAACCCCTCTTACACATTAGGGTTTTACATTTCTATTTACTTAGTTTCTTAGGTCACTTTCTTTATTTTATTTACTTCTCTTCATAGCATTAGATTATACTACTATATTCCATTTTAGTTTAATCGGTGATATATATGGTAAATTTTAAGATCCCTTAGAAAATTAAAGTTGGAACTTTTCAGGGAATGTATTTATAAATGTTTCAAAATTATGAATACTAGGAGGAAAATTTGTATATTTGTGGAGGTGAATTAAGTTTTTAATAATGGTAGGCTAGGGAAAGCACCAAATCGTAAAGATGAAAAAAAAGCAGATAGTGTCGATATGGTACCGATCGGACTTTGTAATTATCTAGGTGTACACTTTATCCTATCCATGGTGTAGAGTATGCAACAAATGGCCATGATGCTGTAAATGGTGGATGCATTTTAATGAACCTAAAATCTGCAACACATATAAATGGATGGTAATTTTACCTAGTGTTGCAGAGCTATCAATAAACCATACCCATTTGTAGCAATAAACATATTAGAATCAAACAAGAACAAAATAATGTATTACCTTCTCAACCTTAATAATTTAGTTTTAAGTACAATAACCTCTTTTTATACCTTTTGTTGACATTTCCAACCTTCATCCCCACACTCTTAATATTTTAAATTTAGTTCTTCTTTGCATAAATTCTTTACGTGAGATCTTATTAAATATATCTTCTTATTAGATTCCAATACTTATTTGACTAGTTAGTGGTATATTTGTTCTATGTATATTTCTTCACCCCTTCATCCACAATAACTATTTCATGCCAATAAATATATTATTCCTATTATAAAAAAATCTCATGTTATTTAATTTCCTCATCACCAGCTTCCCTAGCTTTGCCCCGACTCTAATATTCTCCCCTCTCTACTTCACTCTGTAAATAATGTTTTTCAACTTGTATCCATAATAATCTATCAACCCCTACACTTATTAAAAATTTATCATACGAACCATTCTCTTACTTTGGTTACAAGAAGGATATTTTCCTTTTCAAATGTTCTTACTCAATCCTCTAGGTTAATGTTAACCATTTTACCCTACCTCTTGATCTTGTCTTTTTATTGAACTTGTAATAGATAAACTCCCAAGTTAATTAACTTTTCAAGTAACACCTTATTTTTTAGATAAATTTCAAAGGTTCTAAGGCAATACTTCACCAAAATAGAGGAAAGATTCCATGCTCTACCCATAGAATTTACATTAGGCCATCACTTGAGCATCCTTTCTTTTACACTTCTATAAATCCCAATAAATTTCAAACTCTCTGTGGAAACTTCATAACTTTGTTATGAAATATTACTTACCTTTTCCCCATGCTCCATCTTCTCAAGTATCATAACATAACCTTCTTCTTTTGTGGTACTTTGTTTTAACACATTTACTTGGGGGATCTATCACATATAAAATCCATTCACAAACTCTAAGATCCTATTCTAAAATCCAAAGCACGTCCTTCTCCCATAAAACAATATGTATTCATAATCATAGATCATTTTCTTATCTTGAATATACAAGAGGATTTCTAGAGAACTTATTTTATCCATAGTTTTTATTCTTCTACCTTCTATCCCTAGTTTCGAACAAACAACAATATTATGGGTGAATCACAAGTATTGAGGATAAAATATTGTCCTTTCATGATACCCAATATTTTTTTACCACTCCATACTAAATTTCAAACTCTATAAGGCATTACAACCCCTTCGATCACCTAGAATAGATTTCTAACTAGGTCAATAGGCCTCAAGACTAAGTTATTGAAGAAATAGGGTGGTGACATGTGATGAAAAGGATATAACCACAAAAATTATGTGGATCACATCTACTATGTTCTACAATATCAAATTTATTCCTTAGAAACTCCATAAACCACAAATACCACAATTTTTGGCAAAACCCAAAGATAAGGCTTACATAGACACGAGAACATCACATTTAGGATTATTTTTATTTTAACAAGTTTTCAAGCTGCTCCAAGGCTCAATTCTATTATTCAACCCTATTACACCTTCCTAAACATCTTTAAGGATAAAATTGACTCACATATTTGTTAACTTCTTCTAATCACGGGCATATCATGACTATATTTTACGAGTTATTATCTTGAAACCTAAAAATATTGCAAGAACTTCCATACATCCTTATAACTTATACACTTACATTAATAAACATGCCATCTCTCCCTTAGAGGTTTAAATAGTTATATAAAGCATTCTTATGCAACATTCACATAAGAAACAAATTAAGAAACCCTTACTTACATGACACATACTCAATGAATACACTTGATTCATAACTTAACATCATTAATTTCCATATCCAATACTCCAAATTTTTTTTCACCACGTAAAATCATCTCAATGCATGAGAAATATCAAGTATCAACGTTATCATTCATGAAAATGTCTATTTCTTCTTATTTGCAAGCCTTATTAAAGCTTATTATGTGGATTATATCTACAAGTTCTTCATAATTACATTATAGGATTTTATGAGCCTTTAAGTCTCTTCTTCTCTCCTAAAAATATATTCCCTAGTTTAAAAAACCCCTAACTAACTCCTCCATTTGAATGACTCACTTTCATAGACCATAAAGGAGGTGATTATAAATAGGTTTTGAATCCTAACCATGGTAAAGCTGACCAAAAAATGGTAGCCTCGTTTGGGTGGGTGAAAACACCTTTTTTTACATCAAAGGAGGTATTTTATGTCCTTATTACATCAATGTATGTTTTCATATTTAACATTAAACCTCTCAATTCCAAACTAGGAATTCAAATATTCAAATAGTGCATTTTGGAGGAAAACCCAAAATGAGCATTTTATGCACCATGGTAGGTTCAAATAGGTTGGAACCTATGGAAAAATACCAAAAATGACTCCCTAAACCTACTTCAAGCTAAAATTACTAGACAAAAAAACTATTTACACGCTTCATGATGCTCTTGCATCATACTCCCCAAGTGGGAAGATTTGAGCTTCATCTCAAATGTTTGTCTACTTTATTTTCTTCCAATTACTCTACCTCTTTGACTTGATTCTCCTTCTCTGGAACTCAGCTCCAAATTCAATGGTTTCATTTTTCCTTTTCTTTACTTTCTTATCTTCTAGTTTTCTTGATTGATCTTCATTTTCTTAACTCTTTCTTTATCCTTCTTTTCTTATTTACCTTCCCTTCTCAGCTACATTATCAAATCAGGTTCATGCTCAACTTTATATTCCCATGGATTCTTTTTGACCTATTCATTTTTTCTCCATCTTATTTGACTTTTGATACTCCCTTCAAAATAATCACTAGTTCGAACTCTTCTTTTTTATAGTTTGCACTTTGTCTCTAAATATATCTAAATTTTCAGGTCCTTGCATAATTTATTACCATGTCAACTCTTCTTCACATATAATTTCATCTCTTTCTTCTTCATTACATACAAAAGAAAGAAAAATATTAAGAAAAACATAGTTTTCTTCATTATCATGTTTTTAATATTCTTTTGTGTCATCATTGAGTTGATCCTCATCTCCTAAATCATCTTTAGCATCATAATAAGATTACTCACTATCATCCTTGCTTCCATTACTCCTCCATTATCCCTTTTCATATCTATGGTTTGCAAGAGAGTCTAGAAATATCTCTATCACTTCCTCCTCATCCATTTTATTATCCTCCACAAATATGACCTCCTTGATCACTTCTTGTTTTCCACTTGAAAACTTATTTTTCCTACTTTCACTTTCCTTTTACCTTCTCTCTTCTTCACTTATCAAGGCTATTAGCTTCCTTATTTTTATTTACTCAATAAGCCACCTTATAGGCCACTTATCTCTCTTCAACCACTACTCTAGGTTCTTTGTTTGTTTCTTCTCTCATACTTTACATCAATAATACAAGTACTTCCATATCCTTCATTATCTCCCTTATCTCTTACTACATCCACAAATCTCTCTTTCTTGATAACTCCATATTCTCTTATTTACCCCTTTTCTCTTTCTTTGTATGGCATAATATCTTAACAAATCCCTTTACCATCTCTATTTATTCTTCTTCCATTTTATCTTCTATCTCTAGTAAGTATTTTCACCTTGTTTGTGTCTCAAATAGGTTTTTTGTCTCTCTCTCTATACTTATTCCTTGACATCTTTCCCTTTTTTATTTATCTTTATCTCTTATTATTATTATCAGGGATTCTTGCTACTTTATTTACCTTTTTATCTCTCTTTGTCCTCTTTCTTATCTTCTCCGAGTTAATTTGACAAAATTTCACACATAACTTACAAAAGAACAATATTGTTAGAATGAATAACTTCATTTCTTATAAATTTCCACTCTAATACCAATTGATGCAGAGATATCCCTAAACCATACCCATTCTTAACAATAAACAAGTTAGAAATAAACAAGAACCAAATCATGTAAAAACTTCTCAAGATTTCTAATTCAATTTTAAAAAACGACCCATTTTTATTCCTTTGGTTAACATTTCCAACCTTCATCTCTTCTCTCTCAATATTTGAAACTCATTTCTTGCTTCACAACTTCTTTATTTGATTCCTTCTTAACTCTCTTATTATAAGCTTTTAATACTTATAGGACTAGTTAATGATCTATTTTTCTATGTAGATTTATTCACCCCTTCATCCATAATAACTCTGTCATGTCAATCAATCTCTCATTATTGTTATAAAAATATATCTTTTTGTCAATTTCCTCATCACCATCCTCCTTACCTCTACCCTTGACTCCAATATTATCCCCTCTACTTCACTCTCTAAATATTGTTTTTTTCCACTTGTATTCTTGAGAATATATCAACCCCTAAATTTATTAAAAATTTCTCATACAAACCATTCTCTTACTCTGGTTACAAGAAGGATATTTTTCATGTCAAATGTTCCTACTTATTCCTCTAGCTTTATAGTAACCATTTTAACTTGCCTCTTGATTTTGTCTTGTTATTGAACAAGTAATATATCTCGTAATGTCCCTCTTCTCGGCTTGACCCTTGGACACTTGGTGGTAGCTTATTTGTCATCTTCGTAAACTAGTCCCGTTGTTAGAAGATGATGTGCATAATAGCGAGTAAGGGTTTTATTGACGATCTGGTGGATTATTTGATGTTAGCAATGAGTTCAGTTGGTCTTAAGGACTCACTTGGCACTTTCTGAGGTTATTTCTGGCTTCTGGTGTGTTCTCCAAGATTCTTGGAGAGAGTTTCCATTTATAGTAAGTCACCCAACTGACTTCATTTCTCATTATTCGTCATCGCACCGCTTCTGCTTAGTCAGTTTCCGATTCCAGTGCTTTTTGATGATTTCCTCACTTTGGGAGCATTAATGGCTTATTTTAATTATTTTACCCAAGTTGCTTATATTTGTACGAATTACTTGGCGAGCACCTCAGTATTATAGCTCGTCGGAAAGAGAATGTGAAGTTCTAAATGATGAGATGCTAATTCAGTGACCTTGGGCGCCAGGAATGATTAATTAATTAAATAAATCACTTTCCGGAGTTATAAGGTGTAATTAATTAATAAAGTGATTTATTAATTATATTTCCTTTTAATGAAAATTCTCGGAAAAGGTTATAAAAGGAGGGTTTGGCCCATTTGCTACACACTTATCATTTTGAACAAAAAAACAAATTCAGAGCAGCTCTTGCTAATTACTCTCGAAGGACGGAAACCCTTGGAGATTACGGATTGGACGGAAACCCAATTCGAAGGAGGAAGATTCACACAGGGTCTTCATTGGATTCAGAACATTATTCCTCTTGCGGACGGAAACCCCAGGAGCAGTGAGAGAAGCTTCCATCCAGGAATCTTCATTGTTTACACAGTTATTCAGCATTTCAGCAGTTTCAGAGAAAAGAATAAATTGCAGCAGTGAGCATTTGCACATATATCTGAGTGGGGCGGCTTCTTCTACAGTTATTTATTGTTGTATCAGAGGTATTTGTCTTGCTAGATATTTATTGTAATTCCCAGCAGCAAATATATCAAATCGGCTAGGGTTTTGATTCATTTACTGTGGGTTTTTGGACAATCTCTGTTATTAAATCTTTCTATGAGTTTTATATCTGTATTGCTGTAATATTTAGCTTCATAAATCATTATTAAATACACAGCTGAAATATTTATAAAGAAATCTGCCAGTTAAACCCTAGGCGCCTATTCTGTATTCACCGGTTTGCGGGGTTTGTTGTATTTAAATTATCTATGTAGTTTCAGTGTGATGTTTCATGAATTCCTTTGATATTATCGGTTCAGATCTGAGCCCGAGCATTTTATAAATAATAATAAAAAAAAATCGATCAGACATAAACGGGTTTGGGATCTTTCAGTGGTATCAGAGCAGTGTATCCTCCCAGCCTGTGTGGGAAGAAACAGATAGGGTATTACAACAGAAATCAGCTTTGAATGCATCACAGAGAGGACGGTCCACACAGATACTACACCCCCCGCAGAGCACAACTCGAGGTTGGTATTGCAGGAGGTGACATAATGGAATATTTGGGCGAGAGGCCTGAGAGTCCTCCTCGAGAGGAACATGCAGATCCAGATAGGAACTTTATTCGGGATATGGCAGCCACGCAGAGGCAGTTATTGCAGACCATGGAGCGAATGGGCACTACTTTGGACAGGTTGGCACTAGATGGGCCGCGGGACAGGCACGGCAGGAGGGACAGATCTGTATCAGTTGCCAGCAACTACAGGGTCATAGCAGATCACCTTCAGAGCTTGGGAGTGTTAGGGGATTGCCACGCCGTGAGCGGAGGCATACTCATACAGATGAGAGGAGACCTACACGGACTGCAGATAGGCCTATGCAGCCTAACTTCTTGCCTAGAGGTGACCCACCAGAGATTGAGGGACGGTCGGAAGAAGCAACTTTCCCGGATACTATCATGGCAGTCAGTGATGAGTGGAGGAGTTTGCCGCAGCATGTGAGGGATGCATTTCCCCTCCCACAGTATTGTGCTCAGAGGAGAGACAACATGAGGGCCAGACAGGATCGGAGGCCTAGATCATCATCACTTTCTATTCACAAAGGTCCAACACCACAGGACAAAGAAGCGGAAGTGATTAACATATTTGAGGAGTATAGCATTCTTCCTCAAGATGTTAAGGAGAATTTTCCTTTCATGGACTACATGGACATGCACCCAAGTATTGGCTACAAGACTGAGCAGGCAAGGAAGGAATCTCACACTATAGCTTCTAAATGGTTGATACATGGAAGGAATAAAGAGTCTTCACATATGGATGATACAACTCTTCATGAGAGTGCTTTGGTGTCTTTAAGTTCTAATGAGGTATGCAAAAATTTATATGATGAATTTGATAGACATGCTGATGTCTTTACACCATCCTTACAAGAGGTGTCTCTAGAAGCTTTTACTTTAGAGGCTAGCATAGAGCATGTGAGTGTTTTGGATAACAATGCCATGGATTCGTTGGGTGATGATTGCAATGAAAGCATGAAGGAGGAAAATTCAGAATTTTCAGTTGATGGAGTTGATGATTTTGTTGATGACATTCATAGTGGACCAGCCACTCATGAGTTGTCTTTGATGGGTGTTGAAGACATCCATATCTCATCTTTTGTTATGTCATCGATTTACTATGATATGGCAGCTCCCTATTTGTTGATTGGTGACTTCATCTTCATTGATTTGTCAGGAATTAATAGCTGTCCTACATGGAATTCCATGTCATTTTCCACTTTTGCAGGATTTACATCAGCTTTTGGTAGGTATTGGAGTATGGAAAATTCAATCCAAGAGGAGCAGACTTCACAAAATGCAGATTGGGTGGTAAGAGATACACCATCTTTGTTGTTGCAGCAGTATTATCATGATGACATTAAACCCATCATGAACCAGAATACTCAGAATTTGATGCAGCGAAGCCAAGGCATCATGGAGTTAGAGAATGATGAAGCTCCAAGGGATTCTTTGGTGAGCACTCAGTTGGCACTTCAGGATTCCGAGAGTCATGTTGATGAGCTTTGCTTAGAGTTGAGTTTAGCTCGATATTCATTATGTATATCAGAGACTCAGTCATCTATGGCAGCCAAGGCACATGTTGAGGATAGTAGCATGAGTTCTTCTAGCATTCACATTCAAGATACAGGTGCAGTGCCTTGCGCGTTGGAAAGGCATGAGGAGTCAGTTAGAGAGAGGTACATGATTGAGTTTTCGATTAGTTTCAGTCTATGGGTTGGAGATAGACATGTTGGCAACAATATTCCAATGTCATCCTCTTGGGTTTTACCTCCTACTTCATTGATTGATGGCTGTCCTCCTTTGCTGGTTGGATTTCTGTCAGGTGACACTTTGAGGGTAGCAGCTGTTGGTATGGAGAGGAGTGATTGGGATGGTCAGTTTGGAATTAGAGGATGGAGTAATGATGATTTCTTCTTATCTTTGGGTAGTAGAGATACTTTTTGCTCCATCATGGACATGATTCACAGGTTACAGGGTGCTGTTTTGATTTATGCCAGCAGCTTGTCAGATGTTAGTATATGCTTTTATGCACCTTCATTAGGCATCTTTCACATCTGCAGGGGACCATTCAGTGTGGATTGGTTTGTGGATGACATAGACACATCAGTCATGGCTGTAAGTTCAGGCGTCATTGGAGATATGAGCACCAGGCTCTACTTCGGAACTTTGGAGACTGACCTTGGACAGTTTTATCAGAAGGAGTTGGGTTTTTCTAGGACTTGCACGTTGGACTTTGGTATTGATCCAGTTTCTTTTCAAATAGTAGATGGCATTCATGATGATATTCTTCTCACTCCTGAAAGAGAGATAGGGCACTTGCAATTACTTTGTGGGAGAGGTCTTGATGAGGTTGCTGCAAGATCAACTCATCCTATTGTGAGTTGTGAGTCTTCTTCTGGTGATGGCAGCATGGGATGGAATACACCTGACTATTCGAGTATTCCATTAGCACAGTCAGGAGAATTTCACCTCGATTGCATTATGAGGTGTGCCTATCATTTTTCGTTCAGCCCACATGTACAGGATTTGATGATGACATTGATGACACAGAGAGGTGGGTTGAATAAGGGATGTTCGGATTCACTCTGGTATGACATGCTTCAGATTTCAAATGATGAGTCCAAGTTGTTCTCGCCAGATAGTTGCTCACAGAAGCTGGAGATTGAGGTTTGGCTCGATTGGACTCTAGGGGGTATCAGAGTGGCACAACGAAAGTCAGTTGGCGTTGAGGGACTTCCAGTTTATCCAGTTATGATATTCGAGGTGGATCAACATAGTACTTGGAGTTGGCATTATGGGGTTGATTTACAGGATTGGGATCTAGGAATTCCATTGTTGGCTGGTTGGTTTCATTGGTTGACAGAGTTTGACAGCCTCTTGGGTTCCAATTGCATACTGAGGTTATGGGATTGCACATGTTCCAGGATCATTTGGGATCCAGGTGGTTGGTGGACAGGTGCAGTCGATTTTCTATTTTGGCTTCAGGTGTTGTGGCACTTTTTATGAGTAAGTTGCACAAGTTCTATTTTGCAGACTTTGAGCAGTTTAGCACAGTGCATTTGAAGCCATTCAAAAGGTTTCGGTTGATTTGGGATCTTTCAGTGGTATCCGGGACTTGATTGGTATGCAGATCTGATATTGCTTGTGGACAAGCAATCTCGGGAAGGGAGTACTGTAATGTCCCTCTTTCGCATGACCCTTGGACACTTGGTGGGTAGCTTATTTGTCATCTTCGTAAGCTAGTCCCGTTGTTAGGAGACGATGTGCATAGCAGGTAAGGGTTTTATTGACGATCTGGTGGATTATTTGATGTTAGCAATGAGTTCAGTTGGTCTTAAGGACTCACTTGGCACTTTCCGAGGTTATTTCCGGCTTCTGGTGTGTTCTCCAAGATTCTTGGAGAGAGTTTCCATTTATAGTAAGTCACCCAACTGACTTCATTTCTCATTATTCGTCATCGGCACCGCTTCTGCTCAGTCAGTTTCCGATTCCGGTGCTTTCTGACGATTTCCGCACTTTGGGAGCATTAATGGCTTATTTTAATTATTTTACCCAGGTTGCTTATATTTGTACGAATTACTTGGCGAGCACCTCAGTATTATAGCTCGTCGGAAAGAGAATGTGAAGTTCTAAATGATGAGATGCTAATTCAGTGACCTTGGGCGCCAGGAATGATTAATTAATTAAATAAATCACTTTCCGGAGTTATAAGGTGTAATTAATTAATAAAGTGATTTATTAATTATATTTCCTTTTAATGAAAATTCTCGGAAAAGGTTATAAAAGGAGGGTTTGGCCCATTTGCTACACACTTATCATTTTGAACAAAAAAACAAATTCAGAGCAGCTCTTGCTAATTACTCTCGAAGGACGGAAACCCTTGGAGATTACGGATTGGACGGAAACCCAATTCGAAGGAGGAAGATTCACACAGGGTCTTCATTGGATTCAGAACATTATTCCTCTTGTGGACGGAAACCCCAGGAGCAGTGAGAGAAGCTTCCATCCAGGAATCCTTATTGTTTACACAGTTATTCAGCATTTCAAATGGTTTCAGAGAAAAGAATAAATTGCAGCAGTGAGCATTTGCACATATATCTGAGTGGGGCGGCTTCTTCTACAGTTATTTATTGTTGTATCAGAGGTATTTGTCTTGCTAGATATTTATTGTAATTCCCAGCAGCAAATATATCAAATCGGCTAGGGTTTTGATTCATTTACTGTGGGTTTTTGGACAATCTCTGTTATTAAATCTTTCTGCAGTTTTATATCTGTATTGCTGTAATATTTAGCTTCATAAATCATTATTAAATACACAGCTGAAATATTTATAAAGAAATCTGCCAGTTAAACCCTAGGCGCCTATTCTGTATTCGCCTGGTTTGCGGGGTTTGTTGTATTTAAATTATCTATGCAGTTTCAGTGTGATGTTTCATGAATTCCTTTGATATTATCGGTTCAGATCTGAGCCCGAGCATTTTATAAATAAAATTAAAAAAAAAAAATCAGACAGAAACGGGTTTGGGATCTTTCAATATCATCTCCTAAGTAATTTTACTTTCTCAAGTCACACCTTTGTCATAATAAATTCAAAAATCTCTCTAGAAAATTCATAAATGTTTTATGAGATATTCCTCACCTTGTCCCCTTGCTCTATCTTATTAAGTCTCATAGCATAACCTTCCTCTTTCCTTGTACCCGGTTTTAACACATTTACTTAGGGATTTATGACACATAAACTTCATTCAAAAACTTTTATATCTTATTATAACATCTCAAGAATGTTATTTTCCTATCAAACAAGATGTATTCATACTCACCGACCTTTTTCTTAGTTCAAATATACAAGAGGCTTTCTAGAGAACTTAGTTTTTTCATAGTTTGGTTTTTCTATCTTCTAGCCCTGGTTTTAAACAAAACTTGTTATTCTAGATGATTTACAAGGGTATATGAGAAGCTATTTCTATTTCTTGATACCCAATATTGATTTATGACTCCAAACAAAATTTCAAACTCTATAAGCCATTACAACCCCTTCAATCACCCGGCCTATATTTCCATCTAGGTCTTTAGGCTTCCAAGATTGTGTTTTTGATGAAACAAGGTAGTGACATGTGTAGAAAATGGTATAACCCTAAAATTTAGATGGATAACATATATTATGCTCTAAAATATTACCTTTATCCCTTAGAAACTTCCTAAACCCCAAATACTACAATTTTGATCAAAAACCCAAGATAGGGTTTACAGATCCAAAATATTTTTTCAAGTGGTGGAAATAGTGGGTTCTCACCAAAAATGTCCTGGGACAGAGTCCCTCTACTTTAATGGGGAAAATAAATTTATTGAAAAAGGAAATGAAAACAATCGAAACTAATTTCTGGGTGGCCCGAAAACCAGTGATCACACAGAATACTTCCCTAAACTTGTGGAAATTTTTTGTATTTAATACAAGGAGGAAATTTTCTTAGTGAGGGAGATAAGAGAGGAAAATAAGAAATGAATTTAAAAAAAAAAATATCATAGAAGATTTTATTGCGGTAGAACACTAGAACATTTCACTTTCATCAATCAAAAGCAACCATTTGTAAAGAAAGATGAACAATCAACAAGAAACACAAAGTCTTATTGCATCATGGTGCACAATTTACAATGCTCCTGGAGTAAAAGTTGAGATGGAGATAGAACAATAGTAGACAAGAAACAAAAGAAATGAAGGCACTTATTTCTAGAAAGATAATGAGATCTAGTAAACAAGCATTAACCATCCCTTTGAAATGAGGGAACCATTCATATTTATAATGCTATGATTGTCTTTTAATCTCCCCACATGACCATTCACCTTCCTTCACGAATGTTGACCCTTTGACTCCGTCATGACCTTTGATGATCCTCCGTCGTCACCGCTACCCTTTCGAATTCTTTTTGCGACCATTGGTATTCTTTCCTCACTTGTGACCTTTCATATTCCTTCGTCATGCAAATACCTTATTTCATCTTCTCGTCGCATGATAGCATCCCCGGGTTTCTTAAAATATCCTTCACGTATGACCTCACTTTTTGTGTCGGTCAAAATATTCTTGATGCATGAACTCATTTTCCATGTCATTCAAAATCTTCTTAACGTACAACATCATCACCAAGTTTCCCAAAATCTTCGATGCGCGACTTGACTCTTTTCAGACGTGTGACAACATCACCTGGGTCATACGTATACATTATGTTGTCTCATGAATACACCATGAAGTTCATGATGCGTGACTAAACCTTTCTAATGTGTTACTAAATTATTTTTTCACCTAGGTCATCATGTCACACGACTACTTGTTGACATGCGTCTCAAGCCTTTTAGATGCTTTAAAGTTGTTATCGGGAAATAAAAATTGGTGTCGGTGAAAACAACTTGTTGTGCTACTCAAGGATTGCTATTGAGTGTCTTAGGGAGTATGTCATGGGTTAGTATTTTATGACACGTCATGGATTTTATTATCATGCAAGTGGAGTTGTTAGAGTCACCGAAAACTTGTTTTCTTCATCTTGGGAGAAAATTTTAACAAAACATTGGTCATCCAATATATGAATATTTTTGGAAAAGTGAAAATTAATCCAATGAGAATATTTTTAAGTCATGAAAATTAAGTATTCATCAAATTTTACCCATAATTTTCATTTTTACCTCAAGTTGTGTGTCGGTAAACCGAGTGGTAGGAAACGTTTATGATCATTATAGACTAAAAAATAATATGGGTTATGAAGATAACTAAATATAATTTCATTTGATATTTGTATAAGCTCTCAAATCTTCATGAGGTTCATGAAACCTATCGAGAAAATTACATCTTGTACTAGGATATTTTTGTCGACTGTCGGACAATTTACCGCATCTCAATATTACCAAAATAATTCCTTGATGATTCTAACTTGAATAAGGCTCATGTTATCTATCCATTTCCTTGGGTATGAGCTTATAAATCTTCACGAGGCTCTTGAAACTTTTCAATCAAGGTGACTAGCTTTTTGAGAATATGTATTTCCTAATACCTTTGTCTTAAAGACCCAATTTTTCATAACTTGTCTCTAAACGTTGATTTTCTTCCAAAAATTTCCAAAGATACCTCATATGATTACATATTTCTATCACACACTACTTGGAGGTATTATATATTCTTGTTACATCCCTAGGAGTTGTTCATTAGGAGTAAGAATTATTAAAATAGGCCTTTTAGGTCTCCGGAGAAACTCCTTCCAGGTGGATCATAATGAGATTATAAATTATTTCCTGGCAGATTACCTGCACATGAAACAAACTTTAAAAATCAAGTTATCACATCCATCTTGGCCATCATGAGGGTTTACATAGTCAAATATTGGCTAGAGGGTAGGTTTACATTACCTAGCTAAAGGATTTTTGAATGTGGGCTTAGTTTTCATGGAAAAAGTTTTTTATTTTTATGATAAACATTTAGCATGAAAAATTAAAAATGTTAAATTAAAAATCAAGAGTTGGGACAAACAAATTTTTGGAAACATTTTTCTTCAAAAAATAAAAATTTCTAAAGAACTCCAGGAATTGGAAGAAATAATGGAATAGGGAGGATGGAGTATTGAAGAAAAATATAAGGAAAAATATCTTCTTGCTAAATACCACAACATTCTAAGACTATAAGATATCTACTTGAAGCAGAAATCCACAAGAACTTGGCTAAAAGAGGGAGACCGTAATAAAAAAATCTATATCTCTACCACTATTAAGGCCAATAAAGGAATAATCCATGAAATTAAAAAATAATATGGTGACATGGCTATGGAAGATAAGGATATTTCAACTAACATTGTATCCTTATTTAAAAACTTATTTTCTAAAGGTCAACTCCCATTTGAGATATGATGCAAGAGCATCCAGTGTAAGAGCAATCTTACATCACCCAACAATAAATTGTTGTTTCTCTTCAATATAGGCTAAAATGGTAGGGTTATTGTTGTTCTGTAAGTTTTCATTTATGAAATATTTGAAGTAAAATTTGAGGCCTTTATAGGCTCAAGATAGACCCAAAATTTTAAAATCCAACATTCGAATCAAAAGTGACGATCTGTGAAGTTGTATTACAAAATTTAATAAAATTTGAATTATCTCCTTGTGGGGGATACATTTTTGAGAAGATTATAGGGGAGGTTACATTTTCTCAAAGTTTCTAGGGAGGTTACATTTTCCAAAAGGTTCTATGGCAGTCACGCATTCCATATAAGTAATTTTGTAATTTCATTTCTATAGCAGTTGATAAAAAAATTGTCTTCCTTTTGACATTTGGTTTTTCAATTCTTTGTTTTTTGGAGGGTTTTAGATTGTAAGGTGAGTACCCTTCATCAAGATCTCTATCACTTTGAAACTCTTAATTTTTTTGAACCGGTCATCAACCATGAGGAAAATAGAGATCTCATTGCTATACCCTCATAGGAGGAAATAAAATCTATTTTTATTTTCGATAGAGGGGGATAAAAATCCAGGGTTAGATGGCTTCATTGAATTATTTTTCAAATGGATTGGAATATTGTAAAAACAGAGCTGGTTTCTTTTGTTGTACAAGATTTCTTTTGGTCAAGGAGCCTAATAAAATAAATCAACCACACCTTTATTTCTCTTATACCCAAAAATCTAGGGGCTAAATACTTGGGGGATTTTATAACCATAATTCTATGCAACACAATGTATAAAACTCATATAAAAATTATGGTTTTTTAGAATGAGAAAAAATATTAGTAATTTTATTTCTCCTAATCAAGGATCCTTTGTGCTAGATAGACAAATTTTTGACAAAGATAATAACCATTCATGAGACAATACATTCTATGGAAAAATCAAGTAGAGAGGCTATGATTATAAAGCTTGACATGAAAAAGGAATATGATCAGATATCCTAGAATTTCATGTTTCTCCTTTTACAAAGATTGGGTTTCCATCCTCACTTCATCAAAATGATTCAATCCGGTACTCAAGTCCCATGTTTTTCTATCATTATAAATGGGAAACCAAATGGTTTCTTCATATCAAAAAGGGTCTTAGATAGGGGGATCCCCTTTCACCCTTCCTCTACATTATTGTTGTTGAATATTTAAGTAGATTATGTTCAAAAGCCCAAAATGAAGGAAGGCTTGAGGGTATAAAAGTTGCCAATGGAATTGTTAACCAAATCTTGTAGTAGTTTGTGGATGACATAGTTCTTCTTGGATAAGTGATTTTACAGGAGGCTCGTAATTTCAAGAATATCACCAAAAATTATGAAGAAGTTATTGGGAAAAATATTAACTTATACAAGAACGTTTATTTTTTCATCAATGTGGTGTAGGACAATAGGTTAGGCTTGCTAATATTCTAGAATGTAGTATAAAAACCCTCCTGGACACCTACCTTAGAATGCCTCTTTGTGGGAAAAAAATTGAAGAAGGGGGATGGAACAAATTGATAGAGAGATTTCATAAAAAAATGGCTTCTTGGAAAGGCTCTTTGTTGTCACAAGCTAGAAAATATCAACATATTCAAATAATTTTGCAGGGTATCATGGTGTATGTTATGTCTATCTTCATCATACCTATGAGAATAAGAAAATATATTGAAAGCATACAAAAGTGATTTTTATGGACATGATCTAAAGAAATGGCATGAATCCCTTTGATATCTTAGGAAAAGGTCACACAACCCAAGGATAGGGGGTCTAGGTCTAAAGAATCTTCAATTCATGAATCAAGATCTAATAGCTAAGGTGGGATGGATATTGTATAGAGAAGAAGGAACATGGAATAATATTCTAAAAGAGAAATATTTATGGCACTTTGGCGGAACTTTTGTTCTTATCTCAGAATAGGAGCTACCTAGGGGATCAATTTTTTCAAATAATCTCTGTCAGAAAAGGAAGATTCTAGTCAAGGGGAGTAAATATAATTTTAGGGATGGTACCAAGATCAAATTTTGGGATGATCCATGCATCCATGATAATGCCATCAAGAATATTGAACCTTGGAGTAATCTAAGGTATTATTTTATCTTGGAGATTGGGAGTTGGTTTGCAATTATTCAAATGATGAGATTAACAAGCTCCCTAAGGAATTTCATATAACTCAAAATAGAGCCCAAGACGAATTAATAGGGAGAAACAAAAATTGGGGGAGTATGAGGTGAATTTATGCTATTTGCTAAACTTTGAGGAAATGGAACATAACAGTTTCTAGAAGAAGAAATGAAACAAGAACCTAATACCCAAAATAAAAAATTTCTTCGGAATTTGTTAAAAATATTCTTACTATGGATAGATTAAGGAAGAAAGGGATGGTTATCATAAACATGTGTAGTTTGTGTAATTTCCAAGAATAATCAATTCAACATATTTTTCTCGGAGTGTGCATTCTCCTTCCAAGTTTTCTCTGTTATTCTTGGTTATTTTAGGATAAACATGGGGCTTCTTGTGGATGTTTCCTTACTCCCGAGATCAATGGATCTTAAATTTTCAACATGATTTTACTAGAGATATATTGAAATTGACCTTTCCGTACACACTATTTGGGGTTGTGGTTTGAGAGGTATAATTAGATATTCGGAAAAAATATTCAAGCCTAAATAAGGTCATAGAAAAAGTGGGACAATCTATTTATGATAATTCCCATATTATCAATATTGAATCATCTAATATCTTCTTGAATTTGGAATGACGTATCCTTAGCAACATGAATCTCAAACCCAACAATCTCGTGACTAACATGGATACCCAAAAAATAGAGTTAAGTGGTCTAGACCTCCGAAGGTTGGTTCAAACTCAATTTTGATGAGTCTGCTAAGCGGAGGGAGGGATTTTCTAGGGGAATCCTTATTCGTGAAAATTTTGAGAGATGTCTAAGTGCATACGCAGCCCCGGGAAATCATTCCAATAATCATTTCAAAGCTAGAGCTATGTTATGGGGTATAAAGTTGTGCATAGACCTAAACATAAAATACCTCATTATTGAGGGTGATTCATTATGTGTTATCAATGCCATTAAAGAATAGAGTAATTGTGGATGGAGGATTACCAACATAATCAGGGAGGCCAAGATGTTGATGTAATCATTTGTGAGTGGAAATTCAGCACACTTATATATCGTAATAAATCTGTTGATATGCTTGCCAATCATGGTAACAACATGACAAATATGGTGAAGTGTCTAGGGAAACTCATACATTGGAAACATATTTTAAATTTTACAAATGATGATTCCACCCTAGAGGAAGTGTAATGATAGCATTCAATCTTCTCATGCTCAACATCATAAAAATATCCTTTATTTTTTGGGAAAGGACATACATTATGGTTATTTGCATTTCAATCAGGTTGATACTAGCACTCCATTTTGGATGCTCCCAAATAAAGACATTGTTTTTGTTTAATATGGGTGGAGATAGAGTCATAAGAGAGCCAACATCATTCCTCCACCTAGAAAATGGCATGTCCATTTGGATAATGCTACATAGAGGATGATTTACTAAGTACATTTGGCATTTAAAAGGTAATGATCCTCAACTCTTTTTGAAATTTGGTAATGCTTGGAATGAGAGGGTATTTAATATAGGGGGTTGAAATTAGGGTTTCGAGGATTCCAAATCCAAGATAATGGGTTAAATATTGAGGGTCTAAAAAATTTAAAGAAAAACTAGGTGAAAGCATGAATCAGCCTACTTTTTTGGCCATGGTGAATGTATTGTGCAACACGATGATGGTATTTCTCACACTTTCCTTCCTAATCATTGGGATAATTTTTTCCTTGTGGTGAAGTATTTGAACCTGGAAGGAAAATTTAGAAGTATATTCTTGTATCACCTTTCCATTATAAATTTTATTTGAATAGACCTAGCTATTAGCCTAACATTTTTCCTCCTTAGGTCCCTCACTTCTTCCATTACATATTTTAAGAAGAGAAAAATTGATGTTCCCCTTCACAAGGTATAATTCTCATCATGGTTCAAAATGTAAATACCTTTATCCCTACTCAACTAGAAGCTCCTAATGATACAAAGTCAGACCATGAAACCCTGGCATCGGCCATGAAACGTCTTAAGAAAGAGAAAGGGAATGATTCCCTAGAGGGGATTTCCGATGTTCTTTGCGTAACCTGAAAAAGGTATACATGTTAAGGGTTACAATAATAGAGAGAGGGATTTAGTGGACTAGGAGGCTAGGTTAATGAGGGATGAGTCAACTATTGATACAATCCTCATTGTTAACAATCCGCTTTAGGTGAATATAGGTTATCACCCCTCATTTTTAACCTGGACTAAGAGCCCAGGTTAATGAGGGTGGAATCAAGTACCAAGGGGTGATAAATTATATTCACACTGTGGTACATGAAGGGGACACCAAATTTCACTATTTTTATAGTTTTAGTTATTTCCCACTGCAAGGAAATTCCAAGTGAGTGCCATCCAAATAAGATAGTTGGAAAGTATTCTCTTGACATGTGTCATATATCCGATATGGGCCAAGCCACAAAAATCAAAATTTCTATCGCTTACCTTTGGTTCTCTCCTCTTATCCCATAGTAGGAAAAGATCACCGATCTGAAAATACCTCTTCTTTTCCTTCTTATCAAAAATTTCTTTACTTTCAATCTGAAGATATTTTATTCACTCAACCACCAACACCCTATCTTCACATATCTTCTCCAGTACAAAATCCTTTTGTCTAGTGAGTCTTAGAACTCACCATCTTCTACTTCTTTGATCAGTTGCAATGTTGGTAACTCTACAATGATAAAAACATCTACATTTATCTCGTATATGAGTTGGAACTAAGAAATACCAATAGCCCATTTTAGAGTGATCCGATCAACCCATAGTACATCATATAAATTTTTGTGCCAATTTCTCTTATTTTTATTTACAATATTTTGCACAATTGTCACAAGATTCTTGTTATGGATTCTTCTTGGCCATTCCCTAAGGGTAATATCTAGATACATGGGCCAACGATATTTCGTATCCATAACAGAACTCAATTAATTACATAGAAGAGAAATATGTGGCATTATCAATAACTATCTTCTATGGAATGCCAAAATGGACAATAATATTTTCCTTGATGAAGTTACATACCATTTCCAAATTGGCTTGCTTGACTAGTATGGCCTCCACCCACTTAATGAAGTATTTATTGTTGTGATATGAAGATATGACCTACACTAGAATGAGGATTAAGAGTACTAATGAATTATATACCCCATTGTTGGAAAGGCTCTTCAACGACCACCACTTGAGTGAAATTGAAGCGAGTTATGGTCTTCCCACAAAATATTTACAAGGATCACACTTAGATACCCATTTCTAAGAATATTGAAAGATATTAGGCCAATATTACCTCCCTTGAAGGATCTTATGTGCAATGACCATGGTAGAGAAATTTCCACCACATGCTTGGTCATGATATGCACTCACCAACTTCTCCTACTTGCTCTTTATCAACGCACCTTAAGAAACATCCATCAAGGGATCTCTTGTATAATACATGGTTCCAAATCACATACCTTGCAGCTTTGAGCTTGAGGGTCCTTATTTTCTTGTAATCCATATGCTTAGGAAAATCACCATAAGTGAGGAAGTAAGAAATATCATTGTACCACTCATTGGTAGTATTTACAAAGAGTACCGCGGAAAGTCCTTACTTATGAATCCGTAAAAATGTAATTATTTATCCTCATATTAAGTCATGAGAGACTCATTTACAGTTATCAACCTACATAACCCATTACCTCTAACCAAATTAGATGGCCTTATCTCAAGGTCATATTGTTGAATCTTCAACACCCAGTTTCCTCTTTTTTCTCTGAGCTCTTGTTAAGTCAAGATAGAATTTATAGATGATCCAAGAACCATCACAATGGTGTGAGAGTGTAGGATGTATAATATGAACTTCTTGACTTCCCTAACCATAACATAAGCATGCTTTTTCATGGTAGAGTATTTGATCTCATGATTCTTCAATAGACAGCTCATGAAGGCAATATGAGACTCAAGCCCTTTGTCATTCTTTTGAAATAAAATATCATAAATAGTTTTCTCATATACATAAAAAATACATAATTAAATCTTTTTTTTGAATTAGGACATACCAATGTCGAAGCTTTGGTTATGGCCTTTTTTATGTTCTCAAAAGCTTATTTTCCCTCTTTACTCCACTTGAAACTCTCTTAGGGCTTCATAATTTTTTTAATATGTTTGGTCAACTTAGAAAAATATAGAAAAAAGTGGTAGAGGAGGTTGAACTTACCAAATAATGATTGAAATTCATTATTGCTTGTGGGAAAGGAGAGATTTTGAATGTATTGCACTCTTTCTGGATCAATCCTTTTCCCTTCTTTGTTCACAATATGTCCTAAGAGATTTCCTTCAATCACTCCAAATATTGACTTCTTCAAATTCAATGATATACCATGTTCTCGACACCTTAGAAAAACTTGTTCAAGGTGTATAAAATGTTATTTCCTCTTCTTATAATAGAATATTATATCATATAAATAAACGAAACTACATTTGTTTTTAGATCCTTGAAAGCCAATTCCATTTCTCTTTGAAAAGTGACCCCAACATTAATGAGAACAAATGGCATCCACATGTAGGCATAGGTTCCCCACGGAGTTGTAAAAGTAGTAATATATTAATCTTCTTATGTAACTACAATTTGATTATATTTGGAGAATCCATTCATCATAGAAAGAATTTATGAGCCTGTGTCTGCTTGTAAAATATGATCCATGATCAGATGTGTATAATTTTCTTTAGAGAAGTTTGGTTCAAATTCTGAAAGTCTACACAAATTGTTATTTCTCCACTTTTCTTCCAAACAAGGACAATATTTCACCCATGTAGAGTGGTAGATTGGAAAAATGATCCTTGCATTTAACATTTTCAACACTTCCTCTTAGATTGTTCTAGAAATATTTGGATTATATTTTCTTTTCTTTTTCGGAATGGATTTTCTTTAGGCTTGAGAGGTATTGAGTGTTGCATCTCTTTTGGTTTAAAATATTTTAGTTCATCATAAGAATATGCCAATACATCTGAATACTTTTTCAACAACGAAACAAAATTTCTCTTTTCCTCTGGTGAGAAACATTTTCCTATATTCAAAAACCAATATTTCTTATTTGTCCAAATGTTTACTTTTTCAAAATCACCAGTACTCTTAAACTTTATCTTTAAAAAATATATCATTAATTTCAAACAATTCTTTAAGTGATACTAGGCCCTTAGGAATATTATTACCTTTTAGCACAAGCACTCCCCTTCGAATCAACATCTTCAACTTCACCTTTGTCTTCTTCTGGAGTTGACTCTCGGGGTGAAGAATTACTTCCTTTAAATAACAAGTTGTTAAAATTATCTTGTTGCTCAAGGAAAGAGATGATATGTTTATCATCATTGAAGCCAATGGTTGACATTATTGGGCACACTTGGCCTACATATCATCTCAATAAAATATTTATCTTTATCAAAAGAAGGGTGTGGTATTAGTAAAGAATATGAAAACATAAGAAAATCATAATTTTCATTCTATTTACGTGGAACAAATTATATAGAAAAGGCATCAAAGGAGTCAATGCAATACCATACTCTATTCCTATAATGTTTTAGCCTTAAATTCTTCACTTAGTACTGATTCTAGAATTGTTTCATAATTACCTCTACATCTCCTAGGCATCTCAATTGTTTGATTCCCATGGAATCAGTTGTGTCCATGCCTAAGAGAAGGGATTCATACTCTACAATATTATTGGTATTTTCAAATTGGATCTTGAAAGCAAAAGGAAACAACTCACTTGATGGGGAAATTAGAACCACACCGGCTTTAGAGTCTATACTGCAATGGCTTCCTTCAAAATCCATAGTCCATATCTCTTCTTTATATTCTTTGGAGATAAGAGGAAAATCATCATTTCCTCTGGAAGTCATGAAGTAATTCCTATGATTGCTATCTTGATAAATAATATCTACCCTAGGATATTCTAATTTTTGCAGCGTATACTTCATTTTTCTCATTGGATTTTTTTTTCATTTGGCCCTTGACTGGAATATTTGTTGAAGACTATCTCATCTAAATTTATCCTCCCAAATCCCTACAGAATCTTCTACTCAACAACATCCCATATGAGGTTGGAATGTCTACTACCAAGATAGTCAATAACAATTTCTTCTCGGGAAATCAACTAGAGAAACTTGGGCATCCTTTATTCTTCCCACAAAGTGGGAATTATTTGGTTTCCATAGAATAAAATCATCCTTTAGCCCATGTTATAGTGATATCAATGGAATTATCTACATTTATTCACATCACATTGTTATAAGCACCTCAATTTATGATATAATTATTTAATCGATAGCCTCCAACAAGAAGAGAAAGGTAGAATGGTTCAATTTTTTTAGTCTTGGATGCACTTAAGGATAACATGTTTTGAGATGATGGGAAAGGAGGAGTTGGTAGTAACCCTTTGGAAGAGGGCATGACAACATTGGGCTTTGGGTTACTACCTTTGATAAACTAGACTAGTTTATCAAATTATTTAGGAAGGGTTTGAAAATATTCAAATTCAAAGATTTACACCTTATATCTTTTGACATGGTATGTGTTATCAATAGAGGGAAAAGTATATGTCTCCAAGGTGGTATAATATTTGGGGAGTGAATAACATGCTTCTTTGGAAATAAGGATTAATTTGGTAATAATGGTAGGCTTAGAAGATACCGTAAGCTTATTAGGTACCTCAAAATTTTTGCTAGACATGTTCACTATTTTGGAAGTAGAAATAGAAAGCTTAGAAGAAGATGCTTTAACAATGTAGACTTAGGATACTCACTTGTTTGAGCTAGGGTCTTCTTGATTTCCAAAACATCTGATATTTATTTTGCAGAGTCCATACAATGTGGAAGTGTAACTCCTCTATTGATTATTTTTTTAGATGGAGTTGCCACGAGAGAATCTGCATCCTTCTTATTCTTTCCCAAGTAGTAGTGAATTTCTTTTCCTTTTGGATTGGGAATGAGTGAACACTGCACAAGAGAAAATTGGTACGTCATTTTCTTCACTTTTATCTCTGGATGAGTACTCGAAGTACCCAATCTTAGAATCATCAAATTATTCAATTTCAATCCTATTTTCTTCTTCATCATCATCACGGTGTTAAAAAAAAACATAATCATCATCATCCTTTATATCATAGGCTATATTAATAGGGGGAGCCTCTAGAGAAAGTATTTAAGGTAGTGGGCCAATCCTTTATCTATTTGGAAAGTTCTTCTTGGTTTCCTCTCTGCTCACAAAACTTGAGAAATTTTTTTCTTGAGAGACGAGACATCATTAGCCAATTTATCAACTAATGAATCTATGGTACTCATACTTGAGCTTTGGCCTTTCTCCTTGGAATTTTTTTATCTTTCTCGACATGATCAGATCATCTTCCACTTATAATGAAATCTTTTTACTTCATCCAAATATGTTGGTTGAGTTATTCTTAGCATATAACTCACCTCATGAAGTTGGGAATTTGTGAAGAATATTATCTTGTTGTCTTTAATAGGTTGGGCCAATTTAGCTATCTTGTAAAGAATCTATTGGAATTCGCCATAAACTCCGTCATTAGTTCAAAGGGTTATTTCTTCAGTTGAGACCATTAGGCCAAAAGTGCATGAGAATATTTTGCAGGTTTGAATCTAGTTTCAAACTTGGTCTTCATGTCATTCCAGTTAGTTATAGATCTAGATTTCAAGTGATATAACCATTTTATTGTTGCATCTTGCAAAGACTTTACAAAAAGGAAAAATGATACATATTCTTATCCAACTCCTAGCACTCTACAAGAATTGATGAAGGTTGTGACGTGGTCATATGGATGCTACTTCCCATCACCATGGAACTTGGGAAAATTATTTCTTGACCCTCTAGGTAGATTGTGTAGAGGTGGGGTGAGTGCTAAGGGACTGTATTTTCCCCCAGGCATCTCGTGCTTGTTGAGAGATTGGTGGTTCTTTTGTCTTATTCTTCTTCAAATTCTAATCCTTAAAGAATGACTTATATTCTTTCAATATATTACAAAACAACATCCTCTTGCAGAGGAATGTAGTTTAAATGTTGAACTCTAACTCTGTTAGTAAGGGAATTAAAAGACAAAGTAGGAACAAATTATGGGGAGTACTATCGACCCATTCTTCTTGCAATTTGAATGATAGGAAGTATGAAATCAGCTTGAAATTTTTCTTCAAAGTATGGATCAAACATACAACTAATTGTTAAAGATCTTTTGCACCTTCTATCAACTAGCCCGAATGTGTAATTTAAACAAGATTCTTTTACATTATCCTCTACTGGTTCTTAACTTTTATTGCTCTTTCCAAGGATTCTACACATTATTCTTCATAATTAAAGACTCTTGTAGCAATTTTCTAATGGAAGAATTTTAACCTGTTGTGCCAAATAACATCCCTCAAGTTTGATGTAATATCCTCTTGGGTACGAAAGAGGATTTCAGGTCTTAGGGTTGGGGTATTACCAAGGATAACCATTAGTGAAAGACATAGAGGTCAATGACTTTTCAAATTCCATTTTTTTGGTTTTTTGGAATATATAATTTTTTATTTTTATTTTATGGACTCAATATTGGGTGCAGAGATATGCTAAATATTTCCCATGTTGGGTGTCAAAACTATTGGTGAAATAATTCATCAAGTGGGTGAATTAGTGGGTTCTCACTAACAATGTGGGATTAAGTCCCTCTGCTTGAATGTGGAAGCTCCATTTATTGAAAAAAAGTAAATGAAAACAATCTAAACTAATTTCTGGGGTGGCCTAAAGAATGGGGATCACATACGAATCCTTTCCTACACCTATGGAAATTATTTGTATTTAATACAAGGGAGGAAATTTGCTTAATGAGGGAGATATGAGAGGAAAATAAGAAAGGAATTCCTAAAATGAAATAGCATAGGAGTTTTTTTACATTAAAACAATGACATTCCACTTGCATCAATAAGAAGAAACCATTTACAAAAAAAGAGGAACGATAAAAAAGAAACACAAAGTCTTATTACATCATGTTGCACAACTTACAATGCTCCTGGAGTACAAGTTGAGATGGAGATAGAACAATAATAGACAAAAATAGAGGAAATGAAGGAACTTGTTTCTAGAAAGACAATAAGAGATAGTAAACAAGCATTAACCATCCCCTTGAAATGAGGGTGTATTTCATATTTATAGTGTTATCACTATCTTTTCATCTCCCCCACATGACCCTTCACCTACCTTCATGATGTTGACCCTTCAACTCCCATCACAAACTTTGATGTTCCTTTGTCATTGTTGTCCTTTTAAATTCTTTCACAACCATTGGTATTCCTTTGTCATTGATCTGTAAACTCTTCAACTTTGGAATTATCCACAGAATCACAATTAATCATTGTTGTTCTACTTTCTATTAGAGAATAATAGAGATAGCTAGTGAGTGAATTATACTTGTGCTTTAGAATCAACAATTTGTAGAAAAGGAAATAATATAGACTCATACACTAGTAATTTTATCCTGGAAAACCTCTAGAGGAGGAAAAACAAGTTGGGAAGGGAAATTTCTCTTCTTCCCACTTTTTTGCCGATTCAATAATAAACACATAAATTACAATAAGTATGAAAGAGAAGTAGATAATATCTCACACTTCCTCCCAGTTGCTTGCTCTGTCTCAATTACTCCTTGCTTCTACAAATCACAATTCCAACACTAAGAGCTTCTTGCTCACTTGATTCATTCTTCGAGGCCTTTGTTCTCTTCCATAACATGCTTTTATAGCCTTTATCATGTTCTCCGTGCACCTTTGGAGAATGGGAAAGGTCATGTAGAAGAAGGGACATAGACACCCTTTGGAATTCTAGGATCGTACGTGTCATATTTTATTTTTGTCCACAAGAGATGGGACTACCACCGTGGTGGGGTGGTGGTTTTGTAACCACCGCTCTCGCATAGTGCGGTGGTCCGTCACTAAACAGATAGAACCTCCATATATCATTTTTTCTTCTTCGTGTTGGTAGATTTGATAAAGTAGAGTCATTTTGGATCCTTATAGAATACACCTCCCTTGCTTAGGAGGATTTTTTTCCCACAAAAGCTTAGTGGGGGAGTAAATGAGGAAATAATTCCCTCACTTTCTCCTTCAGGTAACACCAGGCTTGCCTTGGTGTCTTTCCTTTCAGTCCAATTTGCCAAGACTCCTACGGACCTCTCCTAGTCTCTCTGACCTTCTTCTGCATTACTACATCCTCCTCCAATTGACGTTGTGAGTCCAAGATGTAATCCTCAATGGAAGGTATCAAATGTAGTTCTTTTTCTTCATCTAGCATGGATGGCTCATATAGGTTCAAGTTCTCACAATTTACTACTAAGTACATCCTCATGAATGATGACAAATCAAGTCAAAAGGAATTTTCTCCAACCTAATCCAATATGGTGAAGGATCCATATCGTAGTGGCTTCATCTTCCGTTCTTGACCTTGTAGTCTCTCCTTTCTCAAGTAAATCCAAACTCTATCTCCAACATGAAGCTTGTGTTCCCATCTATGTTGATCATGCCTAGCTTAGTCTACTCATATCCTCTTCCCGGCTATCCATGATGGTGGTCATGCATCCAAGCCTCTCGTCTACATAAGATTCATCTTCAATTTCCACCTTCCCTTCTATTTTCACAATTTGTCATGGAATTTTTGAGTCCTTGGTTTAGTTCTTCGGATGTAACTCTGGATGTAACTTCCAACATGTAGCATCAAGTATGGCCATTGATATCACGGTTCTTGTAAAATTTCTTGGGATCTTTACAAGTATTCAAAGTAGTGACAACTTATTTACCTTTCCCTTTCCACTTACCCTTGTTACTTGTTTTCCCAAACTCTTTCTTCTACTGATTTGTTGACTAATTTACCCTTGGCTCTACTTCTCCTTACTTCTTTTCATCATCTATGTAGTACGCCTATACGCATGCTTCATTGAGATATTTGGGCTTTGTGGAGATGACTTTTCTTGAAGGTGAGTGTGAAGTCCTCCCAAGTACTTGGTCAAAATATCGTCATCCTCCAAGTCCATGTTAAGAAACATAGCTTGCCTTTAAAACTCCGTAGTATAGTCCTACACACTTTGACCACTGCCTTGTCTAAAATACTACCATTTAATCATTTGGTTAGTCTTATGGCCAATAGGATAGAAGTTAGCTCTAAGTAATTCTTTAAATTCTTGCCAAGATTTCACAATAGGACGCTTCTTCTTTTCACAAGTGGCTAGATGGGTTTCCCACCAAACCAGAGCATGTCCCTCCATCTTGAGATGTGCAAAGGTGATCCTCTATGTGTCAGTGACATTATGGATGCTAAAGTAGACTTCTAACTATTTTAACCATTTATCAAGAAACTTTGCATCTACTTTTCGTTCAAAGCTTTTAATCTCAACTTTCGTTTCAAATTTAAAATGAGTATGATCAAATTTTACCTTTTCTCTTGTGTTAGAAGTCTATTCTTCATGCTCTTCCCCATAAATTTCCTCATGGTGGCTCTTTCCTATGCCAAACTTTTCAGCTAAGCCTGAACAATCGAGTCCATGGATTCTTGTTTGATAGAAGTTGTCTTCTATAAATCAAGAAGCTCTTCTTGCCTTCTAAACATCCTATCCATCATGGTCTCTAGCATCTCTATTCTATGGACTAAGTTCTCTTCCTCCATTTGTCCCTGAATTCTCTATTTCCACTTCTTTGTAGAAATTTATAGATCGCAAGGTAAATCCTCTTCACCTTTAGATATCATCACTGTCATAAAAATATAACAATGAAAACCACAGTCCTGGATATTTTTAGATCTAATACCAAAATGATCTGTAAACTCTTCAACTTTGGAATTATCCATAGAATCACAATTAATCGCTATTGTTCTACTTTCTATTAGAAAATAACAGAGATAGCTAGTGAATGAATTATACTTGTGCTTTAGAATCAATAATTTATAGAAAAGGAAAGAATATAGACTCATACACAAATAATTTTATCCTGGAAAACCTCTAGAGGAGGAAAACCATTCGAGAAGGGTAATTTCTCTTCTTCCCACTTTTATTGGCCAATTCAATAATAAACAAAAAAATTACAATAAGTATGAAAGAGAAGTAGATAATATCTCACAATTCCTCCTAATTACTTGCTTGCTCTATCTCAATTACTTCTTGCTTCTATAAATCACAATTCCAACGCTAAGATCTTCTTACACACATGCTTCATGCTTTGATGCCTTTGTTTCTTCAATAACATGCATTTATAGCCTTTCTCATGTTCTCCTATGCACTATAGAATGGGAAAGCTCATGGAAAATAAGGGACATGGACACCCTTTGGAATTCTGGGACTGTTCACGTCATATTTTATTTTTTGTCTGCAAGAGGTAGGACCACCGCCCAATGCATGATCGGTGTTCTGTGGACCGCCGCCCTACACAGGGTGGCGGTCCTGTCACTAAATAGATAGAACCTTTGTGTATCATTTTTTTCTTCTTCATGTTGGCTGATTTGATAAAGTAGAGTCATTTTGGATCCCTATGGATCAGTCACTTGTGACCTTTCACCTTCCTTCATCATCACGTCAGATACCTTATATCATCTTCTCGGTCACATGATAGCATCCTCAGTCATTTAAAATCTCCTTCACGTGTGACCTCATTTTTCATGTCACTCAAAATATTATTAACACATGAAATATTTTTTTGTGTCTTTGAAAATATTATTTATGTGTGACATCATCATCAAGTTACCCAAAATCATCTTGATGCATGACCACTGACTCTTCTAGATGCACAATAACATCTCTAGGTCGCATGACTACATTCTATTGTCACATAACTACACAGGTGACTTTCTAAACATATGACCAGACCTTCCTAACATGTGGCTGAATTATGTATTCACATAGGTCTTTGTGTTGCATGACTACATTTTATGGTCAACTAGGTCTCGTGTTGCACAACTACACCTTGTTGTCGCGCATCTCAAGCCTTCCAAACACCTAAAAGTTGTTATCAGGTGACCAAAATGGGTGTTGAGAGACCATAATTTTTTTTCATGCAACTTAAGGCTTCCTATCACGTGTCTTAGGGCATGTTTCACATGTTAGGAGTTGTTGATACATATCATGGAGTTTTTTGTCACGCTTTGGAGTTGTTAGGATAGCTGAAAACTTGTTTTCTTCATCACGGGAGAAAATTTTAACAAATATTGGTTGTCCAATATATGAATATTTATGGAAAATGGCCAATGAATCAAATGATAATATTTATAAAGTATTAAAAATGAATTATTCATCAAATTTTACCCATATTTTCATTTTTACCACAAGGTGTGCGCCGAAGAACTGAGTGGTAGGAAGAGTTTATGATCACCACAGACTAAAAAATCATATGGGTTATGAAGATATCTAAATATAATTTAATTTGATATTTGGTTAGTCTCTCAAATATTCAAAAGGATCCTGAAACCTTTTGGGTAAGCTACATCTTGTACAAGTATATTTTTGTGTTGCATCGTCGACAATTTACCACATCTCAATATTCCCAAAATCTTTCCTTGATGATTATAACATGAAGTAGGCTCTTTTATCTCTCTAATTCCTAGGGTATGAGATTATAAATCTTCAGGATACTCCTAAAAATCTTCAATGAAGGTGACTATCTTTTTCAGAACATGTATTTCCTAATTCCTTGCTCATAGAGACCTGATTTTGCATAACTTGTCCCTAAACCTTGATTTTCTTCCAGAACTTTCCTAAAATGCCTCAGATGATTACATATATTTTACACACACTATTTAAAGTTATTATATCCTATTGAGACATCCTTGGGAGGTGTTCATTAGGTGCAAGAATTCTCAAAATATGCCTTTTTAGGCCTCCAGGAGCAACTCCTTCCAGGTAGATCATAATGAGCTCATGAATTATTTCCCATCAACTTACCTGCACATGAAACACACTTTAAAAATATAGTTAGCACATCCCTCTTGGCCATGATGGGGTTTACATAGTCATATATTAGACAGAGGGAAGGTTTACATTACCTCATTTAGGGTTTTTTTAATGTGGGCTTAATTGTCATGGAATTTTCTTTATTTTTTATGTTAAAAATTTAGCTTGAAAACATACTACAACACTTAATTATATTCTTCCAACCCTATTACACCTTACTAAACATCTTCAATGATAAAATTGATTCACAAATTTGCTAACTTCTTATAATCATCACTTTACCGGGCATATCATGATTGTATTTTATGAGTTATTATATCTAAAGAACTTCCATACATCCATATCCTTTTAAATTATTAATTTACATTCCATATATCCATTAGAGGTTTAAAATTTTATATCAATCATGTTTAAGCAACACTCACATAAGAAAAAAAGAATGAAACCCTTACTTACATGACACATACTCAATGACTACACTTGATTCTTAAATTAACATCATTCCTTTATATATAACCTATACTCCAACACACTACTCACCACCTATAATCATATGAATTCATGAGAAATAACCAAGTATCAACCTTCTCATTCGTGAAAATGTCTATTTCTTATTATTTACAAGCCTTATCAAAGCTTATTACAAGGATCATGTCTATATAAGTTTTTCATAATTACATTACAAGATTTATCGAGCTTTCAAGGCTCTTCTTATCTCCTAAAAATCTCTTCCCCACTTCTAAAAACCCAAAATAACTCCTATATTTGAATGAATTACTTTCATAGACCATAAAGGAGGTGGTTACAACTAGGCTTTGAATCATAGCCATGGTAAAACCAACCAAAACAAAGGTAACCTCACTTGGGTGGTTGAAAACACCTTTTTTACATCACATGAAGTCCTTGATGGCCTTATTACATGAATATATGTCTTGATACTTAACATTAAACCTCTCGGTTGTAAACTAGGAATTCAAATATTCAAATAGTGTATTTTGGAGGAAAACCCAAAATGAGCATTCTATGTACCATGGTAGGT
This sequence comes from Taxus wallichiana var. yunnanensis, assembly GCA_018340775.1. NCBI lineage: Eukaryota > Viridiplantae > Streptophyta > Pinopsida > Cupressales > Taxaceae > Taxus > Taxus wallichiana. The sequence continues at coordinate 331,024,032 of CM031240.1, read as the reverse complement.
CAAAATAGGTTGGAACCTATGAAAAATATGAAAAATTACTCCCTAAACCTACTTTAAGACAAAATTACTAGAAAACCAAAAAAATTATTTACATGCTTCATGATGCTCTTGTATCACCTAAGAAGACGGCCAGTTTGCACTATGAAACCTAAATGACTACGTTTCACGTAGTCATGAGAGTTTCCACTTCCATTTGGGTGCATAATTCTCTTGTTTTCATGTAGTACAAGTTCATAAACACATAGTTGACCACTTACACTATATAATTGGTCGCCATTAAATAACCAATTTTCTACACTATATAAGTCACCAGTGTGTACGTTAGATTATGATGTCATTTGTGTGTTGTATATGTGTGAAGTTATCACCTAGTAAGAGGCTTCCAAATGTCCACCTTCTTCTATTTATATAACCAAATACCATTTTTATCACTTTTCTCAACATTTCTTTCATGTGAACTCGTCATTCCAAGATCTAACGAGCATGCTCCCACATATCCAACATAAAAATGACATTTCTTTGTATAACAATGGCTTCTCCAACAACATGTTCTCAATGAAAATTCACATAAAAAACCTTATGTTCCAACAAATCATAAAATTACTTGAATTAAAGGAAATGTAAAGTGAATTGGTGGACAAACGTAAATTTTGAGGTCTAATTTACATGCTTAACTTTCTCTTGTCTCGACTATGAAACTATTGAATAAAAGTTCAATCAACAAACAAGCATTTTTATTTTGAACATCTCCTTGAGATATCCATTATTTGACATGTTTACCACATAAAATGTTAATCATTTCACAACTAAATCCTTATTAATAAATGATGATAGAAATTACATGGAGTCTTAATATGGATTACATATAGATACCTCATCCGGTAAGAATGCACTTCATTATCTAATTTCAATATTTTTCATTATTATTTTAGTATCAATTACAAGTTTTACTTTCTTTATAACTACCCCTAATCGTTCCAAGAGTGTATTATTAGTCTAGAGTATATCACACAAATTCCTAGAGGTCATGCTTAAATTATTCTATGCAAGAATAATTTGTTAGGGAGTGAATAAGAAATATTCTTATGTGGGCCATTATCTATATGCTTCGATCTCTCGAGTGGAAAATAATATGACTAATGTACTTGTACATATCAGCCAAGATTATAATTAACTGAATTACGATGTATCTAATGACAATTCTATAATTTCATGCAAAATTTTTATTTTGGATTTATATTATGAAGAATCATTTGACTTACGGTGGTGCATAAATTCCAACTATACTAAGGAAAAATAAGCACAAACTCTATCCATTGCAGAGTAGGAGGTTAGTTTACAATTCAAAAACATCAATATAATTATTTTATTTTATGAAAAATAATATTATCTTTCACTTCTTACAAATAATATCCATTTCACTATGTTCAAGAAGATACGTTAGAGTGAGAAGACATCCTCCTCCTAAGGCATCTATATAATTAGACATGGATACATAATAATTTATAGTAACATTTTTTAAGACAAGGTCACATGAGGATTTATTTTTAGACCCCTAAAATAGAATTTTGGCAACCCATATCACTATTGGGTTTTCAAGATTTCAACTTACTTTTATATATAATGAAACACAATACATGCATGTTTTCATAATTTAATTTATTCATTTATTTTTTGCAGCTACCATCGACACAAATTATCCCCAATCTTTTCAATTTCAAAAGAGCTCAAGGTATCAACAAAAATTTCTATGGAAGTCTATTATCAATCTAAATATCAAGTTACATTACTTTTATTTATTTTTTGTCTTTAATAATTTCAAATTAATGTTAATCTATGCCTTTTGTTATATATTTTTAATGACATTTCCTTTTGCAACTCGCCCCGTCATCTCTAAAAATTATGCCTCCACTACCACCACTAAGAAAAGTGCGGCTATGGGAAATTATTCACATTACCGACCAAAAATGTGGAAATTGTGCACTTAATAGATTTTGAGTTCCCAATTTTCCCTTAGTGGTGTTTCAAGTGAAATGATCACAATAATTTTATAGAAAATTCATCTTGATTATGCATTTATGTGGATTGAGAATAGGGCTCCAAGTATTTTTAAAATCCCCATGACATTATGAAATGTTCTCAGTATCTCAACATAATTTATATCATCCTCTTACACTATATTCACCATCCAAGATATCCACTCCACCACACAATTCCACTTTTTTTTATGATCAAATAATTGTGTTCCCATTATATAATCTACTAACATACAATTTTTTTATTAACACTTCAAGACATTGTTATAAAATATATAAATACATTGAAAATATGGGATTTTTAGATGAAAGCATAAATCAAATAAATTAATTTATTTTTTCATAACCACTCTCACGGAAATTCTATATATTCATTTATGCAAAATGAACCTTAAAATTTGATGTCTTAATGAATTAAGATGAGTCTTTAACAATGACTACGAGGACCTAATATTGGACATAATGTTAAATAGGCTAGAAAAATGAATGTAGAGGCCCAATCCTACTACAAAAAATGGGCTCGGGAAAGAATCCTCATCTTAATTTCTATAACATAGAAAAAGAAAAAGATGATGTAAGTTATAGATATTTTTACATAACATATTTCTATTATTGTAATTTTAAGTTTTTACTCAATAGATATTTGTTAAAATGTAGTCAAACTATGAAGAATGAATTCTTTTTTATTGATGTTCCCCTTAAAATGCATGCAAAATTTTGATTGCATCCATTACATTGAAGGAGAAGCTTGTGTTTCTTAAATAAATAAATAATACTCAAGAGAATAATAAAATAGCACAACATGGATCCCGAAATTTTATTCAATTAGAAATCACATGCAGACCCAAGTTTGCTTTTAGTAGGAAATGAAGCCAATGAGGAAAGGTAAAATGTTACAAGTATAAATTATGCAGCATAAAATATTTCAAAATTAGTAATTTTGAAATATGATATAAATAGTAGTGAGGATGCATCTTACGTATTAGAAGTTCACTAAAAATTCTGAGAATCCATGAGTCTATGAGATATAGTTGTCATTGTAATATCAGTAACTTTAATGAGAATATGAGTTCAAATTTTCATTACATTGTTTATCAAATATTCCAAACAAAAATGTAAATGTTTCCATGAGTTTATATATTAATATAAATATTGTGTTTATATTTTTACCGTATTTTTGTATTTTAAGATATATCAAAAACCATGTTAAAGTAAAAAAATGTAAATAAATAATAGATACTAAAAATCATGATCAATGAATAACCTAAATGTATAGCAATTAGATAAGAAATTTGATTCTAAAAATAACTATTTATAATAAATATGTAATTGAAAAGCGTGTAGTTTAAACAATCCTTGATCAACTGTTCTTAATAAGCGAAATTAGTATATAATGTCTTTGAGGCATATTCATACTTGGTATTTAAAACATATTTAACATGAATTATATTAGTGATGCCTCTCCTTTCGGTTTGCGATCTCCAAATTTCAAATGCTCTCTCATAAAGAAATGCATCCACAAGATAACGTGAAACATACGGTCTCAATATTTGTGTCCAATTGGTTTCAATTTTTGATTTAATAAAATATAGAGCACTAAATAACCTTTCATCTTGAAAGATCAAAAAATCATTGTTTAACGTGGTTCATATGGTCAAAAATATTTTCTAACATTTTATTACAAAATCGCTAGGATACAATTTTTCCATAGCCTTAAAATAAAACCATTTATTGTTGGTTCGATTACATACAAATATTGATAAATAATTAGACACCCAAAATGTGTTTATTGAGACATTATTAAATCCTTTGCAAAATACCCTTAATTTCAGATCCACCGATCTTTATAGATTTACTAGAAAATATTAATGAGACTAACCATGCATTTGAGAAATAAATTACTTATTAGTTCTTCACCATCAACACTGTTCCAAAAAATCGAATTCACCACTCGTATGGCCTCAAAAAACTCATTGATTTAATTTAAATTGAATTAAACTTAATTTTATGGTAACTAATGATAAACTACAATAAGATGCAAGCAATAAGCATATACTGACATGAAACCCTAATAAAGAGAAATCCAAGGTGACTTAGTTGGTTTTGAGTGATCCGGAAGTGATTTGAGTGAGAAACTACTAGAAAAGACTAGGAAGAGAGTCATCAAGGTTCACCAAATGTTTGGAACTCATAAGCGCATAGGATAAAATCACCCATGGGAGGACAAGAGTACTTGGGCACTAGTGACTGATATGGGTTTTAGTGTCCACCTAAATGCTTAGGTTATGATATTTTCTTATCAAGAATAGCTTCGTTGTTGATCCCCTTTTTTCTCTCGATTTCAATCCAATTTCGTTGGTCAATCCCGTAACCTAAAAATATATATATCTAGCTTCACATGCCCATAAACCACATCAAACCTAATAAATAAGATGTAGAATGGGAGTTATACTTTGAACCGAGTGGTCACTTAAAGAGTGATCTTATGATTGACCACCGTACTACATCTTAGACTCCTATAATTTTGGTGTGTATGCGTGTGTAATGATGCCCTAGGTTTCCCTTATGCAAGTTGCAATATGATATAGGATAGATTTAGATAGATCCAAGTATGCAAATGTGTGAGATGAAATAGAATGGATATCCCCTCCTATGATATGTATGCAGAGTGATGTAGCCCTTGTCCCTTGTATGGATGTGCTAGATGTATGCTCTTGTAATTCTCTAGTGCCTTGATGAAAGATTAGGTGATAGTAGATAATGCTTAGCTCTTGGCACCATATTTTTGAGAAGTAACTAAGTATATATATGGTTCCCTTATTTGAATTTCGTAATTGACAACTAGAACTGGAAGGCCTACCCAAAGTAACATTAGATGCACAATAGGTAAAAGAGACCCAAAAGGGTAAGAAAAGGATAGAGAAGGTCAGGAGTGCCTATGAGGGACAAGACGCTTGCAGGCGCTTGTGTCCTTGTTGGGTGCTATTTTTGAGGCTATAAAAGATAAATAGGTCAAGTTGTGACAAAGCTATAGGATGTGTAAATCCAATAAGAATGTAAAAGATAAAGAAAAAAGGAACAAAAAGAGTTGTCAACCACTAGTTTTCTTTCTTAGGAATCATGTATACATTAGTATGCATTAAGATTGAGAAATGTACCCAAGTGCATAGATTTTATGTCTATATTTTCCCCCACTTTATGTTGATGAGTGAATACTTGATAGCATAAAGTAGATAGAATATCCATACCTTTTAATCCTATATCCTTGATTCTATATTGTGTTATTATGATATATATCTATTAGTTGTTAGAAGGGTGATTTGTTCACCCAATAAATTCCCCCTCATTTTTGTTGCATGTAATGAATGTAGGATAATGCACCCCAATGGAGAGGAATTGAGGATAATATGCATATATGAGAGTGGCTAACTACAGGGGGTAGGGGATTCACATGGTAGAAACCAAGGCATATGCAAAAAGATGATAGAAACAAGTGTTATTATAGAAAAGCTAGCATGAAATAGAAGACAATGTAAAAAGAAACAAGGACGATAAAATGGACCACAAGTAGTGGGTTACATAAATGGGACATCACTCACAATGTCATAAGACAATCAGGGTCAAAGTGGCCATAAGAAAAAAATGATCAAACAAGACATAGGGCATAGCCCACAAATAATTTAACAAAACAATAGAAAGAAAATAGTGACAAATAACCATATTTGTATTGATCCTACGAGTAAAATGCTATAAAAAAGATCCTATTAGTATGTTAGAAAGATAAGTAGTATGTCAAAGCATGTATATATTAGCTAAAAGTAAGTGATAGTAACAATAATAGGTAAATGATGTAAAAATAGAACATGGGATGTGTAGAGTGTGAGAATAGCAAAGGTAGATGCCCTTAGGAGGATCGATGGGATTGGTAAAGAGAAATGTCAAGCATCATGCATCATGAAATTTTTAATACTCCCGTATTCACCTCAAGATACCAAGTGAATGTGCATGTGTGTATAGAAAATGATATTGACATACTAATAATCTGGCTAGCATAGGAAACAAAATGCATCATGTAAATAGGATAAGCTACCAAGAGTGTATATAACCAAGATGTGCCAATGTTGTGTGAGAGTGATGATATGCTACAATGTGAAATATGTGAAGATGATAGAGTAACGTTTCCCCTAGTGGATGTACATGATATGAGGTTCATTTAGGAATACCCCCTCAATAGTCAAGTATGAACCATATAACAAGAGTGTGTCATCAGGTAATGAAAACATTATGTGACTGACATAAAGATATTCTAGAAGAGAAATATTATGAAGCATAGAGCATGAAGTGTAAAGGTGCATGGTTCATTTAAGAATTGGACCCTAAAAATTGAGTATGAACTATGGAACTAGAGTGTGTCATCAAGTAATAAAGGTGTTTATATATAATATCACTTAAGGTGAATCACATTAATTGGGTCCATGAGTGGTTTTCCGAGGAGAGTAATAATACAATAGACTCGCCCCCCCATGATTGGAAGTAATGAAATATCAACCAAGCCAATTAGGCTTGAATTTCCTTTTACGAGAGCCTTGTCATTTTTTTCTTTTGATTTTCTTTCAAAACAAGATCACGATATGAAATTTGTGTGGGCATACTTTGTTATTATAAATGTGTGTGATGTGGGTTTGATATTCATGGAGATGTTCCAAGGCTTGTACGTAGCAAGATTCAAGCATTTCAAGATCATGTAATCGATGTTCATGATATTAATTATCCTTTAAAATGCCTTTGAGTGACACAGCTTAAAAAAGGTATTTCAATTTCTAAGAGAATTATAGCCTCATTTTCGTAAACTAATGAAAAAGGTGTAACATTGGTGGGAGTGCAAATGATGGTGTAGTAAGCCCAAAGAGCATATAGAAGTTGATTATTTCAATCACTTCCGCTAGTATCAATAGGTTTACGTAGTAGTTTAAAAATGTCAGTTTAAAAATGCTTTTATTAGTGGCTTCCACTTGACCATTTCCTTTTGGATAATAATGATTAGAAAAGGTATGCTTGATTTTGGACTTCACACAAATCCTTTTACATCTTTATTTTTGAAAGAAGATCCATTATCAGTGATAATGGTCAAGGGAATGTCAAAGTGTGTGATGATGTGGGTAGTAATAAAACAAAAATGTCAAAACCGGTAGTGGGTTATAAAGGAGTAGATTCAACCCATTTAGTGAAATAATCAATAGCAGTAATAATGTATTTATGGCCATCAATCGATTCAAGATTAATTTTACCAATGAGGTCAAAACCCCATAGGAATAATGGTTATGATGAAGCAATAAATTTGATTTTATATGTGGGTGCATGATGGAGGTTACTATGCTTTTGAAATTTTTTGTAGCATGTGGCATATTCCAAGAAATCATGTTCCATAGTAGGCCAATAATAACCTTGTCGTAGGAGTTTATGAGACATATATTTTCTAGAAAAGTGCCCACCACACAAGCTATCATGGACTTGAGATACAACCATAAGGATGTTAGTGATGCCTAAACATAATAAAAAATGGCCATTAAATGACCTTTTGAATAACAAGGCTCCAATAATTACATACAACTTAGCTTCTCATTGTTGATGGGCTCTATGCAGTTAAGGGTCATCGTGAATGGCTTGTCGATCTAAGAAATTATAGATATGTTTGAACCATTCCAGACGAACATGTTTGCATGTAATAAAACAATCTTCTAAAACCATATTATCATTAGATGGTTGTTGTAAGTTCGAATGATAAATGTGACCGATAGTCGAGTAATGTATTGAGGGATAAGGGATATGGTACTAGTCATAGCGTCAACATGACAATTATCTTTATGAGGGATCACAATGATAGAATAGGAATAGAATGTATCCAGGATGGATTTTACAAGGTTTTTATAGGGGATGAGATGCTCTTCCTTAGTCTTATATGCATCATTTACTTTATTGAAAATAAAATTAGAGTCATCATGGATATAGATATTTCAAATAAGGAGCTTTGAGGCAACATTTAGGCCAATAATGAGAGCTTCATACTTATTAACATTATTTGTAAAGGAGAAACCTAATAAGTATGCAAATGAGAGATGACCACCATGTGGGGTGATGAAGATAATCCTATCCTTAATGCCCGAGATACAATGAAATACATCAAATTGCGAGTCCAAGTATATGTATTGATGGCGTAAGTAGTGAAGTCATCACGGAAGGTATCAAAGATGGGGAAAGATCAAAAGGGGGAATCAACTAGCTGGTCAATGATGACTTGGCCCTTGATGGATTTCTATGGGATGAATTTGAAATCAAATTTCATGAGTAACATAACCCATCGAGCAAGGAGTCTAGAGAGGTGTTTGTGGGATAAGAGGTATCGTAAGGGATCCACTTTGGTAATAATATGAATCTCATTATTTAGAAGATAATGTCACAACTTATCGTAATAAGTAAAAGGCTAAGGCATAATGTTTTGACATATTTATAATAGCACTCATAGGAAATTAATGTGTGACGATGTAATAAAGAACCTACACTCAAAGTGAAAATCATCATATTGTGCGAGAAAGGACCCTAAGGCATGGAATGTGGCATAGATATACAATAGGAAGGGTCGATCGACCATGAGACATAAGAATAGGTGGATTGAGAAAATATGCTTTGATGACCTCAAAATCATAGTGATAGTGATCATCCCAAATGAACTTAATGTACTTTTTCACAAGGCATGTGAAGGGCTGAGTTTTTTCAGCTAAATATTTAATAAAGTGATGGATGGATTGGATCTTTCCCGATAATGACCATAGTTGATGAAAATTTCATGAAGGAGGCATGTCAAATATTACACATATATTTTTGGTATCAATCTCAATTCCATATTGAGATATAATTTAATTAAGGAGGTTTCCAGTCGTAATGACAAAAAGAAACTTTTTCATATTGAGACAGAAATTGTATTGTCGCAACCATTCAACAAGTGTGTAGAGACCGTGAGAATGGGTAGCATGATGTTGAGATATGGAAAGTATATCATCAATTTAATCCTAAATAATTTTGTGTATGTATTCATGGAAGATATGTGTCATAACACATTGATAAGTAGCCCCAACATTCTTAAGGCCAAAAGACATGACAATATAGAAAAAGGTACCCCATGGTGTGGTGAATAATGTATTTTCTTGATCACTTTGGTGTTGATTTTGATTTGATTTTATCCATTGAAGCAATCCATGAATGAAATAATGTCATATCATTCCATATAATCGATGATGGCATCGATATGTGTCAATGGGAAGCTATCTTTAGGGCAAGTCTTATTAAGGTTGTGGAAATCGGTGAAGAAATGGAATTTTTGCTCTGGTTTCATGAAATGAACTATATTAGATACCCATTTAGGATATTTTTAATCATGCGGATAAAGCTGACATCTAAAAGTCATTGTATTTCTTCTTTGATTAGTAAGGAAACTTAGGATGTATTTTTGAATTTTTCATTTATCTTGGTTTGATGCCTAGATTGAGGAAAATATTATAAATAGCAACAAAAGGATATATATTGCAAATACCACTATAATACCATGGAAATTTGTTTGAAAATTCATGAAGAAATTGTTTGATATCATCTTTCTCAAATGACAAAATAAAGGAAACCAATAAAACCATGCAAGGGTTTTTATCGGTGCTGTGTTGTACTAAATATTTTCCTTATTGAAATATAATGTTGTAGTGAATCTATGATACACATATTATAGATAAGTATTAGGATGAATGCTAGTATTAGATTAAAAATATTGTATTTTATTCTCACATTCAGGATTGGCCTACAAGAAGAAAAGGAGGGAGACACTCATGGTGGTGAGAATGGAAGGATCCTAGGGTATCTAAGCAAGAAATAAAGAAGGAGCTAATATACAAGATGAATAGTTGGTGTTTGAATGAGGGTACAGGTTCAACACATGATTTAGTTTAAATTGAATCAAACCTTAATTTCAGAGTAACTTTTGTAAATAATGATATTCGATGTTAAATTATAATAAGACTTAAGTAATAAACATTTTACATTATGAAACCCTAAGAAATAGAGAGAGAATGTGACTTAGCTGATTCTAAGTGATCTCGGAAGTTATCTAAGATGAAAAATTGTTGGAACAGTGGGAAGAGTGTCATCATGGGTCACATGAAGGTTCTAGAATGCATAACTATACATAATAGAAGTGCACACGGGAGGACATGAATGTTTGGGCACTAGTGACTGGATTTGGGTGCTAGTGTCCACCCAAATGCTCATGTTCCGATCTTTGTCACCAAGAAGGGATTATTTATTGATCCTTTTTGTCACTCTAATTTTACTCTAATGTTTTTGGTTTTACCTATAGCTTGTAAAATAAATAACTAGCTACACATGCCCACTAACCACATCAAACCTAAAAAATAAGATGCATAATGAGGATTCGCTCGACCTTGATGGCCACCGAAAGATTCATCTTATGAAAAATCATTGCACTACCCCTCATAATCCATGTAGTTCTAGTGTGTATGTGTGTGTAATTATTCCCTAGGTTGCCCTTGTGCAAGTTACAATATGATTGCATGTTAGATCTAGATAGATCCAAGTAATAAAATGTGTGAGATGAAATAGAATGTACTTCCCATCCTGTGTTGTGTATTTAGAGTGATGCATCCCTTGTCCATTTTATGGATGTGTTAGATGTATGCTCTGAAATGATCTTGTTCCTTTATGCAATATTAAGTGGTAGTAGATAATTCTTAGTGCTTTGCCCCTAATTTTGGAGAAGTAACTAAGTATATATATAAATAATTATTTGAATTTAGTAATTGACAACTAGAAGGTTGAACCAAAGTACTAAAATATTCCTAAGATGTAAAAGAGACTCAAAAGGGTATTAAAAGGATTGAGAAGGCCAGGATAACGTAGGAGGAATAGGAGCACATGGGTGCTTTTTCCCTACTTGGGTACTAGTTTTGAGACCATAAAAGATAAATAAGTCAAGTTCCAAAGCAAAGTTTTATAATGTGTAAAGTTAATAAAAATGAAAAATCTAAAGAAAAATCCCCAAAAAGAGTTGTCAACCGGTAGTTTTCTTGTTTAGGAATTATGTATACATTAGTATGATTTAGCTGACCTATAAATGTACCCAAGTGCATACGGTTTTGGTCTACACTCATACCTTTTCTAAAGATCTCTTATGTCATTATATAAGCTTTGAGAAATTTTTCTCAATTTCATTCGTGTTTTAGATATAATAGCATCGTATAAAACACACGTTACATACACTTCTTCAATTTCTACTTCTACCAAATAGTGTCAATTATGAAAAGTTTGCTTTGGTATATCCTTCTCATTAATAATGATACAAATATAATCATTGATTTAAAATTTGAAATATATTTCAGGATTCGTAATATCTGTTAATATTTTCCAACTATTAAATACAAGTCCCTTTGAACTTTATTGCGACATGTATAACATATCTAGAGATTGACATACCCATTTTCTCAATTGTATGAAGTATATATATGGATATTTATTGTGCATATTTCATCAAATATTTTATTTCCTTCAACATGGGGAGAATATCGCATAATGTCGGTAAAATTTATATATCTATAAAATAGTAAAAAAATATTTTTCCTTGTATTTGCCCAACAATATTTAAACATAAAACTTGTTAAGGATGAATATTCTTCATAAATTTTGCATCCACACTCACACATGGAAATCCATCTTATATAAACTATTTTAGCAACTTTTACCACTAGTCTTTCCAATTGATTTTTTTAAACTCTAAACATATTTATTTTGAGTGCTAGACATATAAGTGTGTGAATAATGGATAACCTCTTCGAATTTTGATTCATTTTAAAAATTCCCAGATAATTTGATATGCAAGATTCATTCATGAGTCATGCAATAAATTTGAATCAATATATGTAATGAAAATATATTTTGTAGTAAAATATTTTTCCTCAACCGCCCAACAATATTTAAACATAAAACTTGTTAAGGATGAATATTCTTCATAAAATCCACATCACACATTCCATCTTATATAAACTATTTTAGCAACTTTTTACCACTAGTCTTTCCAATTGATTTTTTAAACTCTAAACATATTTATTTTGAGTGCTAGACATATAAGTGTGTGAATAATGGATAACCTCTTCGAATTTTGATTCATTTTAAAATTCCCAGATAATTTGATATGCAAGATTCATTCTATGAGTCATGCAATAAATTTGAATCAATATACTCGAACACAAGTAACATTTATATTCCCCTAAAATATTTATACACCATCGAAACCAACACGTAACAACTTGGTATCTATAAGATAATCATTCGTTATATCCCTCAAATTAGAAACAACTAGTTTGTAAATGTTTTCAACATTAATTTTTTTAGTGTTTTATGAATAGCTAATAGATGATGTAGCTTTAAATGGTTCTCAAAATTATAAACATGGATGTAAACTCATGATGTGTTGTCACCATTGTTGTGATCTCATTAATACACATTGAGATAAATTGTGCATTTTTAACTTTTTCTTTCAAATCCTCCCTAATCATCGCAACACATTTTTCCATTTCCCCAACACTACTCTCTAACCAATGTGATTATGGATTGTTATAAAAACTCATTAAGATGAAATAAAATATTATAATCTAAATAATGGGGAATAGGTATGCCCTTTTTAGAATATGGTAGATAGAATAAAAATGTATGTACATTTTTGGCATGAATATTAGGATGATTAAATTTTCCAAATTGAGATGTTATTGTTCCCCTTTCTCAAAAAGATGTTGTAAATGTTTTTGATCATTTTCATACCCCAATTTATATCTTACGTGCATACATTCTTTTACATTTTTCCACCTATATGTTATTTTTGTTTTTCCATCTTTCTACTTTTCTAACACATATTTTGCCACAATGTTTCTCTAAAAAGTCCAAGTTGGATTTTTGGTCCTTTCCTAGTTTCCAACTACATATTATATATCTACATTTTGTTGGAGTTTCTTTACCATTTAATATCTCTATATATTCAATGAAACGATATTTTAATGTCTATTTAACCTTAAAAAGCCTTATAATTATCCATATACTTATCTTCCTTCACACAAATTTCTCATTAATAGTATTGTCATTTGAAGTTTGAGTTTGATTAGATGTGAAAAATATCTTCTAGTACTTACATCTCATTACAAATAATTTCCTTTAGTATACTTATCTTCATGTTTAGATTTGTGAGTAGCATTTTCAAGTAAAGATGGTATTTGATGAGAAGTTGAAATCTCTTTTGGGGGTTTGATCTCAAAATTAGGGTTTTCCTCCGGTGGAAGCATGCTAAGTTGAGGAATGTCTTTGAGTAGTGGCATATCATCATCAATAATATATTATAGTGTCATGTTATTTCCATTGATTATTTCATGTAGGATACCATGTTTAATGGGGTGTTATGTATGCAAGAGGTTTTTTCTATTATTATTAAAACCTAAAATCAAACTTCTTGAAAAATAAATAAATAAATAAATTTAGTGAATCATTTGGTACATGTAATTAGTGTGGATTCCAGTTGTGTCCATGCATTATTTGTGGCTAGCCAAAATACATTAATATTCTCATTTTCATTGATAGTTGGTTTGTCTTCTTATTATTATCAGCAGAGACAATTGCGGTTATTAAATGATTTGTAATCAATATGGTAATAAAATAATAGGATTAAAATGAGGCCTATCACTATAGGAAGGTCTCAAAGTTCTAGTCAGATGGTTGCATCTCCATAATTAGATGGTTATAATGTATTATCAGATGTATGTGTAATTTCATTACTTCATAGTCTGATGGCTGTAGTATTTTTTTGAAAGGTTGCCAAAATTTAATCGAATGGATGTGATATACCATCAAATTGTTGAGAAATATGTCATTCCCTAAAAGAATAATTGTGACTTGTGGTAGGAATTATGGGATAGATAATAACTTTTAAAATAATTTAATATCCACTAATTAATTTATCCAATGATTATATTTTAGGTATGCGTAAGTAAATAAATGAAATAAATTTCACAAAATATTAATGCGTAAAAAATAAATTCACGTTACACTAGATTTACTTGGGGAAAACCTTGCAATTAAAAACCCACAAATATGAACTTGTTTTGTAAATTTAATAACATGAGAATTTACAAAATTTTAAACCAACACATCCACTTCCTCCTCGGGTCTCATAGACGCTTTGCACTTTACAGATCATAATGTTCACAATAAAAATATTGTGTACAAATTATATCGATCTTATTAGAGATCACCCTATTTATAGGGTGGGTGATTTGATTGCACTTGAGTGTACCATTTCACTCTAATTAATTAAATCAAAATATTTAACTATACCATCCACTTAAAGTGGAGAGGGGACTCGATAATTAAACTTATAACAACATAATATTTATAATAATGTTTATAAAAACATTAATGGATGTAATAAAGTGGTCACTCATGCCTAATAGTGACCCCACTTATTATTAATAGGAAAATACTAACCCTTAAGCTTAAGAGGGAAATCATACTGAATTAACTTTTTCTACAAAAGAACTTACAATCCATATATCATCAAAAATGATTTAGTCTAGCATGTAAATAAGGGTAATCATACAGATTTTCCCTACATAATAAATTATCAAGACAAGTGATTTTATGTATGAGGACTTACATATTATTATGGAGCCTTTTATAAAATAGGGATCACCAATAGATAATGATTCATTGGGAATTACAGGTAAGATCGCATGTAATCATTTACTTGAGACTCACATCTCGTAATATTTTACAAAATAGAGGAAGTATAAAAAGTTTACAAAAGTTTGTTAAGAGTTGGCATTGTCATGCACACTCTCCCTCAATGGAAACTCGAAGGCCTAGCAAATCACCAAAAATTCAAAAATTCACAACACACAATGGATTTGTGAAAATGTCTACAACTTAAACTTTAGTAGGGAATAACTTGAGATCAATATTGTTATTTAGTCCTTTCTCTCGAATGAATTACATATGTATCTCTATATCCTTTTCCCCGATGTTGAACTAGATAGTTCACAAGAGAAATATAACTCTGGTTGTCACATTAAAGAAGAGTGATTCCTTTGGACGCCCATATGGAGTTCATCTGTCATTTTTTCAGCCACATGGCTTATTTTTCTCTGCTTCGTGATAATTATATATTCATCTTCATTAGAAGAGATATAAAATGTTTGTTTCTTATTGCTAATTCAAGTGATGAAAACTGTAGCAAACTTGAAAACATATCCAAAATTATATTTTCTATCTATATGATCACTAATATGCTTAGAATCATAATAACAAAATAATTTTACATCGTTACTAAAAGAATAATACAAACCATAATTAATAGCTCATTTAATATATTTTAAACCCTTATAGTCATTTTCTAATGATGCTCATAAGGATCATGCATGAATCTAGAAATAAATCCTACTATGTAATAAATATCGGGCTTAGTAATAGTGAAATAAATAAAAATACCAATTAGTTATTTATGCAAAGTAGGGTTAGTTTTCACACATGCAAGTTTAGGATCTAATTTAACACCAACTTCAATGGGAATGGAAACAAGTTTACAATTAATCATGTTAAATATTTTAAGAAAATTATTAGCATATTTTGATTGAGATGCAATGATCGAGTTATGATCTTGAAATATAACTATCCCTAAAAATGATTTAATAGACCTAGATCAAATATTTCAAAATGTTGTTTTAATTTAACTTTAATTTTAAAAATTAAACTATGATCATTTCTAAAAATTAGAAGACTATCCAAATATAAAACAATAATAATAACATTATCATTTTCATTATCATCTACCCATATTTACATCCACTATTGGGTTGAATTTTCTCGAGGTCAATTTAGTGTGATATTTTTCTCCCACTTTGTAACTTTTTGAATTCTCTAATGTGCCTTTTCCCTGCAGCATTTCCAGATCCATCTGGTCCATCCACCGACACTTGTTCTTGACCTTTCTAACACCACTTCTAGTTTCCCATAGGGATATTTGAAATACCCCCTCCCGGGAAGCTTCTCCCGAAGCTCGTTGATGGGACTCTATCCTTACATATTCCATCTTGTATTACTAATGTCATGCATGCTTTAAGAGAGTTTTCACTTATCAGTAAGCTTATGGGGCCCGGACCACCTTTAGAAGAAATTTGGAAATGGGTTTGAATCAAATTGTCCCCATGTGGTCGGTTAACATTGCTTTGCTCTTCCAAATGGCTTTATGGTATTTACTTTCAATGAAAAAGAGGACTTTGCACGAGCCCTTTTGGGAGGCCCTGGTTCTTTGGTAGGAGATGATTTTATCTCGACGAAGGATGCCAATATTTAATGTGAGAATTGAAATAATGACTCAAGCTCAAATCGGGTGTGCCTTCGTATCTCCATCTATATTTTTAGCAACTGTTATCATTGAAGTTATTTCCCTCTATATTGGCTCTCTTATTGTTATAGACTGTGCTACTAAATCTTGTTCCAAGTTCATACATGCCAGATTCTGTGTCAATGTTGATATAAGGGTCCCTTTTCCATCTTCTATTGACCTACACTTTGATAGTGGAACTTAGGTTTACCCCATCGATTATAAGAACATACCCTCGATTTCTCTTCCTACAAAACTATAGGTCATTAGGATCAGCCTTGTCCTTCCAAACCTATATCAAAATCTAAAGAGTAGATCCACTCTCCTAAGAAAAAAGGAAATTTCATTCCCAAAGTCATGATGGAGGATAGTACCTCGAACCACTTTGATATTATTTAAGAAGAGGGTGAGATTCTGCAAATTATGTCTCTCTCCCACCTCCCTCTTCCTCTCAATTATTTGAATCCAATCTGCTTTGTTTTCTATCTCCTATGTTCTTTCTTAGCCTCTTTGCCTCTTCGTATCCTCTCTCTCTCCCTAGGTTTCTTCCTCCCATATTTTCTCATCCTCTTCTCCTTCTATGGATATCCCTCTCAATTTTCCTCTTTTGGCCCTTCTCCTAGAGTTTCTTCTCCTAGAGTTTCTTCTCCTTTTACTTCCCCTTCCTTCTATGTTCTCCTAGAACTTGTTGTCAATATTGTCTACCACCTCCTTTTCGACCCTCTTATTCCCATTAAAGATTCACCTTCTACCAATTTCTCTCCTCTCAAGGAAAATAACCTCATCTTCTCTTGACCTCTCTGTTAGTGGAAAATATTCCTACTAGAAAAACTAGAAATAACTCCAAGCAAACTATTTATGTGGGTCTTAAATTAGGAATGGGTAGACACACAAATTAAGTTAAGCTTCAAGAATAAGCATTCAAAATCATAGCTTAAGGAAATCGGGGCATCTTGACCATTCTAGTTGGGGGTAAGCACAAATCTAAAAAATGAAACTATTCTCTTGGAATGTAAGGGGATTAAAATATCCTCTAGAAAATAAGAATACTCAAAGATTTTAGAATCAAACACAACCCAAAAATTATTATGCTACAACAAATAAAGTTTAAAAAGGAGGAATCGATGCTTAAATTATGTCCTTCGAATCTTTTGTGTCCTAGGATTCGAGTGAGTAACTTAGGTTGATTGTGTACTTTTTGGAACCCAAATATTCTATTTAGTGAATGTATTATTAAAACTCCTCATTTCTTGGGAATGATTTTTCAAGAAATTGGATCTAATATGGGATGGATTTTTGTTAATATCCATACTCTTGACCTTGAAAATCAGTGGGTATTTTTTTGGAAGGAACTTGATCTTCATAATAATTACAAACATTGTATATGGATCATAGCTAGTGATTTCAATACTCTCATATATCTTTCAAAAAACATGGTGGTACTTGTATCAACAACAATAGTATGGATTCTCTAGCTGAATTCATTAGACAGGGGGAATTATTTGATTTTTACCTTCATGGTGCCTCCTATACTTGGTCCAATCGAAGACTTGGAAGCAATCATATCCAAATCAAACTAGACAAGATTCTTTCCTCTATGGACTGGATTGGTCACTATAATGATTTTTATCTTATGGACCTTCCTAAAATCACTTCTGATCATTGTCCCTTGCTCCTTACGGCATCTCAAATCCATAGCTCAAAGCATCCTCCTTTTTAGTTTGAGCTTGCCTGGTTACAAAATCATGATTTGGAACACCTTATTACTGATTGGTGGAAATTTGATGTTTAGGGCTTAACTATGTTGAAGTTTGCAAAGAAAATTAGTTATATTAAAAATAAACTTAAAACCTAGAATAAGTTGGTGTTTGGTGATATCTGTAGAAGAAAGGATAAGCTTAATGAAAAATTAACCACTATTTATGCTATCATTTATTCTTATGAAAGAATTTCCCCTCTTCACCAGCAAGATCTTACTCTTCTTAGTGGTTACCATAACAATCGTATTGAAGAATTTTACTAGAGGTAGATATATAGAGCTATCGGCTACAAAAAGGTGATCACAAAACAAAACTTTCCACATGAAAGCCACTAAAAGAAAAAGTAGACATAAAATCAAAGAGCTTATTACCATAGAGGGAAACTACTTAAATAAGGAGGATGTCATTGATATTGAATTGACTTAATCCTCCATGAGGAATCCCCCCATGTAAAGAGGAATGCCAGAAATGTTGTAGAATATTCCTAAATTGATCTCTAAAGAAATAAACTCCAAACTCACCCATCTATTCTCTATGGAAGAAGTTTTTGATGTTGTCATTGATATGAAGGGAGATAAATCGTTGGGCCTAGATAGCTTTCCCGCAACCTTATTCCAAATTTTTGGCACATTATTGAGGTTAACTTGCTTGCAGTTGTTAATGAGTTTTAGAAAAATGACACTCTTCTAAGGGAATGGAATAATAATTTTGTGGCTCTTGCTCCTAAATCCATTGGTTCTAAGCTGATTTCAAATTACAGGCCCATAATCCTATGTAATACTTCTTATAAGATCATTACTAAGTTGATGGCCTTCATGGAAAATTTAATATCGGGAAGCTGAATGGGTTCATTGGCGGCAGATTGATCCAAGGTGGAGTTATAAATGTTCATGAAGCCATACATTCTGCTTCCTTTTCTAAATCGACGAGTATGGTCATCAAACTTGATATGCAAAAAGCTTTTGATAGAGTGAATTGGTCCTTTCTATAAAAGTCTCTTGAAAAATATGGGTTTGGGAAAAAATGGTGTTCATCGGTTAATAACTATATTTATTTCCCAAAATTCTCCATTCTCATCAATGGAATCCCTCATGGTTCTTTTTCCACTAGTTGCGGAGTCGGAAAGGTGAACCTCTCTCCTCATTTTTATTGATTCTTATGGCTGATACTATTAGCAAAGTTCTTGTGGCTATAAAAAGAGAAGGTAAAATTAATGGTATTACTACCACTTTTAATATCACTGCTACTACCCATAGTCAATTCACCGATGACATTTTGCTTCTTGGTATTGCTTTAGTTTTGGAGGCTAAAATGTTGAAATAAATTTTGGATTGTTATTAATATGCTTCTAAGAAATTAATCAACTTTAGTAAGAGCAGCATTTCCTTCCTAAACACCCTTACAGTCAGACAAAGAAAGATTACAATAATTTTTGGTTGCAAGATTATGAACCTACCTTCGTCCTATTTGGGTTTCCCACTTTTTCAAGGTAGGAAGTTGAAATTTGGAATCCTATTATAGAAAAATTTAAAAGAAATATCACATGATGAAAAGGAGTCCTCTTTAGTCAAGTAGGTAAGTTACAACTGGTTACAACCACTTTGTAAAAGTTTCCCATCTACTTAATGTCTTTTCTTAAAATTCTTGCCTCAGTAGTTGTAACTATTGAACAAATTCAAAAAAAATTCTATGGTTAAGGGCTAAAGATAGAAAAAGAATGCACCTAGTGTCCTAGAATGTGGTGTGTAAATTGAATTGTCTGAGAGGGTTAGGATTACAAAGAATTTCTGATGTGAACTCTTCTATGTTAGCTAAATTATGTTGGGAAATTTCTAATAATGGGAAATTTTCTTTGACAAAGTTGTTGATTAAAAATATCACTATTCATGAGAAAACATCTTTCTTGTGGATGTCCCGAGTGGATTGGCCATTTTTAATTCCATTGAGAGCTCTTGTAATCTGCTACAATCCGGTACCAAGTGGAAATTAGGCAATGGAAAACAAATTGATTTCTTGAATGACAAGTGGATTGGGTAGAATCCTTTAGCTTTAGATCCATCTTTGGATCTTCTAAGAAATACTCTTACAAGATTATGTGAGAGATTCATAAGTGGAGATATAAATAGTACCCCTCATTTTCCTTGTTGGTCCATTCCTAGATGAGAAGGTGTTATCCCAACTTAGTTACAACCACTTGATATGCTTACTTTTTTTCTATCCTCATACTATATCTCTGTCTCTCCTTAGGAAGATGTGTGTATCTGGTCCCTTCTTGCTTATGGTGATTTTTCAATTAATGTCGAGTTACTTATCTCTACCTCACCATCTAGAAGGCACCGCCCTTTCTCATATCTAGTTTCCTCAGGTGACACCAAAGATTGGTTTTTATTCTTGGCTTGCCTTTCGGGATGCCTTTCGGTCGGGGCATAACTTAAGAGATGTGGTTATTTTCTTCCTAGCACATGCGTTTTATGCCTTAATGCTCTTGAATCTTCTTCTCACTTAATCCTCCATTTTCCTTTCTCTCATGCTGTTTGGAGTTTGATTCTAATTTTTTTATGTTTTGTGGTTTTTCCCAAAGTCTATTTCAGATTGTTTTTTACAATGAGTACCTATTTTTCGCCACCCTATGGAAACTCTTTCCTGGAAACTCCTTTTTCCTCATACTTTATGGATTCTCTAGAAGGAAAGAAATAGGAGAATTTTCAAAGAACTATCTAAAAATACCCTCTTGATCTTTACCTTTCATGATTGTGGGACTTCAAGAAAAATTTAATTGATACATTTGGAAGTAGAAAAAATGCAAAAATTCTCTCAACTTTAAAAGATCTTGGCTGAAGCATCTCCAAATACCTTTACATCCTCCCAATTTGGCTATGTGAGAGCTAAAACAACTTGGATCCCCCCTCCTATAGTATGGATTAAATTCAATACAGATGGTGCTACAAAAGGCAATCCAGGATCTCTAGTAGAGGGGAATTTATTCAAGATGATTTGGGTCAATTGATCGCAGCTATTGTAATAAATTTCAGAAAAGGTACAAATCATAGATCTGAAGCGCTTGCAATCCTCCAAGGTTTGGAGCTTCCTACTAGATTTGGAAAAATTAATAACATTGTTGAAATTGAATCCCTCAATCTGGTCAAACTTCTTAATAACATTAGTACTGCAAGATGGACCATCAACAACATCATTTCTGATATTAGGATCCTTGAATCTACTTTCTATAACATTCAGTATTAGCACACTTACAAAGAGGGTAACAAGGTGGCTGATCTGTTAGCCAACATGGGCTTCTCTCTTTAAACTCAATATACTTAGATCGGGTATCTTCTTGACTTCCTTCTAAAATATATTGCTGATGAAAACCCTAAGGGAAAATAGTTGGAGGATCCTTTCTTTGGCTTACCTACCTTTTTCTATATTTGATATCGACATTATCCTTTAATACTCGTTACCCTCTCCAAACGAGGATTGCATTAATTGTGATTTGATAGTGATTTCTTGTCATGATGGCCTTTGTACATGGGAAATAAAGATCTCCTTCATTTTTTTGATTGGGATTATTAATCATAAATGGGCGGAGTTAAAGTATGCTTTGGAAAATGATAGAGGGGGCAATATTTCTATTAAAAATCCCCGCTTTATTTCTATCTTTTCCACTTCAATTTTTCATATCACTCTGGCTCTGATAAGTATGGGGGTTCTATGGTGCGTGTTGAGCCTATGAATTATGATGATCTCAAGAAGGATACTGAAGTTTGGGATTTTCTTAAAGAGAATGGTGATACTATGTTTATAGAGTGTCTATATGGACATTCTATTATGGTTTTGAGCAGCATTTTGGTTACTTAGAATCAAGGAAATATGAAAGTTGATAAGGTTAAGTTTGAGATTTCGACTAAAAGCATTACCACCATGGTGGTCTCTCAATTTGAGGGTGACATTTACTTTAAACATTCTTGTAAAGCAGAAATGGGGGCCTTTTGGGGAAAAATAAAGAATGGGTGAACAATTATTTATCAAGCTATAAGTGCGCTTCCTCAAACAATCCTAGGGATTAAGTTGTTGAACAAGTTATGTGCTATTTTACGCTTAAAGGAATCTACAAGCTTGTATTTGGACTTAAAATATTTATCTTGGCTCATTTCTACAATAAATTTAAGGTAAACTTGGCAAATTTTGTTTTCCAGGTCCCGAACTTATACATTAAGAAAGCCCATGTTGGTGAAGGCCCTCTACTTCACCATGGTTTATTATATTTATTGTTTAAATATATGACATGTACCAATAGATTGTCCCATTTTCCTACGGTCCCCATCTCAGTCTACCATCATGCCCCTCCCTCGCCCCTTGTTTGTCCTACACCTCTCTGTCTCTTCGCCACCTTTAACCTTCACCTAGTCATGACTTGGAGGTGGAAATCATGGATCATTGGGATGCCACCTCTCCCCCACCTAATTACACCTCGCCTCAATCTTCCCCTCCTTTCTGGCCACCTCCCCCTCAACGAAATTCCATCCTACTCCTATTCCCTCCCCTCATTCTATTGATCATATGAAAGTGATTAGCCCAAGCTGTTGTAGGTGTTATCCTCGAGGTGTTTCTTGGCTTAACTCGGGATTATCTCGATTCTTCGAGATACTTCTCTTCTAATTTCCCTTCCTAGTTCTATTTCTAATGAGGAGCTAGGTGCTATGGAGGATGTCAAGTATGGTGGTTAGATAACATGTTCTTGAGCATATCATAGTGGATGTTATGGAAATTCTTGGCTTTTCTCCTCGGGTTGTTGTGGAAAAAACATGTTGCTAATGCCACTTTGCTAATAATTTCAGTGATAACCCTATCAAATTTCTATAAGAAGCCATTGATAACCTCAACAACACCTTCACTATCATTAAGAAATGGAAGTAGGGAAAATTTTAGTGGCGAATTTTCTTAAACTCACAAAAATCTAGGTTTATGGAAATTCGAATTGGCTAATTTTCAACGATTAGCAACCGACTTATTCACCAAAAATTTCAACCGACATGTCCCTTGTAAAGTTCATTTCACCTAGATTTTACTCATATATAAGAGATTATGCATGTAATTTTCCACCATTTCAAATCATTTCGTGCACATATTTGCCAAAGTAAACATAGAAAACCAATCTTGTACAATATATGTTGTCAAACCGCAAATGCAAGCTATCAACCCGAGTCCATTCATCCACTGGACTCTCATAGTTATCTAACCATAGGCCCATCTAACCCTTTAGTTGTCCAACCCCTTAACCGTCAATCCATTATCCGTCCAAGCCCTTAGCCATCCAAACCCTTTTCCGTCCAACCCATTATCCACCCAACCTCAAAGTTGTAACACCTTCGAGCCATCCAATCCTAGAGTCATCCAACCACAGAGCCGTCTAACCCAAAAAATGTCTAACCACATAGCCATCTAACCCAAGAGCCATTTAACCTTAGAGACATCTAACCCTAAAACGGTCTAATCTTAGAGCCTTCAAACATAAAAACCATCCTTAATTTGTCTCAATAATTTTTGTTTTCAATCTAGAGATATATCAATGGATTTTTGAAATCAAGGTTCAAGGTTACAAATTCAGCTAGTTCTAAAAAGGATGCAAAGAATTTTCTTGGCTATTTTGGAAAATCACAAAAAATGAAGGTGGTTTCTACATCAAATGAAAATATTAGTATGTGTTATTTATAGGTTATTTAGTCTTACAAAATTTTGTTAGGTAAACTAGGTTAATTATGCATTTACCTTAGTTAAATATTACATTGTGGTTAGTTGTTATAGTTTGGTATTAACCCTAAATTGTTTGTAATTGGTTTTAGTATTCCTGTAGCAATTTTTTGTCACTATTATAATTTTTATATGGTTATATATTGTTTAAACCATATATTTGGAGTTATCTGTACATATGATTGTATTATTGTTGCATAGTTACAACTCACGATTGTGCAGTACATGGTGTGCAATATTTGTTGATGCGAAATTACAAACACCCTTGAATGGCCATAGATTTGAGTGGGGCATTTGATGTAATTTTCATAACATTGGACTATCTCTCAAGCTGTGGGACTTGCGGGCTTGAGATGGTCCTCCAGAGAAATCCATCTTCTTATACCTAATCATAATGCTAAACTACTTCTAAGGAAGGAAATGTGACTATTTACTCCTAATATAACAATGCCCAGGAGACAGGGAGAGAGAGAGCATGAAAATAAAGAAATCCTACACTACATAGGTGTTATCACTAATAAAAGGGGGTTGTTGATCATAATCTCAGCTACCTAAAATGGAGAGAGGTGAGCAATGGAGAGGATGGATAAGATGCATCATAGACAGAAGATAAAGTTCACACAGAACACCACTTCAAACCCATTAAACATAGCTCCCAACACTTGCAATAGACATTAGAGATATGCACAGTATACCCTGTAATGATGAGAGGAAAGAAGATAAACTAAAATAAGAAAAGAATGGACAAAATTCATCACGAATTTATTTTTATTGCTCCATGAATTCACATAGTATAGGGTAAGTGCAGCAAGTTGGTGGACAATTAAGTGGACATAAAAACCTGAAATTTAGGTACTATGATTGTGATTTCTAAACCATTCTCGCGTAATTGTTTTTTATCGGTTTGGTAATTTCCAATCCTAAAACCACAACGGTTTGAAACTGCGAGCTCGGTTTGAAACCACGAGTGCGGTTTGAAACCGCGCTTGTGGTCCTCTGAGACAAAAAAACAGACCCGTGACTCCTCATTTTCCCCCATTTTCCCTTTCCAACCGTGATTTCTCCTAGACCTTTAGCACTCGTGCTTTAAATACCCCGTAAAAATTTCTCTTCGGACTTCTAGATCACTATAGTTTCAACCATGCTGCCAAGAAAAAGAGGTAAGCCCTCGATTTTGATCAATTTGTTTGCATTTTAGGTTATTTTTTGTGATTTTCATGAGTTTTTCAATTTTTGGTTTATGTATACAATTTTTGGTGTTGTCAGTTGCGAGGCAAGCTCGTAATCTTGCAAACCATCAAAATATTCCTCAAAACCCTCCTCCAAACATACATCCACCTCTTGTGGCTCCTTCTGTTCCCATGGAACCAACATGAACACAAAATGATATCATTGGAAGAATCTGAAAAAATAAAATTATCATTGAGAACCTTATTCAAACTATAAGATAAAATCATGCCACAAATCTGTCCCACATGACTTTAGCCAACACATTGCAAACATTGATTGGAGAAGTTGACTATGCAACCAACCAAATAGACAGATGGAATACCTTTAGAGGTGATTGTAGGTGGTGGTATGTAGATAAATTATCCCATGCGTCCGTAAAAGGAAAACAAATTGGAAAGACCCCATTTGTGCATTATTTGTGACCCAAGAACCAATGCCCCCTGTAGCTACTTGTAAATAGTTCCCAATCCATTGGTGCCACAATAACTAAATCAAGAACAATTTTTGGGACCGATGGTGGATGGTTTTGATTATCCACCATGCAAAAACAATGAGGTTCCTCTCTATTTTTTGAAGAAATTATATTGCGAGTTTGTGCTTAATGAGGTCCCAAATTATTTTGACTTTTCTAAGTTTTATGGGTGAGGAGGTGGCTCTGCATAGAGTAGACCTGGTGCACGCGTAGGTCAACCAAGGATCCCCCATGCCCCAAAACCCCCACTTCCTTTAGTTATCCCTCCTACAGTGAAGGAGGTTATGGAGATTGACACACTACATGCATTGAGGGAGCTCACTAACACTTTGACCTAGCATAGTGACGGATTGCATCTGGTGATGTTGGTGGAGGTGTCAGTTCTAGTGCACCACACCACTATGGATCATGTGGTGCCGTATGCACTATGGGTGAGACATCATTTTCTAGATCACATGATTTCTTTTCTCTAGATGAGATGATGGCGGATGTTTTTGGAACTGGTGCAAAGGATCTTGGTCTTTCATAGGTAAATGTCAAATAAATATTTAATATATATATATAGTTCAATTCATGTTTGAGATTTTAATATATATGTATTTGATTTTACTTCATGTACATACATGTAAAAAATAATTTTTATTTTATTTTAAATAGCAAGAGCCGGTGAAAGAAACATCCGACATTGCCATGCTAGCTACATCTTTGTAGCTGGGTGTGTTACAAACGTAAGTTTCAAGTTGTGCTTAAATTTTGAATTTCATTTGATTGTGCACTTTTATTATTATAATGTTTCACTGTACATGTACATTTTAATATATGTTTGTCTTTTTACGTAGGATCCTAGCGGGTCATCATTTGCTTTGGGAAGCGAGGCTCTTGGCATGCCTCACGTGACTTTTAGGTAGATTAGTTTCTCTTTACACTTTGTTTCTAATTGTGGAAATTCACATGGATTATGCTTTGGGTCTCTTATGTGGCAATCATGTAGATTAATATTGATTTGTACATGTTTTTGTATAGCTTATGATTGCTTTAGACAGACTCCATATATGTAGACTATGGAGGTTCTTTGTAGATCTTGCCATAGCATTTACAGATCCACTAAGCGAGGTACAAATTTTCAAATTTGTTAAATTTTAGAGGAATTATTTCTTATTACTTAAATCTACAATATCAAATTTTGTACATGAAATATTTAATTTAAAATTTAATTATTTGTATGTAGCTTACCCCTCGTGAGTCTATTGTTGTCCCTGCGATGCGTCAATGAAAAATTGATAGGGATCATGACATTGCGGTATGATTTCACATGCATTTTAACTAAATTCTAAGTTTCTAAATTTTGAATGTATTTTAAAAATATGGGTGTTAAAAATTTATTTTTATGAATGTGTAGGTTAGGTTGTAGGCTGCTTAGAGTCACCTAGGATCACATGGATGAAATATGTAGTGGCATCTCCCTCCACTACATCCTCAGTGTCGTGGACATGCTACTTCTAGTAGAGGCGAAGAGAGGGAAGATGTTTCACGATTAGATTCATAGGACACTGGATGTACATATATATATATATATATATATATATATATATATATATATATATATATATATATATATATATATATATATATATGGGCCATTTGGTCCTAGTTCAGGATTCTTCATATAGTCCATTGTATATATAGCCTTATGCATTGCATGTGGTCCTATATGTATGGCACACTCGATTCAAGATGTATAGATGTTATGAAATTATATTTTTAGAGATGTGCATCCAGCACACTTAGTTCGAGATGTACACATGTTATGAACTTATATTTTTAGAGACGTGCATCCAACACACTTAGTTTGATACATTATATATCCATGTGTTGGTTTTCATAATGATATTACTTCTATGTTTGATTTGATTTCATTGCACATGATATCCTTCTATGTATGTATGTTCTATGTATATTAGTTCTATATGTATGTTTGATTTAAAATTAAAAAACTATGGTGCAACATATATGAATATAATGTTACTATGGTGCAACATTGCATGGTACAATTGTTAAGAAATTAAGGGAAGCATTTAAATATGTATTGTTTTAGAGATTATCCCATTAATAGGGCTTATCCGATTGACCGATAGATACACCTTAATATCTCTTTATAATTTGGTGCTATGCCAATCAACTAAGAAGTTACACATGATTTGATTATCGTAAGTAGATTCACTTCCTTATTAAGTCCTATATGTTTTTGTATTTAAGCATACACTTTTAAAACCCCATTTTTGTATACCCTACAATCCTTCTAGTCCAAAATACACATTTTTGTGAGGGGTTCACCAAATAATTCATATCCTTACCATTCCAAGGTATTTGGAAAAATTTCAAGGTTCTTCAATGAATTTTAAAATGATATATCACTTGGAATTTGTGAACATTCTTTACATATTTATTTAGGATGTTTGTACATATGTTACGACATATCAATCTAGATAAGAACACATAAATATGTATGTAATGCATATTGTCAAATAATTCACATCATGGCAGGCTATAGGGAAGCAAAAATTGGTGTCGAGAACAACTAATACGAAGCCTTCCTGGAATTCCTTGAGCCTTCATGGCATAAATGTTTACAAACTACCCTTTCTAGGTAGTCCTAGGAAATAAACGGAGGTGAGTAGTGAGAAGTCATGCCTCGGGACATCGTGGCACCAAACCGACTACATTGACACATCGGGTAGCGGGTGAATGTTAGAGGAGGTGTTGTTTTGGTGCGTGAAAATGTCGTTGTTGCAGGCTACTGCTTCGTTCGGGAATAGTCCCTTAAGAGCCGAGAGACAAAAAAATCATTCAACTTCGACGGGTGATTTCACAAACTCCGTGGCACCTAAGGATGTCTCATATGATCCTACACCTTGGCGTAGGGACCCTCTAAAATATTCTATATCAGTTTTTACCTTCTCTAATTGGTGCTCTCACTACCTTATTGTTTGCGAAAGCGTGTGAAATAGTGCGGTTTGAGACAGTGTAAGGATGTCAAACTCTATATATTGTAAATAGTGGGTCGTTGCAATGAAACCACTTTGCCAAAAATCGGGTGGCTAGGTGAATCCTAGGGGAGGTGTCATTTTGGTGCACGACAATGTCATTGCTTCGGGATACCTCGTTCGGGCGAAGTCCCGTAAGAGCCTTGAGACCAAAATATCGTTCAACTTCGATGGGTGACTACACGCACTCCATGGCATCTAGAGATGTCTCATCCAATCCTACACCTTGGTGTAGAGACTCTCTACAATATCCTATCTCAGTTTCTTCTTTCTCCAATCGGTTCTCTCGCTGCCCTATTGTTTTGCAAACGTGGGAAACAGTCCAGTTTGAGATAGTATAAAATTTGTCAAATGGTATATTTTACAAATGGTGGATCATGGTATCAAAATGACTGTTCCAACACATCCATATTTTCAAGTGAATGCTAGAGGAGGTTTCGTTTTGATGCGTGACAATGTCATTTCTTCCGAGCTACTTCGTTCGGGCGTAGTCCCTTAAGAGCTCCGAGACAGAAACATTGTTCAACTTTGATGGGTGACTATGTGCACTGTGGCACCTAGAGACATCTCGTCTAATCCTACATCTTGATGTAGGGACCCTCTATAATATAATGTCTTGATTTTTTCCTTCTCCAATCGGTGCTCTCACTGCCCTATTGTTTACAAATGCGTGAAATAGTGTAGTTAGAGACAATGTAAAGTTGTCAAATGGTATATTTTGTAAACAGTGGATCGTGGCACCGAAATGAATATGCTGACATGTTTGGGTGGCGGTGAATGCTAAAGGAGGTTTCCTTTCAGTACACGATAATTTCATTTCTTAGGGCTACTTCATTCGGGCATACTCCCTTAAGAGCCTTGAGACCAAAAAAATGTTCAACGTCGACCGGTGACTACGAGACTCCATGGCACCAAAGTATGTCTTGTCCCATCCTAAACCTTATTGTAGGACCCTCGTAATAACTGTCTTAGTTTTTCCTTCTCCAATCGGTGCTCTTGCTTCCCTATTGTTTGTAAATGTGTGAAATAGTGCAGTTTAAGACAGTTTAAAGTTGTCAAATGCTATATTTTGCAAACAGTGGGTTGTGGCACTGAACCGACTATGCCAACACATACGGTGGCTAGGTGAATGTTAGAGGAGGTGTTGTTTTAGTGCGTGAAAAATTCGTTGCTTTTGGGCTACTTTGTTTGAACATAGTCCCTTAAGAGCCCGGAGACAAAAAAATCATTCAACTTCGACGGGTGACTACATGGACTCCCTGGCACCTAAGGACATCTCATCTGATCCTACACCTCAGTGTAGGGAAACTCTACAATATTATGTCTCAGCTTTTTTCCTTCTCAATCGGTTCTCTCGTTACCTTATTGTTTGAAAACACGCCAAATAGTGTTGTTTGAGATAGTGTAAAAGGTGTTAAACACTATATTTTGCAAACGGTGGGTCATGGCACCAAACCGACTACACTAACACATCCGGTGGTTAGGTGAACACTAGAGGAGGTGTTATTTTAGTGCACAAAAATGTCATTTCTTCCGGCTACTTCGTTCGAGCGTAGTCCCTTAAGAGCCATGAGACCACAAAATCTTTCAAATTCAACGGTGACTACGCGAGACTCTGTGGAACCTAAGGACGTCTCATCTAATCCTACACCTTAGTGTAGGGACCTTCTATAATATCCTATCTCAAATTTTTCCTTCTCCAATCGGTGCTCTTCCTATCCTATTGTGCAAACGTGTAAAATAGTGTAGTATGAGACAATGTAAGGATGTCAAACACTATGTTTTACAAATGGTGGATCGTGGCACCAAACCAAATGTGCCAACACATCCGGGTGGCCAGGTGAATGCTATATGAGGTTTATTTTTGGTGTGAGACAACATTGTTGCTTAGGGCTACCTCGTTCGGTCGTAGTCACTTAAGAGCCCTGAGACCAAAACATCATTCAACTTTGACGGGTGACTACACGCACTTCGTGGCACCTAGAGATGTCTTGTCTAATCCAAAACCTCAATGTATGGACCCTATACAATAGCATGTCTTGGTTTTTTCTTTCTCTAATCGGTGCTCTCGTTGTCCTATTGTTTGCAAACATGCCAAATAGTGCAGTTTGAGACAGTATAAGGCTATCAAATGCTATATTTTGGAAACTGTGGGTCATGGCACTAAAGCGACTATAATGACACATCTGAGTGGATAGTTGAATGCTAGAGGAAGCATATGTTTGGTGTGCAACCACGTTGTTTCTCTCGAGCAACTTCGTTCGGGCATAATCCCTTAAGAGCCCGAGACCACAAAATCATTCAACTTCGACGGGTGACTATGAAAACTCCATGGCACCTAAGGATATCTCGTCTAATCCTACACCTCCTTGTATGGACCCTATAAAATATCCTATGTCATTTTTTCTTCTCTAAACGGTGCTCTCGCTGCCCTATTGTTTGTAAATGTGCTAAATAGTGCGGTTTGAGACAGTGTAAAGGTGCCAAACACTATATTTTACAAACGATGGGTTGTGAAACCAAACCAAATATGTTGACATGTCTAGGTGGCTAGGTGAACACTAGAGGAGGCATTGTTATAGTGCGTGACAATTTCGTTTCTTTGGGCTACTTCGTTCGGGCATAGGCCCTTAAGAGCTATGAGACCACAAAATCGTTCAACTTCAACGGTGACTACGCGGACTCGTGGCACATAAAGATGTCTTGTTTAATCCTACACCTCAATATAGGGACCCTTTACAATATTATGTCTCAGTTTCTTCCTTTTCCAATTGGTGATCTCGCTGCCCTATTGTTTGCAAACGTGCGAAATAGTGCAATTTGAGCCAGTGTAAGGTTGTCAAATGCTATATTTTGTAAATGGTGGGTCATGGCACCAAAATGACTACACCGACACATCCGGTTGTATAGGAGAATGCTAGAGAAGGTGTTATTTTGGTGCATGACTATGTCGTAGCTTCCGAGCTACCTCGTTTGGGCGTAGTCCCTTAAGAGCCCAGAGACCAAAACATCGTTCAACTTTGACGGATGACTACATGCACCCCGTGGAACCTAGAGACATCTCATTAAATCCTACAACTCGGTGTAGGGACCCTCTACAATATCCTGTCTCAATTTTTTCCTTCTCTAATCGGTGCTCTCGCTGCCCTATTGTTTGCAAATGCGCCAAATAATGTAGTTTGAGACAATGTAAGGCTATCAAACGATATATTTTGCAAACGGTGGGTCATGACACCAAACCAACTACACTGACACATCTGGGTGGCTAGGTGAATGATAGAGGAGGCTTCTTTTTGGTACTCAACAACGTCATTTTTTCCAAGCTACGTCATTCGGGCGTAGTCCCTTAAGATCCTTGAGACCAAAACATCATTCAACTTCGATGGGTGACTATGTGGACTCAGTAGCACCTAATGACATCTTGTCCAATCCTAAACCTTGGTATAGGGACCTTATATAATAGCCTATCTCAGATTTTTCCTTCTCTAATTGGTTCTCTTTCTACCCTATTGTTTGTAAACGCATGAAATAGTTTAGTTTGAGCCAGTGTAACGCTATCAAACGCTATATTTTACAAACGGTGGGTCATGGCACCAAACCAAAAGCACCAAAATGTCCTGGGTCACTAGATGAACACTAGAAGAGGCATATTTTTGGTGTGCAACAATGTCATTTCTCTTGGTTTACCTCGTTCGGGCGTAGTCCCTAAGAGCCCCGAGACCAAAACATTATTTAACTTCGATGAGTGACTACATGCACTCTGTCACACCTAGAGACATCTTGTTTGATCCTATACCTTAGTGTAGGGACCCTCTACAATACCCTATCTCGGTTTTCCCTTCTCCAATTGGTGCTCTCGTTTCCCTATTGTTTGAAAATGTACCAAATGGTGCGGTTTGAGACAATGTAAGGACGTCAAATGGTATATTTTGCAAATGATGGGTTGTGGTAACTTTGAAGTAAATATGCCGACATGTCTGGGTGGCGGTGAATACTAGAGGAGGCATCTTTTTGGTGCGCGACAATGTCATTTCTTCCGTGCTACTTCATTTGGTTGTAGTTCCTTAAGAGTCCTAAGACCAAAACATCATTCAAGTTTGATAGGTGACTACATGCATTGCATGTTGGTACCTAGAGATGTCTCATCCAATCCTACACCTCGGTGTGGGGACCCTCTATAATAGTTTGTCTCAATTTTTTTCCTTCTCCAATTGGTGCTCTCGTTGCCCTATTATTTGTAAACATGTAAAATAGTACAGATTGAGCCGGTGTAAGGTTGTCAAACGATATATTTTACAAATAGTGGATCATGGCACCAAATCAAATGTGTACATGTGTAGGGATGGTCTTGTAAACACTGGCAAGGTTTCATTTTGGTTCTCTAAGCTCCAAGTGCTTCGGGCTACCTCCTTGGAACCAAGAACCCCCTCCACAGTGTACATAAATTGTTTTGATTTTCTTTTCTTTTCTTGTAAAATAAAGAAATATTATCTTATCTTTGAGAATTTACAATTCTCTACTAATAAGTGGCAACCACATGAAGGTGGAAGATTTTTTGGCACCACTAACATACACATAAAAGTGTTAGTCAAAGAAATTTAAGTTTCAAATCAAAACCATGCTAGATATACACAAAATACACAAATTTAATAAAATATATGAAATTAAATTTATCTAACAAAAAAATTTATATATACCAAATAAATTATATCAAAGAAATTATATATACAGACAGGGAGCATTGTAAATTCATTCTAATGAACCATCAGGATCGGATCTACTTTGAATAGCAGACAGATTACTTCATTTTCGACTCTCGAACCTTCCAAAGAATCTTATTATTAGGCCTTCCTCGATATCTATACAACTAAATATTTGTTGCTAGAACTAGATGTGAATATAAGAGTATTTTCCTGTGTGTCTCAAAGTCTTCAAACACCCAAACAGAGGAGTTATTTAATGGATACCGTTAAAGCCAAGTTCCAGTAACTACCACTGACCTTGTAGGGTACTCAATATCTTCACCATCTATAACAGGAGAAGTCAACTTATTTCTTTCCTCGATGTAACGACATAAGAAATAGTCTGTTCCTTCTTCATTGTATTCTATCGCAATAACTATAAACACATGTCCTACAAAAAAATAAAGGTTTCAACTCTAATTTAAATTGTACATATTAAAATTTCAATGGACATAACTCAATAGAAAATTTGTAAATAACCATAAATACCTTGTCACACCAAAATTGAAATTTCGTCAAAGTCCTTAGATGTTGCAACTTCATTTGTAGAAACAAGTCGTAATGCTTGTGGAGGTTGATAACTAGGAAGCGGAGTTAGAGGCCTATAAATCCATCTATCCACCCATTCTTGTGAATCACACTCAACAATGATAAATTTGATACAAGATGGACAAAATCATGTCATATTTCTTATCCATGTGGCCCATGAAGTAGTGTTTGAGCTACAAAATGAGTGCATATCACTGGACTCAATGAGTGTCATATAATCCTCATAGTTAGCAATTTTTTGTTCTTCTATCAACCAAAAATATCTGTGAACTGTGGAATTTTCTTGAGAACCTTGGGCCATGTTGTCAATACACCATTCCACTATGCTCTTTTCATCTTTCAATTTAGCACCATCTTTGTACTTCAACTCCTATCTTGTAAGAGCTCTTTTCACACATGCCCTTGTACTGTCATGCTTTCCTTTTCCATGTCTAGCCTCAGTGAAACTCCAAATATATTACACACCCATCTTGATGTGCATCCTGCTCATCCAATAAAACATCCGTGTATTCTTAAACCGAGACGTGCATATATCTAACCATATATAATGTTGTTTGAAGTGGATGTCCCTATAAGACAATTTTCCATAAAATAACTGGAAACACCCTTGCACAAATTCAGTAGAATGAGTATGATCGTCACTGATATAAAAGTGGTACTCTCTTAACATTTTTTGATCATTCTCTATACTATCAGGAGAATATATAAATGCTATATGCATAAAAATGGCAACTTCTACTAAGTTGTAATATTGTGATTGAACCTCCATTTGTGGTTACAATGTGTAATTCTCTACAAAATCGACCACTGAAACAATAATACCAATAGGAAATGTGTCTTTGCATATCTTGAACTGTTCATTCATCCATCAAGCTCTGTGTGTATGCCTAGCATACTCATAAAAAATTTCATCCTTAAATTTTCTCATAAATTAAAAAACAGGATAGGTTTTGTAACTAGCTCACACTGTTTAGACTCTTTTCCATTTTTCAATTGGTATGAAACTGATTTATATTTATCAAACTCAACTAAATTATTTCCTATTGCACCTTCAATTTTCTCATGGATGCAACTTTTCAATCTAAGTAATCTACGACATGTACCACAACTTCCATCTAAACAATCCCGACTATAAAAACATTGTCCAACTTATTTTTCACAAAATATCGTAGGAATGAAATCCTGAAAGATATTGGTGGAACTTGAACACCACATTCGGATAACATAGTTTGAGAATGAATATGTAAAAATTTAGCATAATGCATCATAGATTCAACATGTTGCCTACAACAACAAGTGGTGTGAGCATGGTTGATTTTCACATAGAATGGTTTCAACATTTTAAAAAAATGTTGACTAATTTTAATTTCCAGATGCTCTTGTTCAAACATACGAAAATATTGATTTTGAGTCATATCTAAGAAATTCTTTGGATGTGGTTCATGATTAGTAGAACCAACTCTCTATTTTACAACATCTCTTGTATTAGGTGAAACTCTAGTGTTATCAAGTCAAAATTGAATAACAACTTCTCTTATAGCATCGGAATTATCTTTGTCCTTAAGTGGTACTCTAGTAGAAAATTCCCAAAAATCGGTGTTATTGAGTGATTGAAGAATATTACGTGTTTCAATTTCTTTCATTAGAGTTTTGATATACTTACAACATTTGGCTTGTTTACATAATCAAACCTTGTTTTTTAATTAATTCACTTACAACACTATTAACAAGTACATGACACACAATATTACTATCCCTAGTGTGTCTCTTGACACCAACACCGTGATATGCATCATGAAGGTTTTCAACAATTGTAGAGGTTTGACCACGTATATTAGATGTTGTCTATCCTAAGGTGTTTAATATAGGTCTCATTTTAATCAATTTCATCAAACTAACTAACAATTGACATCTTTGGGAATCATTTTAAATTTTAAAATGATTATGCCAAATTTTAGTGGCTTTTCTTCTGATTTTCCATTCAGAAATTTTGTCAGACATTGGTTTCAAAATGTTTTCATCAATTTCAATAAAATAATTAGGTTTCTTATAGAAAATCCTAGGAGGTGTTTTTGTCAAATTTTGCTTATCTATAGTTTCAGCTTGAATTTACTTATTCACATTTTCATTGTCTCCTTCAATTTCAACATTTGCTACATCATGAATATTTAATTCTTCTTCAACATTGATTGGTAAAAACATCTTCATCACGTGTATTTAATTCCACTTCAACATTGATAATAGAAGCATTACCTGGTTTCTTATTGTTTACAATAGTAGGGGTTGAAGATGAACCTCTTCTTGATTCATGAAGATTTCACATTCACTCAACATTTTGAAATTTGTTTACCTCTAATTCGTTTGGTATTTTTTTACTTAATGACTTCCTTTTTTATTTGTTTCTTGTCTCTCATGATGTTTTGCTTCTGGTGATAAGAAAAATGTGCAGAAAATGATAGAATTTCACAAGTAATTCATATAGTAAAGTCAAACGGTAAAAATCACATGGTTATTAGAACATTGCATGATGTGTGTAAATATGATTTAAGAAGCTGTGATCGTGCTTTAAACACCGCACTCGTGGTTTATAAAACATGATTGCGGTTCTATCTGTATCATCAAATCCGACCGTAAGGCTAGGGAAATATTTGTTTTCCCAACCAAAGCTATGGAAGGTCATTATGAAGTGTAAAAGGTCAAAAAACTTCAAATTTTCTCTTCC
The DNA here is from genome assembly GCA_018340775.1 of Taxus wallichiana var. yunnanensis. Taxonomy (NCBI): domain Eukaryota; kingdom Viridiplantae; phylum Streptophyta; class Pinopsida; order Cupressales; family Taxaceae; genus Taxus; species Taxus wallichiana. The sequence continues at coordinate 330,987,253 of CM031240.1, read as the reverse complement.
ACAAACTTGAACCATGCTAAAAAACTAAAAACATTTCACAAAAATGGTGCCATCGTGTAGGGGAGACTATTAGATTCGTAGAAATATTGATTTTAAAGTGAATAGAATAAGATAAATATCATTTTATATTTTTTTACCAATAATAGGTCTTTAAGACATTTTTACCATGAATGTTCATGTACTACAACTTTTGTTTCGCTTATCAAAATGTGATAAAACTTATACCATCCCAAGCGTGGAGAAATTATATACATGTTAATATATATATATATATATATATATATATATATATATATATATATATATATATAATTTTGATATTTTTTGATATAGTTATGGTGGGCAAATGGAAAACGCTCTGTTTTCTAAATATTTCTAGACTACTTTCATGGAAAAAATCATAAAAACATATTGCTTGAAAAAATACAAAATAAAATCCATCCCAAGATAGACAACTACATCTAACTTTTCACCAAATGAAAAAAAAACAAGATTTGGTCATCCAAATCGCGGGCAAACAGACTACAATCTTATAGGTTTTTTTAAAAAAAAACCAAGTCATATAATTTTGAGTGTTTAATATAGCTAAACTTGTTCGCTTTTTTTACAAAATTAGTAGTTTAAAAACTAGATTACGGATGCTACGATTCATATTTATATAATTATTTTTAATTTTGAGTGCATGTATTGCTAATAATCCCTACAAGTTGAGATTTCATTGTTTTTTGCAATATGATGTCCACTTATGACCCCTTTTTGTCCACCCACTTGTTGCACTTACCCTACATCATTAGTGGGCAAGAGGCAAGAAAATTCCATTACAAAGCAAAGAGAGGAGGCTTAAGCTCCACATTTGACCCTAGAGAAGAAAGAGGGAGGGGGTAGGATAGAAAAAATGACCATTTGTTATAAAATGCCCTCATTCAATATATAGGAACAATCTTCGTTATGACCCACTATTAAAAAATGACCAACTGTTGTTCCTTGTTGGGTACCTTTTCCATAATGAAGTATGATTGACTGCTAAAAAATGACCAACTATCATAAAATTCCCCTCCTTATATGATTAGTCTTATTCGTAACTTTCTTCATGCTTATAGGTGAATGTATATATTTTATTTTCATCACATGTTTGAATCGGTTGTGCTAACTTGAAAATGGTGTACTAAGTGTATTATATGGTTTTTTGATGCACGTCCATCCTCTCCATGCTCACCTCTCTCTGTTTCAAATAATCAAGCTTGTTTAACACCCCTATTTTCTAGTGTTATCAACTTTGTAGTGTAGGATTTGTTCAATTTTATGCATTCTCCCTCTCCTTGGTCCCTTGGAAATTATAGATTAGGAAAGGATAGTTGCATGCCCTTCCTTAGGAGTATTTTAGTGCCTATTTTAGGTGGAAGAACTAGCCTTCTATGGACAATTGTCTCAAATGCAAGGTCTCATACCTTGAGACAATTCCATGTTACCTAGTTACACTGATTTCTCAGTAATTTCACATGCTAGAAAACCAAAGGGTGTTGTAATTTGGTGTTGACAGTTTTGGCATGCCTAGTGGGATAGGTTTTAAGCACCTTACCACTTTATTTCAAAAATTTGGTGTGTTCCTGTTGGAATTTCATCTTTTGGAGGCATTTTCTAAGCACATCTAGTGACTCCACTAATCCAAAATAACCCATTTTATGAGTTGCATACCTTCCATTTCATCCATTTCCATCCATTTTTCTTTTCATATCTTCCATTTTTCTTCAATCTATGAAGTTGTACAATCATGACTTCATTTCCATCATGGAATTCACACTTACAGCAGCAGTGTTATTTAGAGCCATCTCTAGGTTACTTCAACACACCTCCAGAAAGGTTTCACAATGAAAATCAACAATATGCATATCTAGGTGAGCTAGATTCAAATTAGTTTGGTCATTTGTCAAAGTATATAGCTATTCTAGAGCATGGATATACAAATTTTGGAGGTAGTTTCACATGTCAAGAAGCTAATTTGTACAGGAAAATTCAAAGAATGGAAGAAAATGTGGTGAAGTCTAAGGCTACACCTAAGATGAAAACATTAGGGATTAGTTTTAGGGTACCTTTTCCATGGGTTGGGCCTTTTCCAAGACATTACAACCCTCAACAAAAGTTTGATTTCATGGTTGAGATGCTGCCCCAACTTGCAAAATGGATTGAGGACATAGAGGCTTATGATCTTGATATAAGGAAACCTTTTCAATGGGTAAGTCCACCACCTCATAGTATTATTTTTCTCCTTCCCAAACTATGTCATTTTAGCTTTGGGTGTCATAACTCAAGATTCTTGCATGCTACCACAATTGTGGAATCCATTTCTCCATCTCCTAATCTTCCATCTCACCTCAATTATTCTACCCTTTTTCCTTCCAATCTATCATCCCCTCTAAAGAAACAAGAATTTTTATCCCTCCCACCACCACAAAAAAATAGCAAAACTGGTTAAATCCCAACCCACCCCTCCTTTTGCATTTGAAGTTCATCCTAGAAAGATGAAATTTAGGAAACCAACTAAGGGAAATAAGAAGAAGAGCACAATAGAGAAGAAATGATTAAAAAAATTGAGAAATTGAGCTCTAAGATTTGGAATTGAAAAAATTCCCTTGATGGTTAAGCCTATGGAGGAGGTCAAAGTTAAAGAGCTAGTGGTGGCTAAAGCTATTTTTGTAGCATCAGTGGAACAAGAAGAGGATCAGTAGATAGTATGTTTGGAATACAGTGTCCATGATGGCACTTTATTTGAAAAGTTTTTTGGTCATCTACCGGTTGTAAAATCAGTCAAGTAGGACGAAAAAGAAACCACATCCAAATCCAGGTTAATGAGGAGAACATGGAGGAGAGTAAGACAAATTCAGAGGGCTTGAATCATGAGCAATTTGCACAAGAAATTTCATATTTCTCTCCCACTTCATCTCTCTAAAAATATGATTTTTTAGATGAATTTGAGCTCACAAGCTTCATATTTGATCTTTGAAGTTATACATGATGAAAACATTGTAGATTTAGAGGTCCTCATGCAAAAGGGAGAAACTTTGGCACAACATGACAATGAAGAACTTGATTACTTATCTGATGCGGAGGAGTGTTTATATGGAGAAGAACTGTGTAAATCATATCCTTTTCTTCCCCATCATTCATCCTTCAAAAACAAAATCCTCTTACCATGGAAGAGATCATTAGAGAACAAACTCGCTACTCACAGCAGTCCTCTTGAATAAGTTTTGGAGGAGTTTGATCTTCCAAGATTTATGTTGGGAGAAGAGGAGGAAGAGAAAAAGGATGACACCATTCCCATATCAGTCATCAAGGTAGAGGATTAGTTGTTTGTAGATGAAATAGAAGACTAAAATCAAATTGCAAATAGTCACCTTTCCCAGGAATGTATGTAACTAGACTTCATTATTGAAGTTGGGCTTCAAAGCAATGGAAACACTTAATGGATCAGACGATGCCCAATCAAATACTTGGCTTTGTTAGAGCCAAAAGAAGAGATGCCACCAGTCATGATTTCTCTTGAGTATGTGGATGAGTTTTAAAGTACTAAGGATCGATTGCAATGGCTCTTCAATCCAAATGCATAGCGACTAAAAGAGGTGTTTGTATTATTTCTAGTTGATGCCTTGATGTATAGAGTGAAGAATAAAATTTCTAAAATTTTTTCACTCCCAATCAACGCTATGCTTATTTTCAAATCATCCACGTGGCTGTAAATTCTGAGAAAGGGCAGCTACTTTGCATTGCCAATATCAGGTTTTGTTTGAATTTCTCATTTCTCTGGTTAGTGTAGATTAGGTAGGTTGCTTTCGGTAGAAAAAGTGATTTTCCACACTTCACATGTTCCACTTAGGGCATGTATGATATTCCTCTTATATACATAGTTTGTTGTTTTATTTTATTGATTTTTCATAGTATATTGGAGGCGGTGTTTGGGGAAATCATCTCTTGTAAGGCATTTCAATGTGTAGCCAAATCAGCAAGTGCGAGACTCTGTAGTGTTTCATCCTTTCCAATAAATCATTAGTTCAATTTTGTTTCATACATGGAAGGAATAAGATCTTAGGGAAGGTTTGGGTATTCATTTTTGTAGTGCCCACTCCTCTTCGACATTTATATGATTATAATTATGCTTATTATAGATTAGAGTTATGGACATTTCTATCATAGTTAGATATTGACAGATGGACATTGTTATTTTGATTATTTAATTGATAGAAAATATGGATGTTAGACTTATGACATGATTTAGAGGATGGATTATGTGCATGTTTGGATATATCAAATTCTTGATTTTGAGCTTATATTGGTGATACATTTAATTCAATAATTATATGATGCTAGATGATATATTTGATGTCGTGATCTTATTGCTAGTTGATAAATTAATGAAATTAAAATAATTGAAATTGGAATAATGGGAAATTACTTGTTCTAAGATGGTTTAGTTACGATAATTGATTTTATATACATGCATGTATTTTTACTATTTCGATGTCGTTAATATGGCCACAAGGCCATAAAGGTATTGTCTTGACTTTTGCAGGTGTTCACAACACAATAAACCAAAGGGGGATATGAGACCAATAGTGAAGGAATATGGAGTATTGGCAACAAGTCACCATGGCAACATGTGTATTGTTTGTTGTATGTTGTTGTTGTTTGTTTGGAGGTCCCCATTGGGGGGTGACCTCAAATGTGACCTTGGGTAAGTTTGTGACTTGTCTTGTGAATTTATTTAATTGTGAGTTATTGTATTTTATTAGTATGTGGAGTCACTTTTATTAATTTTGTTCAACACTCCTCTTAAGTTAATTTAAAGTTTTTAACTAGTGCTAATTAAAATGTGACAAAAGGGGGAAATAAATGTGAGTTGGTAGCCTTAATGTGTGTTGGTTTGGAATGAATTTAATTTGTTTTGGGGTAGTGTGTACTCAATCTTCCTTGTGAAATTCGGATTTTTACCTTATAGGCTATTTTGGAGACTTGTGGGACAAGCTAATCTTGTCCCACACCTCTTAAAGTCACCCACCCACTTAGCATATGATGTGAGGGACTTATTTTAGGTCATATTTTGTGTTTTAATGAAGGAAAAGAGAAATTAATTGCACTTTTCTTACATGGGTATTTAAATTTTGCTCTTAAGGGGTGTGGTTTGGGTTGAGTATGTAAGAGGGTGGTCATTTCTCCAACCACCATTTTATAATGATTTGGGTTTTGGGTTTGACCTTGGTGATGTGGGATGGAGAAGAAATGATGTGGCATCCTACATGGATCCACATCATCTCCCTCTCCCTCTTTTCTATGTATTGGAATATTTGTCAAGTTTTGGGGGTTACTTGCTTGGTTTTGGTCTCCCATTATTGGTGGTGCTTGCTCTTTGAGTGATTTTTGGAGTTGAAGATTTCTCGGAATTTCTTGGGCTTGGAGAGTTTTGTAACTTTCTTGTGAAGTGTATTATTGCTATGGCAAGGTAGGGTCTTCACCCTTGGTTTCTTCTCTTTCTTGGGTGTTTATGTGTTGAATGAATGTTTTATTGCATGATGTTGTTAGGTAGTGAAATTTCCTTAGGATGTGTATGAGAAAGTGAAATGGAGATGAATTTTTTTGGGAGGCATAAGAGTTTCTCTTGGGTATTTAGGAAGGAGTGGGTTGGGTGTCCCACCTTGTTCTCATCTTGTTATTTTGTTCATCGTGGGAGATATAAGAGAGAGGGAGGTATAAAATTGAGTGATGCATAAGAGATATTTTATTTGTAGGGAGGAATAAGAGATTTTGGGGTTTTGATGGAGTTTTGGAGGCTTTGAGGTGGGCACCCAAACCCACCGGGAGGAACAGGGAAATCCCCATATTCCTTTCTCTACTTGGCTTGATTCTAGAGCTAATGTCTTGGGAAGTTCATGTGTATAAAAATGAATGTTTTGTGGTTATTTTATTGTGTGAGTGATTGGTTTAAAGTAAATGTGGAAGCCTTATCTTTTGTTTCCAATTGTTTTTAAATATTCCATATTGTTTCATTGTTGGGGCTAGGGGGCCAATAAGGAAGTTAACTTCACTTCCTCATTGGAGTATTGGTTGGGTGGAGAGTGTTTCCTACTCCCCCATTTTTGTTGTTGTGTTTGATCTTGGTAGAAGGTGGAGCTCAAAGGAGAATTCATGTTTTCTTGTCGCATTTAGAGGAGAGGACCAAGAATACCTTTGTAAATATTTTATCATGTTGTCTCCATTGTGTATGGAGGTCTTGTAAACTTGTATTCTTAAAGTGGAGTTATTAGTTGCTTTGGTTATCAAAATTGTAATATTAGTTCTCATTGTAAATGAAAGTAAAAGATTTAATATTACTTCTTTTCTTGTTGGGAAGAGAAACTATTTTAGTGTAGAAGTGCAACAAGTTCCTTGACATGATGGAAATGTGATTGAAATGAAAATAACTTTACTTTCAAGTTAGTAGTTTCATTACCTTCAAGAAGTGTGTTGTTCATTCTTAAACATATTGGAAAACCTTGTGATAAACTATCTATTTGAAATGGTTGACAACTTACATGTTGTGTTGAAAGAAATAGTTACCCGTATTCTATTAAGTGAAATGGTTGAGATAGAATGAAGGAATTAGTTATTGTGCTTGCTAAATAAAGAGTATCTTGAAAGTGTTTAAAATATGTTATTCTCATTTTAGAATGTAGGAAGGAAGAAAATAGTTTTGTAGTGCCTTATACTTTTAATATTATCCCCTTATTAGTTGCATCAAAAAGAACAATAAATTTTGAAAGTTTCTCACAAATTTACTTTTGAATAAATATGTAAAAAAATTCAAAATCATCTTACTCAAACTTGGATACCCAAATTTATGATCCCTTATAAACTTCTAAACTATCTTTCTACAACTTAGATAATGACTAAATGTGTATCCACACTTATACAATCATTCTAAATCATTTTTCCAAAGTTTATAATATTATTATAAAAAAAAAAAAGAAAATTTTGAATGAGTGAAATAAATTGTGGCAATAATTAATGAGGATAAAATTAATATATATTAATATATATTAATATTAGTGTTAATATTAAAATATGGATAATACTAATAATATAAATAAGATATATATATATATATATATATATATATATATATATATATATATTAAAAAAACTAACTAATAACACCAAAAAAAAGAAATTTCTTTGGTTTGCGTAGATCCTAGCCACGACTTGATGTGCATTGTTTTAGTAAGGGAGGATCGTGGGGGCGAGGTCGCCGACCCCACCCCTACCCCATTTACAATGGGATGGGGGTGTGGTCGGTGAGCTCCGCACCCTCCCTTCCCACCCCACAAAACTATAAACTTAAACCCTCGGCCATTATGGTTTGCCGTGGCACAAACAAAAAAATTACAGTCATTTTTTCCTCGGTGCGGTTTGCATAAATACGCATCCAGGCTTATTTATTTAATAACAAATACTCACTACAATATATATATACCAAAAATGAAGTTTTGGGTATAAATGAAATAGAAATTTAAATAAAAGTGTATACATTTTCAGATATATGTTTTTATCAAGTGTATATACACACTATCCTTGGCATTTCCTTAGAATGGGGAAAATACCCATATGCCCAATAGGGAAAATACAAAAAGAATAAGATAAACAAATAATAAATATATGCAAACCCTAGAAGAGGGTGTAAATAGAACTTAGAAAAGAAAGGAAGAATGTTCATTCTTCCATGATCTTGAGTTTGCCTCTCATGGATTCCACCTCCTTTCTCCTCAAATCTACAAAATAAGAAAAGAAACAATTAGACAAATGAATTGAAAAAGAGTCTTTCATAACCAAGTTTAGGGTTAGATGGATCCCTAAATCCAAGGGCTCCAAATTAATCCATCTAATGGATGAGATTCATCACTACAAAAAGTAGATCAGAAGTGGGTGAAAGAATCCTTTTAAATTTTAAAAATACATGGGCAAGATTTAATTGGCGCCACTTAAGTGGTGTAGGGGGTGATTACGTTTACCTTTCTAAAAAATATTTTATTGGAAACTTTTGTTAAAATACAAGCCTTGACCCCTTATGTTTGATGGAGTAATAAAACTTTATTATTTAAATAACTAGACCACAATACTTTGAAAATTAATTTGATTGTGTGTAATCAAGATTTAACTAGATTGCATTTCATCTAAGGGAAGGAAGTTAAGCCTTGCCCTAAGCTATTCAAAAATATTAAATGACGTTAAGGAAGGTCCGAAGGAAGCTAAGTGGATTGTGGACCCCTTTTAAAAAAAATAAAAACATTAAGTAAATGTAATTTTAAAATTCTAAGGCGTTGACTAAAAATTAACTAATGTTGTGAGTGGGCTTTCAAAAAAATTATTCCATAATTTTTCTAATATGAATCATGCTTTTCTTGAGTTTCGTGTGTAAAATTGTGGGCATTATAATTTTCAATACCAATAGATCAAATTTGTAGAGGAAAAGGAGAAGTGAAATTCAAGTTCAAAACAATTTTTGAGTCTCATAAAACCAAATTCAGAAAATTATTATAATGAGATGGAAAATTTGGGCTTTAAATCAACTCTAGTTTTAGTAGTGTTTCAAGTGGCTTATGGACCGGATTTTAAAGTTCATATCATATTTCATGGTTGCTTAGCTAGACTCAATGCCCAATGGAAGATTCAAGGCCTTTGATCATCTCATCTATGATAAGATGCTCTCGTGAGTCGCCAAATTGTTATGAATTTTTACCCCTTGTAAAAGAAGATAATTTGAGAAATTAAACCCGGGAACCTTGATGGAGTTCCAATACTTGAATTTAAAGTGTCACAAAATAAAAGTCTATGGAAATTTTCATAGAAAAGAATTCCATGGAAAAGAAGTCCATCGAAAGTGTCGAGAAAAGAAATCTGTGGAAAATGTTGTGGAAAGAAAGTCTGCAAAAATGTTGCGAAAATAGAAAATTCCGTGGAACAAAGGAAATGATAGTTTTTCACGTGAAACTTAAAATAGGCTAGTACAAATGTAATGCCCCAATTTTACGGCATTAAAATACACCTAAAATTAACTAAAAATTTAGTCTTAATTTTTTTAATATATATTCAATTTTATTTCGTTAGACCATGGCTAAATTATTTAGTATAATTTATCAAAATCCACATCATATATGTCCATTCCCAAAGTTAAGTCAAATATTACAAGTACAATACAAAAATTATTCCCATAAGGGACTCCTAAATAAAACTTCCTAAGGTCTTCCCTTTATATTTATTCAACCCAAATAATAACTTACCCCATGAAATGCTCACCCATACCCACTTAAATTATTTTATGCCTTTACTTATTTATTTCACCACTTCCCACTAAATTCCCAAACTTAAAGAGGTGTAGGGTCAAATCTGGGCCTTTGGATTAGTCAAATCTAATTCCTTGATTCTAGGGATCCTAAAGAGGCCCTAATCCTCATATAAAAGTTTCCTTGCTCTTTTCTTTTTGTTTCATTTTGTATTTTTATTTTTTCCCCTTCTTTTATCTCCTATTTTATAGGTTATTGGAGGAAGATATGGACGCCATGAAAGCTTGGTTATCTCTTTATTTTCTTCTATGTATAAGGTTTTGCGAATAAGGATAAGGGAATTATTTGTTTTTCTCTACCCTATGTAGGGTTTCATATTTTGTTATTTCTCTACATTTTCACATTGCGTAAATCGAGTTTCAATCTCTGTTTGAAGGAGGTGTGTGTGTAAATATATATATTCGATTATTAAAAAAATATGTAGGGTTTTGTTTATAAGCGGTGCAAGTGGGTGGCGAGAGGGCGGCGTCATGTGGCTTGGTAATAGAGGAGGATATGTGTTGTGGCCATGGCTACACCACGAGAGTTTCTATGGTGTGGCCACATCCACACCACATCTTTCTATTAATGTGGCGAGATGGGGTGGGGGGGTTTGGAGCCTCATAGTTTTTATTAATTATTATGTTACGATTTCATATTAATATATATATATATAGTATATATTATATATATATATATATATATATATATATATATATATATATATATATATATATATATATATATATTGAATAAAAAAATTGCTTTGATGTGAAAATCTAAATGCATTCGGTGGAGTGTGACCATATATATATAGTATGTATATATATATAGTATGTATATATATATATATATATATATATATATATATATATATATATATATATATATATATATATATATATCAATGTGGTTCTTAAAATAAACTCTAATGTGATATTCAACTTACTATAATTTCTTTTCGGTGGAAAATATATATCGAAACTTTTAAAAGAATGTTATATTCATGTGTGTGTGTGTGTGTGTGTGTGTGCTTGCACTTGTATGCAAGGCATGCAAGACGTTTAGATTTATACACTTGAAGATACATATTCCTATCAAGCATACGCATAAAGTGACTACTCTTCAAATCTGGTCTACAAATTTTAAAATGAACAAGATATATTGATTTCAAAGCAAGGAAAAGGGTTAAACCACCCTTACTTGCATCCCAAAACAAAAAAACATAAATGAAAGCATATTTAAATTATCCTCTTAATATTTCACCACCGGTAGTCTAAGGAGGATAAGGATGAAATATTGAACTTTATTTACACTATATTCATTGTATTCTCTCTTAAGTTTAACACACTTGAAGTAAGGATTTTAATAAAATGATTATACTAATCCAAGATCAAAATTTTCCATTACATCACACTTCCAAACTAAGAATTGGTAACATAAAAATCTAGTTTCTTTCCTTTTCAAAATAAGGTAGAATACAAGCTTCACATCCATAACCCAAGCCTTTAATATACTTCTACAAGTTTTCTTGTGTACACATACTCTTCTTTTATTTTACAATGTCTATAAACATCCAAAATACTAAAATGAAGACTTATTTCAATATACTGAAGCAAGGTTCAATGTAACTATGTTCTTATAACAAGAGTAAAAGATTGTTTTGTTATGGAAGGAAAATATTTATTCGCAAAAATGTAAGAAAACTAACAAACTCTTCTATTTACCACTAGTTTATAATATATTTTCAAGATTAGTATTAGGAAAGATTTTAGAACCAAATAAAGTATAAAAGCAACATTCTCTAAGGCATGAATGAATGCAATACAACTAGTATACATATCCACACTTTATTTGAAATAATATTTACAAATAATTACAAAACAAGAGTGAGAGTTCAACACCATATGAGTGAGACAAAGGTCCAACCCAATAACATTTCCTCTCGAGGAGAGTAGTGGGATGTAACCCATTCACACTTTAACCTTCCATTTGAAAATGATTACACCACAATCCCAAAGTAATAATAGGGAAGCTTTTACAACAAGATGGAGGAGTAATACAACATGCTCTAAGCATGAATAAAGCACATTGCAACAAGAAGACAAATCAAGCTTACAAATAACAACATTCCTTCACAAGAAAATGACTCTACAAAATCCCTACAAGTACAATATATATAGTTTTGTCCCAAGAAATAGGAACTCTATACAATGGACATTACATCATTTACAAATCCAAATAAATTCCAAGTTTCATGCTAATCATAAAAATATATTCAATCTTCTCCATCAATTTTCATGCTAAAACCACATGTTTTCCACTTCATAAAATATTTAAATCACAAGGAGATAGGGCTTAGTTACCTCCCAACCTATTGGAATCATTACATGCCATCCAAAGAGTGGAGGACATGATATCCTCCCTCCAAGCCCATGGGAGAGAGAGAAAGCAATCCTCAAGTATGCACAAGTGGGTAGGGAAAAGAACAAGAAACAACAACACAATGCAACAAATTTTAACACACAAAACACCAAAAAGACCACCAAACACAAGGGGAGAAAACTCCATGTTTTCCCTCAATGGGGAAGAGTGGATGAGAAATCCAAGTATGCCAAAAGTGTGATCCAACCATAGGAAACACACACAAAAATAACTCCATAAGCCCTCCTTATCCCTCCATGCAAACACACCCTCCTTATTTCTCCTCCCAAGCACCAAAATTCCTCCTTGGGAGGATTTTCAAACCTCATTGGGTTTCCTTTCCAAGGATGGGGAAGGAGGTTCAAACCATATGAACAACCTTCCCCACCTCAAACCATATGAGGGGACAAAGATAAAGAATTCCAACATGGATTGTCCATCAAGCCATGTGGTAAGAGGGAAATTCCCTCCCTCTTCCCCCACACTACTCCAAAATCCATCACTACACATGATGGATGGAGAAAATAAATAAAACACATAAAACCATAACCATACAACAACATTCAAAACACATAGCCACACACAAGATCCATTTTCTTCTTCAAATACATACAATAAAACAAAATAAGGCACAAGAATCCTACCTCAAAAATCTCTCCAAGTCTCTAAGCTATCCAATCCACTCCAAAGCCAAAGCTCCAAGCTCAACTCCCAAATCCAAAATGCAAAAAATGATAAGCTAAATATATTTTCCTCCTCCATGAGGGTATATGAAGAGAAGCAAGGAAAATATCCTCCCAAATGAGAGGGTGACATGTGTCACCCCTCTCTTTTCCCAACCCAAGATTCTAAAAATACAAAAGAGAGTAAAACAAAATCATTTTAAGAACTAAACCCCCAAATTCCCTAAATGTTAATAAGTCAAACACCATCCAAATTTTTAGAAACACACAACCCAACCATTCTTACAAGAATGGTGACTTGTGAGAGGTCAAATGGGAGGGAAAACTCCCATTTGACTAAGAAATGAAGCCCCTACCTATAGGTAGGGTCCAAGGGCTCTTTTTCATGAAAAGAGAACCCCCAAAGATGAAAGGGGTCCCAAAATTTTCTTTTTAGCCCAATTTCGGGTTTGGCTACATGGCACAAGAATGGAGGTTGTGGGGCCCACCCAAGGGGTGTTTATGTGACCCCAACCTCCCAAAAACAAAATTAATTAATCTAATACACTTCTAATACAAGTGGGGACCCACATACCATCTTCTTTCATGTCATGTCATCTTCTTTCACACAAGGATATTATTAAGCCCGCATACCATCTTCTTTCATGTCATGTCATGTCATTCATGGAAGCTTGCATACCAATATAGTACGCTTGTGGTATCGTAAATTTAAACTTTTAAAATACCTTATAATATAGGGAAAGGAGCTAGTTATTGTGAACCCTAATTTAAGGGGTTGTTAGAATAACTTAATTATTATTATTTTTTAATACCCTTAAATAGATCATGATTTTGTTAATATGCAGATTTTCTTTTGAGCATTAAAATTGTGTGGAAGGCATATTTTTAAGGAATTTAAATTAAGTATTTTTAACACAATGAAATTCACTTAGGAATAAATTCACCATTTATGGACTGTCTACATGTCACCATTTCATTGGTTAACTTATTGATATGACTTGTTTTATTGGCTAGTTCATATTTAATTGTTAACTTTGAAAGTAACATATGTTCATCTCAATTGAAACAACTATTCATATTTTCTTTCACATACGCACTCACCGTCATTAGTAATTTGGCTACTTTCCTCTACGTATTAGTTGAACAAACATGAATATCATACTTCAAATGCACTATAATTTCAAATCAAATCACCAGCTTTAATGCACCGAATGATGGAATTGAGATACCTACATTTTGATTCAATTTGTGATCAGTTTACTTGAAGAAGACATATGCCAGATTTAAAAATTAATAGTATATGGATGACTAGGACGTAAGATTATTTCATTTATGGCACCTCTCTACATAACTACCATCTTAGATATCTGATACACATTCAATAACTGGTACTTCTCTTCTTCCGAAATCGTAGGAAGTATTTCTCACTGTATGATTTTAAAATTTATTAAGTTATAAATTTGTGTCTTAAAAATCATTCTAAAATATATGTAAGAATAATAAATTGGACTCGGTTTAAGTTTTTTTCTTTGCCAGATTGTAAAATACTGCAATGCAATAATAGTCAACAAAACCATAAAAATTCAGGCCTGCCGGCTATGGTTAGTGGGTGGGGGTGTATTTAGAAGATTGATTGCCCTGATATTTCACCACGGGAAAAAATAAAATCAAAAAAAAAAAAATTGATCATAGTGACTGTTGTATATATCTTTCCCCGGGTAGATATAGGCAAGCAGAAGATGGAGAAATCAAAGAAGCTCAAATCCTTGACATTCCCAAGGCGCACAGAAGTGGCGCACAACATGGAATGTCGACAGGGAAAATGGTGCACCCAAGGCGCACAGAAGTGGCGCACAACATGGAATGTCGACAGGGAAAATGGTGCGCCCAGGCGCGAAGTGGCGCACAAAGCATGGAATGTCGACAGGCAAATGAGTGCGCCAAGGCGCATGTATGTAGTGGCGCACAACATGGAATGTCGACAGGGCAAATGGTGCGCCCAAGGCGCACAGAAGTGGCGCACAGCATGGAATGTCGACAGGGCAAATGGTGCGCCCAAGGCACACAGAAGTGGCACACAACATGGAATGTCGATAGGGCAAATGGTGCGCCGAAGAAGCGCTACAGAAAATGGCGCACAACATGGAATGTCAACAGAGGCAAATAGTGCGCCCAAGGCGCACAGTGGTGCACATGGCATGAAATGTCGACAGGGCAAATGGTGGGCCCAAGGCACACTGCAGAAGTGACGCACAACATGGAATGTCGACAGGAAAATGGTGCACCCAAGGCGCATGTGAAGTGGCGCACGGCATAGAATGTCGACAGGCAAATGGTGCGCCAAGTGGTGAAGTGGCGCACAACACGAAATGTCAACAGGAAAATGGTGCGCCCAAGGCGCATGAAGTGGCACACAAAGCACATAATGTCGACAGGGAAAATGGTGCGCCCTTGGCACATGAAAGAGGATGTCAACACACACACGGATGCGCCCTTGGCGCACCTTCAGGAGGCGCAGCATTTTGAGCGCTGACAGGAAGCAGACCCTGGTGCAGATATTCAGATGGCCATAACTTTTGACTGGGAGCTCGGATTCATGCAAGGTTGGACTTTTGGAAAGCTTACGAGGTCCTCTGTCCAACTACGATTTGGATATATTTAATTGGGTGAGAAAAAAATTCTTAAAAATGCAAAATAAAGTTCACCACTTTTGGGTTTCTTTGGGGTTCTCACCTACCACCATAATGAGATAGTTAAGTGCATTCGGAGGTGGTTGGGGCGATTTCGATTTTCTCTCTCTTTTTCTGTCTCATTCTTCATATAAATTGTAAGGAGAGGGCTTCTTAAAAAAGGTTTGGACATTCTTGTTTTCCCCTCCCTTCTTCTCTTTGGCAGGTGAATCTGTGGAGTTCGAACCTCCTATCTAAAACTGTAATGCAACCTTGTCTCTTGGCATTTTGTGGTGTATTGTATCAATCTTTGGAGCAAATAATGCATGTCTGTGGATGATTATCAACCCTCTCTGTGTTCATTTGCATCTTTCTGATCTTTCACTGCAAATCTGTTATCTGTGCATGATCTTGCATTACATTTTAATAGTTTGTGTTTATTAGCAAGACAGTTGTTCTTCATTCCTCGGTGCATCACCTTTGTTAGTTTAGGTTTATTTTTATGCATCTTCTTACCCCTGTCTCCTTGGCAAGCTAGTTGAGGTTTTGAGTAAACCCTCTGCATTTTTACGTGTGCATCTGAACAGAGGAATAGGAACCGGCCTTCATCGGGAGAGATTTTACGATTTCGCAAGGTCCACACTGGGAAAAGCTCCATGTTATGCAATCGCACTGAGAGTCTCAACCCATCGGTTTCAGACATTCAGGGGTGTTGCGATTCGACATCAACAGTTTTGGCATGCCAGTGGGACCAAGAGGTCATTCCACAGATTTGAAGGAACTTTCAAGAAATTCGGACTTAAAAAATTGCAGGTTTTACAATTTCATATTTTCACCTTCTGGGCTGAACTTTGAAATCAATTTTCAAGGACTTAACTTGCTCGAAACAAGTCAAAATTTCACCAGTTGATAGATCGGGGGATAATCTTCAAAAGGGTATTCTTAGATTTTTGAGATTTTGACTTTCAAAATTTCATGGTTTTTTTATTTTCAGATTTCAGGTTTTCGGAAGTCTGGCATTTTTGGATTTTCGGGACTGTCATTCCAAATCAAGTTCCAAACTCTAAAATATCAAAAATACAGGTCTTTCAAAATTCTATTTTTAAATATTGTCAGGTTTGGTGTGTAACTTGGCAGAATCTAGCCTTTTGAGGCTCACTTTCTAACACATCTGGCGACTCCGAAGGGGATAGAATTCAGCGGTGTAGCAGCACAAGTTGCCCAGGCATATGAGAAGAATTCGAACCAGGTCCAATACTCAAGAAGAGGGGCTATTTGTCCACTTGCAACTTTCACCAGGCAGAGGAAGGAGAGGAAGAAGACCACAAAGATCACCATCTCCACCTAACAGGACTTTGTCTACACCTCCACCTGGTAGGCCTTTTCTCGCATCGACCAGGGTTCTTAGGCCAATCATAATGGCACATCTACCACCGAATCCCTTTGTCAATTTCATGGGTAGTAGTCCACTTGCCCTAAATGCTCAGAATCAAATTCCAGTTGCAGCACTAAAGAATATACCCTATTTTACAGGAGAAAATCATACTACTCCTATTGATCACATCCAGGATATTGCTAATGCATGTGCAATCCACAAAATAAATGAAATGGATGTTGCGGTCAAGCTGTTGGCTTCATCTTTCAAAGGCAAGGCCTTACAATGGTTTAGGAGCCTTACAGCAGGGTCTATTACGAATTGGAACCAACTTTGTTCAGCTCTTTGCAGCCAATTCGGGGAGAGGGCGGACAATTTATCTTTATTGGAATAGCTGACAACAATCAAAAGGGCTCCTAATGAACAAATGACAGATTTCAACTTCAGATTCCAACGGACATGGGACAGGATTCCAATAGCCGTTAGACCAACCGCCGAAGGAGCATTCCTTTATTTCTTAAAGGCTATAAATTCAGACATAGCCATGATGATCCAATCAATGGGAGGGACAACGCTGCCAGGGGCCTACGACACAGCTATCAGAGCAGAGAACTGTTTGATCCAAGCTGGCAAGCTTGCACCAAGGCCACCAATGCCTCTCTATCCTGGATATGGGAAATCCTACAACCAGTCAAGCACCAGAGTTGAATCCCATTCCAACTCCTAGAAATCAAAGCAATAATGAGGCGTCGACTTCTTCAAATACTTCAAAGGAATTGCAGGAGGTCATGAAACAACTGCAGAACCTTGGAAATGAACTAGTGACTATCAAAAGACAACAAGCTCAAAGTGCTAGACCGTATCAGCCTCAAGCACAGTACCAAGCTAGGCCCCCATACCAACAAAATAGACCACCACCTCAGGCTGCAAATCAAAACCAAAACCAAGGACAACCTCAAGCTGCTAGGCCATTTTGACCATATGATCCAAATGCAACGACGTCCTCAAGAGCCTTGGTCCCGACACAAAATAACATGGCACAGGAGTACGACTGGTGTTACCCTTGCAATCTACCTCACAATCAGTCAGCATGTTTCAATGGTGCACTAAATCAGGCCTTGATGGTGCAAACCATTGGTGTTCCTCAAGAACCAAGCCAGGAGGAGAATCAACAGCAAGAAATGCAACAAGAAGGACCTCCAACAGAAACCACATTGGCCAATTGGCAAACGGAAGACTTCTGTGGAGTTAACCAACAGCCTTTTCAAGGCGTGGCTGCCAACACACGGTCAAAGAAGAGAAATATAGGAGAGGGACAACTGTGTGATCCAGTTGTTTCTCAGTCCACTCCTACACAACAAGGGGTCAGTAGACCAAACACAGCTCCAAATGTGCAGAATCAACCTAAGGTACCTGTTGTAGCAACACATGCACCTGTTCAAGCTCCAGAAAAGGCTGCGCCAAGCAAGGGACAACAAAAGGACAATTCATCCCCCTTCAACATCATCGATCAAATGAAGAAGACACATGTGAACATTTGCATGTGGGAATCATTGGCGATCCTAGGGCAACGAGATTTATTGCAAGTGCGATGGCTAATTGGTCTGCCACAAATGTATCAAACCAAGGACATGAGAAAGTTCTCACTAATGCAGTGCAACATGATGGGGGCAGATACGAGGAAAATCAAGCCTCCACCATTTTATGTTTCGTTGATTGTTGGAAACCACTTGGTACACAACTGCATGATAGATTCAGGAGCAAGTAGTTCAGTGATGCCAAAGAAAATAGCGGATCAACTGGGTCTGAAGTATGAGCCAGTGCTAAAAGGAGTAGTGCAACTAGATGGAACGGCAGTAGGAACAGTTGGGGTCATCAAAGGGTTAAGCCTAACACTACATTCCTGTCCTAATGTTACAGTTCTACAAGATGTGTCTGTGATTGACCTTCCGCCACTCTTTGCGTTGTGTCTATCAAGAGACTTCACTGCAAAAATTGGTGGATATTTATCTGTAGATTGGTCACACATGATTTTTAGGACAAGGTATGGAGCCAAAGCAACAATCAAGTCAGAACCAATTGCCAATTTCCATATTGAGCCTCATGTACCAAATCCTATCAATGTAAATTGCTTGGCTTTTGATCAGGAGGAGTGTTCGAGTGATCTAGAAACAGGTACTAAGGTCGAGGGAATTCCTAATTTAACTTTGGATGAATGGGCAAACAAGAGTCATGAATTTGACCCATACAAGGAAATTGAAGAATCTAAATTGGGCGTGTATTGTATACACGAAGAAAATTCACCCATTCCCGACATCATTCAGCCTGAACAAAAGGATGAAAACAAAGTTTGGAAATTTTTTTTTTATGGTTCGAGAAGCGCATAAGGTCTTGGAAGTGGTGCAATGTTGATTTCACCACAAGACATCAAATATTTTTCAGCTTTTCGTTTCCAGTTTTCCTGTTCAAACAACACGGCTGAATACGAAGCATTGATTCATGGAATTCATTGGGCCAGGAAAAGGGGCATAAAGAACTTGCAGGTGTTTGGAGATAGCGAGCTAATTGTCAACCAAGTTAGGGACAACATGCTACAAAGAATGACTTGTTGAGGAGCTACAAGAATAGGGTATGGGACCTCATTGAGGATTTGAAGCTTTCAACATTGTGTCCATACCGTGAAGAAAAATCAAGTCGCGAGATAGGCTCGCAGCAGTTGGAGCAACGTTTGATGTGGTTGACAACATCAGAAGGGGAAAAACATAGCCACATATCCATGTGATTGTGAGGCCAGCAGTTCCAGATAATAACACAAGCTGGTAGGTGTTTGAGAACGATCAACAGATCGTCAATTTCTTACAAGAAGAGGCTGAATTCTCAACTAGGAATCGGGATGATTAGAGCAAAGAAGATGGGGATCAAGTAGTGTAGCTGCAGGAAAAACAAGCTTCCTAAGGGTTTAGTAACATTGGAGTCTATCTTCAACCCTAACGACCAGTTCCGTAAGGAAAAGGCTAACATACAGGTCAAGAGAGAAGATTCAGAGCCAATTCCGGTTGGGGAAGGAAAAACACTTCAAATTGGTAAAGTGGCCCATTGAGAAGGAGAAATCAGATTTCATACAGCTTTGCCAAGAATTTCCAGATGTCTTCGCTTGGAGCTATGAAGACTTAAGAGGATTCGATCCAAATTTGGCACAACATACCATAGAATTGGATCCAGATGCTAAGCCCATCAGGCAGAAGCAGAGACCAGTCAACCCTCACATTGAACCTCTAATGAAGAAAGAGCTAAATAAGCTAATAGAGGCAAGCATTATATTCCCGATCAAGCACTCAAGCTGGGTTGCAAACTTGGTTCCGGTCAGGAAGAAGAGTGGAGAAATCAGGTTGTGTGTGGATTTCCGAGACCTAAACAGGGCATCTCTCAAAGACCATTACCCACTTCCTTCAATGGAACAAATATTGCAAGTAGTATCCGGTTCAGAGAGATTCTCTCTCCTAGATGGCTACTCAGGGTACAATCAGGTGATGGTGAAAGAAGATGACCAATTCAAGACGACTTTCACCACCAAATGGGGGACCTATGCCTACAAGAAAATGCCATTTGGGCTATCAAATGTTGGGGCCACCTTCCAAAGGGCAATGGATATGGCATTTAAGGGGTTGATCAATAAAATAGTTTTGATATATCTTGACGACATCACTGTATTCTCAAAAAATGCAGTGGATCACCTCTGTCATTTGAGGCAAGTATTTCAGAGGTGTAGAAGATTTGGGGTATCATTGAATCCCAAAAAATGCATATTTTTGGCTCACGAGGGAAAACTTCTAGGCCATATTGTTTCAAAGGAAGGGTTGACAATTGACCCAGAAAGAGTTGAAGAAATTCGAGCATTGCCATTGCCAAGTCACAAGAAGGCTCTTCAAAGCTTCTTAGGAAGGATCAATTTTGTCCGCAGATTTGTTCCAAATTTTGCTGCTCTTGTGAAGCCAATAACACTAATGTTAAAGAAGAGTATGGCATTTAAGTGGACATCTAAAGGCAAGGCAAGTTTTGAGGCAATAAAGGAGGCTATATCTCAAGCTCCGACTCTCGTCAATCCAGACTTCTCCAAGGACTTCGTGTTATATGCCTTGGTGGGGACACGATTTCTGCAATCCTGGTACAACAAAACAAAGGAGGATTAGAACAACCAATTGCTTTCTTCAGTCAAGGCTTGGAGGAATACGAAACTAGGTACTCTTTCATTGAAAAGCATGTCCTTGCAGTAATCAGGAGCTTAAAGAAATTCAAGCACCTAGTCTCAAACAACAAAATCCAATTATTGGTCTCTCATGCGAGAGTCAGGGACTTCCTTATAAACAAGGATCTGAATGAGAAGCGTGCAGGGTGGATCACTCGTGTCATGGAATATGACATCGAAATCAAGGTCACCAAACTAGTACGTGGAAAGGGACTATGTGAACAGCTAGCCTTGAGTCAACAGGTTGAAGAAGGTGATGAAAAAGAGACTACCTTGGTACTACAGGATGGTCAAGAATATGAAAATGATGATGTGCCTACTCCTTGTTGGACTCAGAATATGATACACTTCCTACAGACAGGACTATGCCCTCTAGAAATGAGCAAAGCAAAGAGGAGATACTTTAGATTACAAGCCATTCCATATGTGCTTATTGATGGTGTTTTGTTTAAGAAAGACATCAATGGAGTTCTATTGAGGTGCATTGGGATAGGTCAAATTGAGAGGGTGTTACGAGATTTTCACGATGGAGATTCGGAGGACATTTCACCCCACGAGTAACAACTCTCAAGATAATGAAGGCAGGGTATTATTGGCCGTGTGAGTCTTGAAGGATCGCTATACATGGATAAGAAAGTGTAAGAAATGTGCACTCTTCACAGCAAAGAAAGACTAGCAAAGACTTCCATTGCACCCACTCGGTTGACCAACCATTTATGCAATGGGGATTGGACTTCGTCGAGGTCATCAACCCAAACTCAAGCCAAGGCCACAAGTGGATTCTCACGGCAATGACTATTTCACCAAGTGGACCAAGCAAGAGCGCTCAAAGAGGCCAATGAGTCTAACATAATAGACTTTTATGAAGGAATAGTGACCAGGGTTCGGTGTGTCGGCCACTATCATATCAGAAAATGCATTGGCATTTATAGGTTCCAAGATTACAGAATTGGCTGTCAAGAATGGAATCTATTTGAGCACCTCTTCAAATTATTACCCACAAGGTAATGGACAGGCAGAGTCCACGAACAAAAATTTGCTAAGAATCATCAGGAGGACTCTGGACAAAAATCAAAGAACATGGCATACCAAGCTAAAATCAGCATTATGGGCTGACAGAATAACACCAAAGAGGTCTACAGGTAATCCCCCTTACAAGTTGGTCTATGGAAGAGAGGCAGTATTGCCTATATCATTAGAACTGCCTACATTGGAGTTCATGAAGCAGTTGGAGTTGGCTGAGTTCGAACCAATGGAGGCTAGGTATGCAGAGTTGATGGAATTGGAAGAAATTAGAGAACATGCAGTTCAAACAATTGAGAAAGATCAGGCCTTAGTAAAAAGATGGTTTGATAAGAAAGTGAGAACAAGGACCTTCCAGGAAGGGGACCTAGTTCTGAAATGGGATGCAGATCGGGCAAAACTAGGAAGGCATTCCAAGTTTGATGCCATTTGGAGTGGCCCCTACATGGTCACGGGATGTAAAAGTAGTAATGCCTTCCAATTGTCTACATTGGATGGAGAAGAACTCCCGATTCCGGTTAACGGAATCCATCTTAAACATTGCTACTAAAAGGAAAAGGTTTACCCTTGTAAATATTAGCCTAGATTTCAATTCCTCTAAGTGCGTATGCACATTGTCTTGTTGTAGTTAGGTTTCAGTTTCCCTAAGTGCTTTGGCACAGGTTTTGTTGCTCCTAGGTTGGATTTCTACAGTTCAGCGTGCTCGAAGAAGAAGTTGCGGTATCAGGCTCGGGATCAGATATCAGGTTGGTTTCAGGTTATTGCTTACGACTCCATGCCCAATGGATTGCTAAAAGGCCACTGATCTTCTACCTAGCAGGTAGGTGATCCCTTTGAGTCACCAAATTGTTGTATATATCTTTCCCCCGGGTAGATATAGGCAAGCAGAAGATGGAGAAATCAAAGAAGCTCAAATCCTTGACATTCCCAAGGCGCAGAAGTGGCACACAGCATGGAATGTCGACAGGGCAAATGGTGCGCCCAAGGCACACAGAAGTGGCGCACAACATGGAATGTCGACAGGGAAAATGGTGCACCCAAGGTGCACAGAAGTGGCGCACAACATGGAATGTCGACAGGGCAAATGGTGCGCCCAAGGCGCACAGAAGTGGCGCACAGCATGGAATGTCGACAGGGAAAATGGTGCACCCAAGGCGCACAGAAGTGGCACACAACATGGAATGTCGACAGGGAAAATGGTGCGCCCAAGGCACACAGAAGTGGCGCACAGCATGGAATGTCGACAGGGAAAATGGTGCGCCCAAGGCGCACAGAAGTGGCGCACAACATGGAATGTTGACAGAGAAATAGTGCGCCCAAGGCGCACAACATGGAATATCGGAATGTCGACAGGAAAATGGTGTGCCCAAGGCGCACAGAAGTGGCACACAATATGGAATGTCGACAGGGCAAATGGTGCACCCAAGGCGCACTGAAGTGGCGCATAGCATGGAATGTTGATAGGGCAAATGGTGCGCCCAAGGCGCATAGAAGTGGTGCACAACACGAGAATGTCGACAGGGAAAATGGTGCACCCTTGGCACACGAAAGAGGATGTCGACACACACACGGATGCGCCCTTGGCGCACCTTCAGGAGGCGCAGCATTTTGAGCGCCGACAAGAAAGTGACTCAGTGTAGATATTCAGATGGCCATAACTTTTGACTGGGAGCTCAGATTCATGCAAGGTTGGACTTTTTGGAAAGCTTACGAGGTCCTCTATCCAACTACGACTGGATATCTTTAATTGGGTGAGAAAAAATTCTTAAAAATGCAAAATATAGTTCACCACTTTTGGGTTCGCTGGGGTTCTCACCTACCACCATAATGAGATAGTTAAGTGCATTCTGGAGGTGGTTGGGGCAGATTTCGATTTTCTCTCTCTTTTCTCTCTCATTCTTCATATAAATTGTAAGGAGGGGCTTCTTAAAAAAGGTTGGACATTCTTGTTTTGCCCCTCCCTTCTTCTCTTTGGCAGGTGAATCTGTGGAGTTCGAACCTCCTATCTAAAACCGTAATGCAACCTTGTCTCTTGGCATTTTGTGGTGTATTGTATCAGATCTTTGGAGCAAATAATGCATGTCTCGTGGATGATTATCAACCCTCTCTGTGTTCATTTACATCTTTACGATCTTTCACCGCAAATCATTATCTCAGTGCATGATCTTGCATCGCATTTTAATAGTTTGTGTTTATTGGCAAGATAGTTGTTCTTCATTCCTCGGTGCATCACCTTTGTTAGTTTAGGTTTATTTTTATGCATCTTCTTACCATGTCTCCTTGGTAAGCTAGTTTAGGTTTTGAGTAAACCCTCTGCATTTTTTACGTGTGCATCTGAACAGAGGAATAGGAACCGGCCTTCATCCGGAGAGCTTTTCCAATTTCGCAAGGTCCCACACTTGGGAAAAGCTCCATGTTATGCAATCGCACTGAGAGTCTCAACCCATCAGTTTCGGACATTCGTGGATGCTGCGATTCGACATCAACAGTGACATAATTCGATTCCATCAAATCATGCCTTGTTATAAAGCGGCCATTATCGATAGTTGAGGATTACTTGATAGTGATTTCAATTGATATATTATTGCTCTTTGCATTTATAATGGTATCGGATATTGTGGAATCATCGTGCAGATCCATTAGTAAAAGCAGTCCATCATGTCAACGTCCAATTAAATAGAAATGACGAAATATTCGTTGATGTCGGGTTTTTTCGATAGTTTTGCATGAGGAAGGGACCACCAGTGTACAAGTTTCATACCACTCGTATTCAGCTCGTGCCTAACAACATCATCATTATTACTAACAACATCACCTTATTAAAGGAGCTTGTTAGTGGCCTATAAATATAACTAAAAGTTATTTTCTCAAATAATTATTTATGTTCTGAAATCATGTTTTATTTCAATGTTTGCTATAATTTTTATTTGAGAATATTTGTTGTTGCCATTAATTTTGATATCAAATTTTATTTTTGGTTCTTTCGAAACATTGTTAACGTCATACATCAAGGGGTCATCATTGATGGATAGGCTCTTCCGCCAAAGAGTATGTGATAAGGCTTGATTCCAAATATAAGAAAAGGCCACATTGACTAAGTTTACAACCTAAACCACGCAATGGAAAAAAAAACATCTTGTAATAAATCAATAAATCTAAACGAGATCAAGGGCATTGTGAAAGCAGAAGGGATGCCCCTTAACACAAAAATCAGACATATAAAAACCACTTCCTTTACACAAGTATATTCTATATCGCTTCCCATATACGATACTCCTTGTTCATAATATAAAAAATTGAAATTTTTGTGGCATAAAATTGCACTCCTATGAGTTAGTGTTAGTTGTACAACCATCATAAGTGCAAGTTGTAAGCACCTTGTTATAAGTGTAAGTACCTTGGATTGAAAATATAATAAATCTCATGGACCACATATGGGCCATTAGAGAAGTCATGTGGGTAGTAGACCACCCTAACTTGGCATCCATGTGTTACCAAAATCGAGCAACATCAATAATTGAAATTTATCATATATTTGACTCATTATGTGTTTAGTGTTTTTTTTTTTCTTTAGGGCTTTTAAGTGGGGGAAGTATAATTTTGAATTGATTTAAAATAAAAATTTCAAATACATTAAAAATATGGTGGGACCCACTACTTATATACATGATATTAAATTTAATTAAATTTAATAATTATGACTCTTACATATTACGATGTGATTGATTACTATTAGACTTAGTGTTCGATAAAGACTCGTTCCAATTAGTGAACCATGTTAAACTACAACCCCTTTTAGACTATGATTTCAAAATTTACAGGTGCATAAGAAGTTGTGTTTTTCCATTTAATTTAATTGTTTTGGTTGACAATCCAATATTTGGTAAGTATTTGTGGGATAAAGCAGTTATCAAAAGCATCATAACGAATGCAACTAATTCTAATATGTTTTTTTATACTTGAATGAAATTTATTTCTACAAGTGAAACCCAACTCACGACATGGTATATATAAATGTGGTTGGATAATATTTTTTCCACAAAAGATTTCGACACCAAAATGGCGAATATTATCCAGCCTCCCGAATGCACCGCATACCATGCGTTCTTACCATATGTGTGTGTGTGTGTGTGTTCCACGTTAGAGACAAGAACTTTACTTTGAATATCCACCATAGACAACTTCCCACTTCAAATATCCACCATGGACAACTTTCCACTGTATATAGTTGCATATGAATTCACACGGATTTACTAGTTATAAAGCTCCGAGCTCGTCAAAAAGAGGTCGTTTATGTTCAAGTAGAAATTTGTGGCAGAGTCGATGGCGGAGGCGGGTATATACAGTTTTTGTGATGAACAAGACTGGGATGATATATTCAGTAATATGTTAGATATTCCTATTGAGACCTTCCAAATGGATTGGGATGTCAGCGAATGGTTA
>CM031240.1:330943543-330956043 GCA_018340775.1 Taxus wallichiana var. yunnanensis | reverse complement strand
GATATAATGAAAGTAAAAAATATAGGGAGGGATGGCTAAAAGAGGGAGATTGAAACATAGTTTTTTCATAACTCAATAAGGGCTTGTAGAAATTTTTTAAAAATCATCTCGATATAGTCTTGAATGGGTAGATGCTTAACTTATAGGAGGAAATCAAATATGAGGTAGATAAGGTTTGGAGGGAATGTTTCTCAATAAGGACACCTCTAATCTAACATCCCAAATGATTTTTTTATGAATTCTCCCCACTAATTAGTTAGGAGAAAATTGATTCACTCATGGACTATTTTACTAGCGAGGAGGTGTGTCGGACCCTTCTTTAATGGCCATGGATAAATATCCAGGCCTAATGGTTTCTTAGCAACATTCTTTCAATAATTTTGGCACATTGTGCGAGATTGAATGAAGCAATGAAAGAAAGAAGGAAATCAAAAATAATTTTGTCGGTCAATCAATTACAACTCTTGTCACCCTCATCCCCAAATAACATCAACAATCATTTTTATTATTATTTCCATATGATGTTTCTTTGCTTTATAAAAAAGGTACAAAATCATCACAAAATCCATTACAACAAGGCTTAAACCAATTCCCAAGTCAAACAAGGTTGTTTTGTCCCAATTTAGATTATATTAGAATGCAAAACAATGCATTTTTAAAGTTTAATTACATATAATGGATGTTGATCAAGCTAGATATAGCCCAAAATACTCAATTATGGGGAATGAAAACACTTGTTAGTTTTTCGCCTACTCATGGATTGAGGAAAGGGGGACTCATTCATCCTCCTTATTTATCATAATGGTAAAGGCTCTATGACTATCGATATCTCATGAATGTTCCAGTCAAGAAATTTGGATCATCAAAGTTAAAAAAGGTATGGCGCCTTTCTCCCATCAACAATTTACACATGACACCTTGTTGTTTATGCAAGTTGTAAGTTAAGAAGCCTCGAATTTTAAAATAATCATGTATTCCTAAACCTTAGCTTAGAGTAGGTTATCAATAATGCTAAATAATGTTAGGAAACCATTGATTATGTAACAATGAATACACACAAAGTAGAATAACAAATTAATAGTTTACGAGAGATAGAGAAAAAAATATTCAATATATCAAACATGTAAGAGATGAAAGATTTACATGGTAGAACCCCAACAAAGAGCTTAGGAAACATCCACGATGCAAGATATCAAATATTATTAACTCAACATGAACATATTACATAGAAACTCATTATGAGAAACTTTAGATCTCCACAAAAATATCTACACCTAATTGGTGAAGTACAGTTAGGATTCCTCCTCCTAAAAATAGAGTCAAAAAACACCATTAGGATTTTCCTTTCTAAAAATAGAACTTAGTAGAATTTAGTTGAATCGCCTTCTAGAAATATGATTCACTCCTTAACTCTATCTTGGGGGCTCTGCCACCAAACCATCACCGAGTGGGCTCCATAACATGTCGCCACCCCCTTGAACCCCCTTATGACATGATTGGGGATGCAAGCACCCCCACCTCCCTTTAATAAGTTAGGTACAAATCATGTTGCAAAGGGATCCAAAATTTAACTTTGTTAGCACATATCTAACAAATAAGACATATTTTTCTTCAAATATTTGGCTTGTCTCCAAAATCAAATGAGAAATATTTTGGGCTTCAATTTAGGTTCTCTTCCTCAAAAGTTTTTGGCATTCCATTTTCATAGGAGTAGGAAAAGCTTCAAACTGGAAATCTCTTCTTCGAGATTTCTAGAACTTTCTCAATGTGTGGAAGGGAAGATGGGTATCATTGGAGGGTTGTATATTCAGCCCTCTTTTACCATATGTAAATGTGAATCAAAAGAACACCTTTAGTTACATGCACATTTCCTAAAGCACCCCTAAAACTAGCAACTCACACATACTACCAAATTTAACAATAAGTTTTTCAATACATTACAAAAATATGGTTCAACCCCTACATTTATATTATTTCAAATATAAAATACAATAATACATAGTGAATTACAACCATGCCATTTTCACCACCTTACTTGCATCCTGTCAAAACCATGTGAGCATGAAATCAATGATAAATCGCTGGCATGGCATCCACCCTAATCTAGCATAATTAATGTTATTTAGTCTCCCATTTACATAATAATAATAGTAATAATTTTCATTCGAAAAGAAAAGGTTTAGAGACATGTATTCATTTCATTTCATTTCACTTCATTTCATAACCAAGGAGAGAGAAAGAGATAGGAAAGAGAGAGAAACAATATTTTCAAAAATTCAAATTTCACACAACAAGCCAAAAGATAGAGTTCTAAACAGTTATTTACAAGTGTCAACAAGTTTCCACAGTGGTTTGGTAACCCAACGGAGTCCTACAACTTTCTTTTTACATTTTTCTACTAGCTACAAAAACATTCAAATTAGGCTTGGAGGCTAAGAAACCACTTTCAAATGTTGTCTTTCGATGAGAAAACACACCATGGTTAAATTTCTACGTGTCCATTTATATACAAAGAGTTGATAGCAACTGACATAATTTAGAACTAGCAAATGATTTACGATTAACGACTTGTTTTTCGAGTCCATCACTCGTAATTGAATTAGTTATAAACGATCAAAATTTAGCTCAAGGGCTCAGAAAACCATGTCCAAAATTGATGTTCGATGGCCAAAATCACAATGAGAAACTAAAAATACTATATCAGAATTACATAAATTAAATTCGAAATCTTACACATTTATTCTTGTTATTACATCCATTTAAATAGGAGATGTTGCTCCTATATTTAAGGAGATATAATCTCCATAAATATCTCCACACATAACTCCTAAAACAACTCCATGTTATTTTACATGAGATTTTTTTTTCTCACAAAACTAATATTGTTAATGAGTTGTTTACTCAACAACTCATAACAATATTTACTCACCCACTCATAATTACATTTACAATAATGTAATTAATTATTACAACACATATTATATTATCCTAGATAATATAATCACTCACATAATATTCTATGTTCACACTACAACATAGATATTCCTAACATTCACCCCTTAGTGTGAACATGGGGTAAGAGCTCCTGGAAACATCAAACTTGTCGGAGTAGTTGTTGCTATTGGATCTTGTTGTCTGGATCTTGTTGCTAATGATCATCCTTGTTGTATGAACATCTTCATCGATTGATCACCTTCCAACGAAGTACCTTCCACCAAAGTATGGCAGTCAGAGGACCATACAACAGTCAGAGGATCGTACGTAGATGCTTTGCCCCTGTAAGCTGAGTCAAGCAGTTTGCTTCTTCCACACCAAATAGACACTCAGGAACTGTTGTTAGTCTATGTGAACACATTAAAATCAAAACATGAAAATAGTTTCACCCCCTTGTGTATAAACACACCACACAACTGAAATAGAACATCACCACATCTATCTGCACCCCGTCATTGGTGAATGACGAGAGGACGCTGATTTTCCTCCTTCCTCCATTGCCTCCTTCCTCCAACAAGTGAACTATTTACCATAAGAATTCCTCATCACTAGGATAAGAAAGTTCCTCATCTTTAGAGTATTCATCCCAATCAATTTCTTCTTCAACCAAAAGAGCTTTTTGATCTATTTTGTCATCAAGTAGATCTTTTGCCCTCTTTTACTGTTCAAGGCTACATATCCCGATTCATTACAGTAATAACATTTCATTTTACCTTTAAAAGGGAAAGGTTTTGGTTTGAACTTTCCTTTCTTAGATGAAGTACTTGCTTTATTTTGTACATACATTACTTCTTCATATTCTTCATAATTACTCTGATCAAGTAATGTGGAGATTACTCCTTCTAATATATAGAATACATAATTGAATCAGGTACTTTAATTTTTTTATATAGAATACCTTTGAACCTCCAAGAAAGCCAAGACTCTGTATTAACAATTCAACATTATTGGAAATTGGAGAAAACTTCAGTAGAAGAATTGATATGCTGAATTTGATAGCTGCATAGTGAAATACGTATTTCTTCAAAAATACGAACTGGGTTCTACTGAAATTTCTTCTGTCATTTCCTGACAAACACTTGGTTCTACGTACAAAATTATAGAAAAACCCAAATCCGGAAACAAAATATAGAAGCTATTCTTTGAGACAGATTTGATCAAGAAAACACTGAAATTTCCCACATCAGACCTGCTCTGGTACCAAATGAAAATACTATATCAGAATTGCATAAATTAAATTCGAAATCTTACACTTTTATTCTTGTTATTACATCCATTTAAATAGGAGATGTTGTTCCTATATTTAAGGAGATATAATCTCCATAAATATCTCCACACATAACTCCTAAAACAACTCCATGTTATTTTACGTGAGATTTTGTTTTCTCACAAAACTAATATTGTTAATGAGTTGTTTACTCAACAACTCATAACAATATTTACTCACCCACTCATAATTACATTTACAATAATGTAATTAATTATTACAACACATTATATTATCCTAGATAATATAATCACTCACATAATATTTTATGTTCACACTACAACATAGATATTCCTATGAAACTTCCTATGAG
Source organism: Taxus wallichiana var. yunnanensis (assembly GCA_018340775.1). NCBI lineage: Eukaryota > Viridiplantae > Streptophyta > Pinopsida > Cupressales > Taxaceae > Taxus > Taxus wallichiana. The sequence continues at coordinate 330,951,469 of CM031240.1, read as the reverse complement.
TTCCCCTATATATGGATAATTCACGAGTTAATGGTATGAGAAATAGAAAACCATTTTCAAACAATGACGGAGTTTTAGCTATTTTTTATGTCTGAAATAAATTTAAAAATATTCATATCCTTGTTAGAAAAAACATTTTCTTGCATGTTGATGTTCTTAGAGGTCTCTAGATGTTTTAAGCCTTTTGTGTATTGTGGGTATTTTGATAAATATAGTGAAATTTCATATTGCTATATTTTTAGGTAAGGCTTTTAAATAAATATCAAATTGTTGTCATTTTTTTGTAAGGATTCCTATGAAATCCAGATTTCTTTATTTTATGCCCTAAGGGGAAATTACAATGGTATTAGAGCTGATGATCTCACCATCTATGGGAAAAAATTATTATTTTTGTAGATACTATCGATGCATAGTCTGTGAATCATGGAGTTAATGAGTAAAGATGAATTGAGAACAAAGCTTTGCAGGTCAGGGAAGGAACTTGAGCATCCACCTTATTCAAAAATGTTCTTCTCAATATTTTGGAGGAAGTGGCAAATTGTTTGTCCATGTTAAGACAATCAAATTCTAAGTCTATGTTTTGGGCAATGAATCCATTGGTGATTCATTTGGTTGGGCCCAAGCTTCTAAGACACTCAGATCCAGATGTAAGACTTGTAGTTATCACTTGTATTAGTGAAATTACAAGAATAACAACTCTTGAACAACCATACAACAACACCATGAGAGAGGTATTTCAGTTATTTGTGGAAAGTTTTGAGGGTTTGGATGACATCAAAAGTCCTTTTGCTAGGAGGGTCACTATCCTAGAAACTATGGCAAAAACCAAATCTTGTGTTCTAATGTTAGATCTAGAATGTGATGATCTTATTCTCCAAATGTTTGAATATTTCTTTGCTGTTGTCCATAAAAATCATATGGAAAATGTAGTAGCCTCAATGTAGACCATTATGACTTTGGTCTTGAATGAGAGTGATGATACTTCACAACAATTGTTATCCATACTAATGGTTGGTTTTGAGCAGAAAGTATCTCCATTTGTGAGTGCGTTGACTAAAATTATAGCTAATCAATGAGAAGAACATTTACTTAACCACATAAATGATAGCTAAATTGTAAAACAAATCTCGAAAGAGGACAAAAATAATCTTAGAAGCCAAGCCATAGTTTTCTAGGCAAAGGAAATGGGGAAGTGTTATTAGATGAAGAACCAAAAAAAGAGTTACATACAATAGTGCCTCCAAAGGTCAAGGAAGAAGTTGTGTTAGTGCAACATAGAAAATAAGTGAAATTAGAGTTGAAAGAAATTGAAAGGAAGCAAGCCATAGAGGAATATTTAACCTCTTTTGAATTTCCAAAAGGTGAGCTCCTTGTTGGTAGTCTAAGGTATGGAAATGATGATACTTTTCCTACTTTGGATGTTGAATTATCTTTTGATAATCTGAGATTGGTGATGAATGTTGAGAGATCTCCTTATTTGAGCAACATATTTTGAGACAATCACAAGATATGGGTTCCATATGAAGTACTTAGACATCAAACAATAAACTTGATTTCCAGCTTGCTGAAATTTTTAATTCAACATCTCATCTTGAAGAAGTTACAAGCATGCATAGGAGATCTCTTGATGAAAAGCATAGGAATAACAAGGAAACACTGCATCATCATGATAAATATTATTTTCAGGTAAGTTGGCGAGTGTTTTTAGGTAGGGAAGGAATAAATTTTCAATGGGTGATTGAAAGGGAAGAAATTTCTGAATCTACAGATATCATTTCAGCACTTTCCTTCTCTATTTTGGTGAGGAGATTTCAGTATTACAATTGCTATCCAATTTACAAATTGCTGATTTCGGGAGAATCAGAGTGTGAGTTATGGTTTTTAGTTTTATATAGCTGTAATTTAATAAAAAAATAGGATCCAAGATTTTTTTCGATTTATGGATTGCTTCATTGAATAAAAATGATTGAAAGGTTTGCAAATTTTAGTTGTATGAGGAGAGGTCTGCAACGAAAACATGACATAGATTTCCTCAAGTTTATTTGGGAACATGGTATTGGCATGTATAGAGTCAACATCGCTTAAGAATAAGTAATTTTAGGAAGGTAAGATTATAATATTCTCCCCTCTTTAACATGAGCTCACCATGAGATCATTTTTTCCCTAGATGATTTATCGAGGGCTTAACGGGAAATGCAAGGAATAGTTTATCGTTATATTTTTAAGTTACTTTATTAAGACCTGTAATATTTATAGAAAAAGTAACTAAGACATAATGATTAATTAAAAGAGCTATTTTCTATTATTGAAGTGACTTTATGATAAAGTGTATGCATAAAGATAAAATAGAAATAAAGAAGTCACTTTATAAATTAAAATCACTTTTAATCCCACTTGGAGCACCCAACTTGGGAAAAGGAATGGAAAAGTTATAAAAGGAGGTTTGAGTATTCATTTGAGATTATCTTTTGCCAACCTATTTTCTATCATTACATGTTAATCTATTTGTTTGCATCAAATCTTCTAAGGATGAAAACCCTTAAGGAGAAAGAGCTTTGGGGACGAAAACCTCCAAGGTTTAAAGATTGGAGAATGAAAACTAATCATCATTTGTGTGAAGATAATCCATTTCAGGAGTTTCTATTAAGCTTTCAAGGAGTATTTCATATTTTCAGCATTGATTGAAGACCCAATATTGCATATTTGAGGCATTCCAACTAGAGTTTGAAGACAAGAGTGTTTGGGCATATTTTTACCTCCGAGGTTTAGCCATATATAGGGCTATATACACCCTTGTGGGTGGAGTTTGACACATTCTAGGGAATGAATTTCCTGGATCTCATCACAAATTTTTTTCTAGAATTTTGGAGGCCATATTCAGTTTTGTTTCAGTGGATTTGGGCTTGGGATCACTTCTTTTCAGCCACTTTTGTAAGTTGTACTTTTAATTAATTTCTAGGACTTATTTTGTGTAAAAAAATTATATATTTTGGTATACATATATGCATAATTAATTCTGATTATTTTGATACATATTCGGTAAAGTTTAGATCATATTTGAGGGTTATTGAGTTCTATATCCACTCGCCATTTCTAGGGTAATTTCAGATCTGTAAATTACTTTTTTTATAATATTTCTTCAACTAGTTAGTTGTAATAAATCAAGAATTTAGGGTGTTCCCTTTGGGTTTTGAAACTTCAATCATTTCATGTTAAGCTATTTTATTGCATCAAATCTTCTAAGGATTAAAACCGTTAAGGAGAAGGAGGTTTGGGCACAAAAACCTCCAAGGTTTGAAGGTTGTGGAACGAACACTCTTCATCCTTTGTGACCTGGATCTACGTGGGATTCACTAATGTGCTACATTTAAGAATTTTAGTTTTTGAAATGTTGTTTTTTTAGATCTAGGGTACATTTTGGGGCTTTTTTCATATTTATTACAACGGGGGCATCATCTGCAACTTGTTTGATTTTTTAGGGCTTGTTTGTTTGGTCATCCAACAATCAGTTGAGATTCACTTATGATAGTTTTGGGTAGCATTTGACAATTATTTTTATGGCTTTGACATCCATTTTTAGTTTGATCTACACATTTGGAGATAATTTTTGGGGTCTTCTCATGGGTGGAGAGAAATGTAAGGTTTGCTTTAATTCGTGGTTGTTATTTTTTTGATCATTTTGAGTTATCCTTTGCATTTTCAATCCAATTATTCCGAGAGATAGGAAATTTTGAAGTTTCAGCTATTTCCATGTCTGAAATAAATTAACATAAATTCATATACTTGTTAGAAAAATTATTTTCTTCCATGTTGATGTTACTAGAGGTTACGTAGATGTTTTAAGTCTTCTAGGTATTGTGGATTTTGGGTATTATGGGTTGTGGATATTTTGATAAATAAAGTGAATTTTCATACTTATGTATTTGTTTTGTAAGATTTTTAAATAAAAATTAATCTGCTTTCATTTTTGTGAGGGTTCCCTAGGAAATCCATATTTCTTTATTTTATGCCCTAAGGGAACATTACAAGATATTTGGGCTAAGTATTTGGACTCTTCTGTGGCCATTTCAATGAAATCAAATTTACTAGGAAGCATTCTAAGTATCTTTTCAATTATTCTCTGATCTTCTATAGTCTCGCCATGAGACCTAATCAAGTTAACAACTCCCATTATGTGGATGAAAAATACATCTACAAATTTTGAATCTTTCATATGTAAATTTTCAAAATCTCTTCTTAAAATTTGTAACTTAACAATCTTAACTTTGCTAGTACTTTGGTATGTAGTCTCTAAGCTCCCATGCTTGCTAGTTGCAATTCCAATTCTAGAGAAAATTGTTTCATCCATTCCTTGTTGGATCATAAACAACGCTTTGACATCTTTCTTTTTGTTATCTTTCAACTAGTCCTTTTCTCGCTAAGTCGAGAGTGGATACTTTGCTTCATCTTTAGGCTCATCAAATCCATCCACAACAAGTTCCCATAGATCTTGAGAGCAAAATATATTTCTCATTTTAATAGATGAATATAATAGATAAATAGTCATAATTTTCATCATTGAAAATGGAGATTTGGGGCTGAGTACTGTTGCTATGACTGAGCTAGTATGAGACTCCTAAAAACTGTACTCCAATACCAATTTGAAGGAATAAATGTTCCAATCCTTCTAGAGGGTATGTGCTTTATGAAAATATAACCAAATATACTGCACCATACACACGCAAGCTCAATTGAAGTCTGATATAGATTTATGTATTAATTTCAACAACACTTCAGTACTTTACAAATTGCTTCCTCAATACAAATTGAAGAGAACGTGAGAAACTAAACAGCTAAACACTAACTTGAACTACAAAACTAAAACATTAAAATGACATAATATAAGATCTAAATGACTCATGAGGATCTACAGTTTGACTGAAAAGAAAATCTCTGAGATGTGTGATAGGCTGGAGCCGCATTCCAAAAGTCTGAGTGGCAAGGGCTGCTCTAACTGCTGTTGGCTGCTTCCTACGTAAGGAGGGGAGTAAAGTATAAATTTTCCAACATCATCCTCAATCACTAAAACAATTCTAAATTCAAATGTAGCAATAAAATGCTACAATTCATACCAAAACAGAGAGTGCGAGGTATAATGTTTTCCTGCATACCAAATCGATGACATCCACCAGACGCCATTGTGAGAACTAGTGTTTTTACACGCAATCACCATTTCCACAGACATAGGGCCTCCATTAGTAATGCAATAGACATAACCAGGCAGCACGATCACCAATATAAATTTCTGTGGATGCGACTGTGTCTCTAGTCGCAGAAATTCGGTGGCCTCATTCTGGATAATAATGAATTGAAGACCAAGAAATGTAGTGGGATATTAATTGATGCGGTTGTAGTTACACCATCGCCATAAAATCTAGAATGGTCGCTCAGTTTAAACACTGCCAAAATGTTCGGCGAATAAATGAAAAATAATGCACCGTGAAGAATTCGTACCCCTTTCTGGCTCAAATGAAAAAAGGATGGCTTTCATAGAGTGATAAATAGACATATAATATTCAATGCAATTACAGGTCTAACCATTTATCGCTGATGTGTACATATCACTATTCAATGCAATTACGCGGTTCACATTATTTAAGAACACTACCAATTGTAGTTTGTGACCCTTTGAGAAGAACTTTGAGATTTTTGTATGTGCATATATGACTTCTAAAGGAGGTTGTGACTAGTACCATTTCATCATAGCTGATAACGTTCACAATAACATTAAAAGATCCACAAATCTACCAAAAAGAATATTCTACATCTACTGGGAGAGTAATTAAGAAGAAAAAGTTTTGTGGAAATTGTATTAATATAGACAATGGTATTTGTGATACTCTCACATTGAAAATGTATGTCCACCTCTCATGAAATAAAGTTTTCAAAAGGATCCCAACAAAATACTTCTCATCAAATCAAGGTTATGATTTTAATTAAATCTAGGGTTGAAAGGTATAAAGGAACATAAGAAAAAATTGTCTTTATATATTCACCTAGTACATCGGTCATGAGAATTCCCGGGATGCCAAACAGTCAAACCACTAAGTTATACGAGAAATTAGGTTCTTCCACCAAGAAATGGTAGTATTTTCTAGTATTAGTTGTGCACAAATCTAAGATCCATGGATTCTTGGTATTTATTTATTTAATTAGTCCCTATGAAATAATGAATGTTTCAATCCTTCAGAGGGTGAGTGTTACATGTGAAAACACATACAAGTATGTTGTATTATGCGCACACAATCTCAACTAATATAGATTTCTCTATTAATTTTAACAACACTTTAGTGTTTTACAAATTGCTTCCTCAATACAAGCTTAAATGAATCTCATATATAGAGTTGGAAACTAAACAATGAAACACTAAATTAAAATACAAACTAAAAAATGAAAATGACATAACATAAGATCTAGAAAACTCACGGGGATTTGTAATTTGGTGAGAATAAAATATCTTTCATGTGTAAGGGGAAGACTGAAAAGTATGCTAGATCCTCTTACTAAAAGAGTGGTGATAAGGGTTGCTCTAAAAATTGTTGGCATCTTGTTAATTAAGGAGGAAATGAAAGTAAATACATTTTCCAACACCCCTTAAACTTGAATTCCGATGTCTACAAATCCTAAAAAATCTCTAAGGTATTTAAAATTTTCTCTACTAAGGGCTTGGTGATGATATATCAACAAACTGATCTTTTGAAATGCAAAAGTCCAATTATATTTCTCCATGTTTTACTAACTCCTTGACGAATTGATACATGGTATCAATGTTCTTGCTTCTTTTGTGAAACATGATTCTTGGACAATGCGATTGTGGAGTTTTTGTCACAACATATTTGAGTTTCTTCTATTTGTTTGTGCATTAAGTCTAATAACAATTTGCACATCCAAACTACTTGACATGCAACGGATGCGGCTGCCACATACTCTTTCCACACAAACAATTTAATCATGTATCGATTCAAATAACTCAAAAAATGTTAGAAAATATACCCAACAACCTTTTTAAATCATTAATAAATGTTAGAAAATAAAGAATTCTGCTTATTGATGGTACTTGCATATTTCCACATAAGTTTGAATATATAAGCTCAAGAGGAGCTCTTTCCTTGTAATATTTTCCTGTTGAAAAGGTTTCTCTATGTTTCTTCGCCAAAATACAAATTTCACATGTTTTACTAGCCTTTTCAATGTATGGCAATCCATCTACCATATTATTTCTATGCAAAAAATTCATACTAGTGAAACTCAAATGCATTTGAATCTCAAAGGCCAAAGCCAACATTAATCTTGGTCTAAAATCTTGAATGCATTTTGAGTTCTCTCTTAAGTGAGTATTTAGATATTTTTACTTAAAAACCCATTTTTGGTATGAGGAGTTGCTAGAATGACTACTTGAGAAAACAATTTTGCAAAAAAAAATGACATCCTTCCTTGAGGTGTGCTCTAGTTGGCATTCCTTGAAATGGATTTGAATAATTTTGAAAATTTCGATATTCATAAATGTCGCTCAAACAAATTTTACCTTGAATTTTTTTCTTTGGATTAGGCTTTAACTTTGTGGAAAGTTCTTTCTCGGTGAGCCTTGGAGAAGGTGTCATTGCATAAGACAAAATATGGCCTTTTGAAAAATATACAACATCATCTAAAGTTATCTCGTTTAATCATGTCACCTACCACGAGAGGTGGTGGTGTCTCATGAGTCTTGGTGTGAGCATTACATTAGATGAACGATGTGTAGGCCTTTAGTGACTTCAACCCATCCAATGATGTCATTTTCGTGGTACCATAACATTAGATTACTTGATGTGTGAGCTATGAAGAATATGTCTTTGCATAAGACAAAATAGGGCCTTTTGAAAAATCTACCACATCATTTAAAGTTGT